>MU827305.1:1766962-1778854 GCA_029204205.1 Desmophyllum pertusum | reverse complement strand
TCGTTTTATTATTTTCTCTTTGTTTGGATTTTAGCTGGATGGCCAGGAGGCCATTAAGATTAATTACCATATGACTATGTATTGATCACTTGCTGTGAAATTATGGTTAGCGCGCACACTGATTCAATCAGATTGAATGGCTGTGGATTTTGCATAAGTCTGTTTCAGTATATTTTAATAGGTTGTTACGAAACACTTCCCATGTATGCCTTATCGTATTTGAGCTACATATTTAACCCTTTCGTTGCAAAAGACGCTATTGTTTGCCAGAACAACTTTGCATGAAGGTTAACGTTTTTCCTTATAAACTTAGAAATCTATTGCAAGTGTCGTGAATTTAATGAAAACTGATGGCTTCATATTGTTGTGATTTTGATCAAAACGTTTTACAGGTTTTGTATGGTCTTACCGTGGTGCCAGTTGTTTTCTTTCTTCTTCTATTGAAGCGAAAACACCACCACGGTGACTCGTGTTGCCGCTTCGCGCATCAAATTTGAGATGAAAACCTCTGGTACCAGGGTAGAATGGAATTTAAGCACGTGGTATACTAGCTGTTTGTTCTTTTCACAGTTAAGAAAAATAAACAAAGAATCAGAATTCAAGCGGCAGCTTCAAGAGTTGAACCAAAGCCTTGATGCCCTGGCTGCCCTCGAAGAAGAAATATTTGACTAGATTGGATGTGATCATGAAGTGCAGGGATGAAAGCAGAAAACAGTACTGTCCAACTGAAAGTATGTGTGGGATTGCTTTTTCTCACTAGCCTAGCTTTTTCTCACTGGCCAGCTACGCAGGCTAAAGGAACTATCATTTACAGATGGTTTCACATAACTTTTGACAGACGAGTTGCGACGTTCGTTGGGAAATTTCGAACTTCGTCATGAACTTGTCAATTACATTGTCAATTACCCAATGAAGTTGCGAACTTCGAAGTCAGCGCGAACAAAGTTCGGCAACTTTGAAGTTGAGATACGACGTGGAGTGCTACGTGCTACTTGCAAAATCAAACAAATTAATGTCTGAGCTCTGGATCAATTTCTCCAAGAGTTTCTGGAAAATTGTATTATTCTGCAACTGATCTTGTTCAGCGAACTTTGAAATTGGCGAGTGTAAAAATGCTGGCAACATGTACGATGTGATGTTTCGAACTCAAACAAAACATCAACGAACTTCGCAACCCGTCTGTCAAAAGTTATGCGAAACCCTCTGTAATAGTAGACAGGACTGTGATCAGTTCCTCTGTTCCTTTGGAAATCTGGAATGAGAATGAAGTAGTAGAGGGACTGTTTAACTTAAGGCCCGAAACGGTCACAACATTCTCACAATATTTGTTGTGACATGTTGAGACCATGCCCGGTCAAACGGCCACAACCTCACAACATTTCAAGAACAAAAGAAATGTTATGAAGATGTTGAGACAAAGTTTAAAAGAATTCAAACTCGTCACAACAAATGTTGTGACAAATGTTGTGACCGTTTGATCGGGCCTTTACAGTTGTTATTTAATATGTCACTTTACGCACCGTGTTGCGAAGTTACAACGCGAGTTAAAAAATTTCATTTTGACATGTCTATTGCGTAGCCACCAATCAGATGCGAGATGGAACCGCAAGGGAAGCAAACAAACGGTCTCTCTCGATTAGTCACGAAACCACACTTCTGTACTTAATTTTTTCATTGCTACTTATTTACATGCGAAAATGAGGTGGAAGAGGTTAGGGTTTACTTTAGTTCACGACTCGGACGGGTTTTTATATTTCCGAACCGCCGCGCATTGACACAATGCTCGTTCTTCTGATTGGAGGAGCGAGCATGAAGGAATGTATTTTACAGCTGATTTTTTGATCACGTAGAATATGCAGTTTTGAACACCAGTTGGTTGAAAATCGCTCAAATTTCAACTTTGCTTTCACAAATAAGAAAGGTTAAACTACAATAATTAAAAAGCTACATGGTAACAGCCAATTTTTTTGAAATAATTTAAAGCAAAGTATGGTTTCGTGGTTACGTTGCGAATTACACCATCAATGGCAAACTTCGAAACGTAGTTCAGTCGCGCCTTCGCTTTTCACAAGTTGAGATACGAAGTTCAGTGAAACCCCGATTTAACGAACTTCGATTTAAGGTGGCTCATCTCAGTTTTGCAAGGGCATACCTTCCCGAATTTGAACGGCTGATACTTCGCTGTCAGAGCACCGTCTGACTAGCTACTTCACCACTTTACTAGAAATAGAATGAACTTTCCAAAAAAGTAGTTTTGATTGGCATCAGTGTTACCATAGCAACGCAGCGACGACGTCATGCATTTTACATATGACCATTTTTCTCGACATCTAGACGTAAACTTTTAAAATCACCTTATGTTCCTTGAAGCCTAGATGTAGTTCTTCACGATTAAGAATTTTAAAAAATTATATGAGAGCGTTTTGGAATAAAATGCGGTTGAATATTTTCATTAAAAAAATTAAATATTCACCTTTCGTTTGTTTAATTCGTCGATACCAATGTCTTCTTAACTGATTGAGGTAATGTTTTACCACATATTATACCTGTGACATAGGACTGTTTTCTGTTAGAGTTTCTTCGAAATTGCTTCATTCGATTTCATTTCATGTAGACAGAAGTAATCCCTGCTAGATTCGCATTTTACTCAACGTAGTAACATATTTGTTACGGAAGCTGTAATTAAAAAACTAGTCGATAAATTTTGTTTAATTTTTTTTGATGCGACGTTTAACATCTATTACGCTTTATCTGGAATTTTCAAGTGGAAAATAAAAATAAAAATACAAACACGTTTACATTCATCCGCACAATCGTTTTTGCTATATTATTTGTTGACAGTTGATCTCTTTCAGAAATTTCTCTTTTGTCTATATTCAGGCATATTTGTGTGCGCCTACGACGCTTGCTTGCAAGGTTTCGCTGCTGATGACATGTCGCTCGTGAAAATGATTTTCTTCACCGATAATCAACATATATGAGTGGGTCACGCAGCCAGATGTAACGTTATTATAATTGATATATTAGTTACCGCGGAAGCAGTGCGTTGTTTACATGGACGGATATTATTTTGATTGTTGTTACAAAGTTCTTATTCAATTACAAATGAATGCAGAATGCGGATAATCGAAGGAGTTTTTACATTTTTGCGATTATGTGATTGTCCAAAAAGTTTATTTTCTGCGTGACTACAGATTTATGTTAATTTCCATTGTACTAACGAAGCAACGAAACCTTGCAAGCAAGCGTCGTAGACGCACACAGATATGCCTGAATATAGACAAAAGAGAAATTTCTGAAAGAGATCAACTGTCAACAAATAATATAGCAAAAACGATTGTGCGGATGAATGTAAACGTGTTTGTATTTTTATTTTTATTTTCCACTTGAAAATTCCAGATAAAGCGTAATAGATGTTTAAACGTCGCATCAAAAAAAATTAAAAAAAATTGATCGACTAGTTTTTTAATTACAGCTTCCGTAACAAATATGTTACTACGTTGAGTAAAATGCGAATCTAGCAGGGATTACTTCTGTCCACATGAAATGAAATCGAATGAAGCAATTTCGAAGGAACTCTGACAGAAAACAGTCCTATGTCACAGGTATAATATGTGGTAAAAACATTACCTCAATCAATTAAGAAGACATTGGTATCGACGAATTAAACAAACGTAAGGTGAATATTTAATTTTTTAATGAAAATATTCAACCGCATTTTATTCCAAAACGCTCTCATATAATTTTTTTAAAATTCTTAATCGTGAAGAACTACATCTAGGCTTCAAGGAACATAAGGTGGTTTTAAAAGTTTACGTCTAGATGTCGAGAAAAATGGTCATATGTAAAATGCATGACGTCATCGCTGCGTTGCTATGGTAACACCGATGCCAATCAAAACTACTTTTTTGAAAAGTTCATTCTATTTCTAGTAAAGTGGTGAAGTAGCTAGTCAGACGGTGCTCTGACAGCGAAGTATCAGCCGTTCACATTAGGGAAGGTATGCCCTTGCAAAACTGAGATGAGCCACCTTAACGAAGTCCCCGATTTAACGCACAAATTTATGCAGCCCGGCCAGAATTACAATAAAATGTATGGAAAAGAACCCCGATTTAACGAAATACCCGATATAACGAACACAATCTAGAAGCCCGAATGTAAAATCTACCCCGATATAACGAATAAATGTCATCACGCCACAGAAATGAATAATCGACTACAGTAAAATATTTTAATTATCAAAGAAAGTTGTCAGCAGCCCATTACAGTCATACATAACATGTTGCTAAAAATAGTACTGTCGTGGCCATATAATAGGATTTATCTTATTTGTCATTTTTAAATACAGTTAGTAACGGCAAATTAATTATTAACGAAACGCCGATTTAACGAACCAATTATCCACAATCCATGGCACTTTCGTTAAATCGGGGTTACACTGTTTTAGTGTCAAAGAAAAAGCCAGTTTTGCCTGACCTAGATATTCACGATCAGTAACGCTTGGCAAGAAACAGTCAAATACTTTCACGACGCAAGAAGTAGTCGAAGGATTTAGATTTACAATGTGAACAAGCATTTATATGTAACTAGCAATTAAAGTTCCTTGGCGCATGCTTTTGATGCTGTTATAAAACAAGCAAGGAAGTGACTATAGCACTCCGGCAAGAAGTAGAGAAAAACACTTGCTGCTTTACAAGAGAACAAAGCACGATGAACATGCCATAACCTTTTTTTTGTTTGTTCTCTCTTCTATATGAAGCTAAAACATGAACCAGGGAACGTATGCGCAAAAACTTTGCGATTTGCTGAAAACGCGAATTTTCAAAATTTTTCCGCCATTTTTTCTCACTCATTTGCCTTAGTCTCTCTGTCGGTCCTTCTCGTTTCACAAAGGATCTGTGACAGATTAAGGAACACGCCTAGAACTTACAAAACAAAGGAACTGTGAACGTAGATTTGTCAACGGGAACATGTGAGCGTAACGTCGGCCTTCTTAAGGTGACTTACCTCATCTCAAGAAAATAAAAGTATGTTGAACGATTTTTTTGGAAACTATTTTCCTGAATGTTCGCACCATCCTACACAAGCACATGTTCGAAAAAATACAAATAAAAAAAGATAGGTCTAGCCGGGTTGCTTCGCAAAAGAGATATGATAGGACCGAATGTTACAACCCACCCATTTAAGCCCGTACTGATAGGTAACATAATCACTGACGCACTAGTTTTCTATTTCACTCGGCTCACGCGTTTCGCGGTAAGCTAGAAGCAAAGTTTCAAGTAATACTTGAAAAAAAAACTTGATTAAGTATCAAAGTCTCCGCCGGACGCATATGTGAACATATTATAATATTATTAATTTTGTGGAAAAAAATCACACAAAATCTCAAACGCACACTACGCACTCAAAATGTTCCCCGCATAACGATGTTTTCAAGCCGTCAATAACCTTGCACCCACGACGTAAACGACACCGGTTTTGATGCCCACGCTTTTAGGACGATTATCATCGCTTTTTTACTTCGCGACATGTTTTTTACGAGATTTTGATTTTTTAACTTAAAGAGGATAATTTGAACACGTTTTACGAGAACAAGAACGTTTATTTACACTTCCCTGTCGAGCCATAGCCACAAGAAAAGACCGCCATGTTTTTAATAGCATGCGCGCCGATAATTATGCGCCAGCTAAGGATGCGCAGTGCAGATACATAAGGAATCACCGTTAAACATCGTGAACGACGGTATACCGCAAACACAATAAAATTTTGAAAGCATATTAAAATATTCATAAAAAATTCGCGTTGTTGTGGCAAATCGCCAATTTTTAGTGGGCATCAAGTTTCTTTGGGTGATAGTCTAGGAGTTCAGCACATTACAAAATTAAAAAAACAAAAAGGTTAATCGCCGCGCACCAATTTAAAGGCCTATATCTATCTAGTATTCCTACTATATATAGCATGGGCTATCTTATTTTTCGTACCCATACAATATTTGCTTTTGTTTTTACGCAAATGTATAGAGAAAAACACACCTATTTTGAAAACGCTTGCGCTGCGTGCGGAATGTCAATCTGAGAATGATTTGAATTACCTTTTATATACTTTTAGTCATCGAAGTCACATTCACTCTCAATACCAGTCAGGAACAGGGTTCGTACAGGTCCTTGAAATCCTTTAGAAAGTCCTCTGGAATTTTGTTCTGGTATTTTTCGTCAGGACTGAAAAGTCCCAGGCTAGAAAACGAGTTATTTTTATCAGGTTTCGCTGGAAAGACGGCTCTATTCCAGGGCGTTTTGAGGAGTTCTGGTTGCATCACAATCTCGTACCCAGAGTCTAACGGTCTCCTCCGTAAGCGCAATCATCGCCAGGTTAGACTCTGGGGAAATGGAATAAATATCGAATTTTTGGATTGGCTGTTCGTGTAACAAGAATCGGCAAGCGGACAAGTGCCCGGCGTTATCCCAGATTTCTGGGATGATAAATTCCATTCCCCTCAGAGTTTCACCTGGCGACGACCAACCGCTGACGGAGGAGACTGTGGACTCTGGTACGAGATTGGGTTACATCCCCGTGGGGCGAGGAACGCGGGCTTCCACGGGAAAAACGGCTGGAAATCGAGCACTAGGGAAAGCCCCGGTAAATCTGTAAATTTAAAATGACGTGAAATAGAACGGTCACAGAATAAACTGACTCGGGTGGAGAGAAATTTCTCAGCAAAATGCGAAAAGGATGTGTTGAAGGCAAATAGCTTTTTATATTTTTGAGTCTGCGACAAATCTAACAGTCCTGGAAAAAGTTCTAGAAAATGATCACTAAAAGAGGTACGAACCCTGAAGGTAGAGCTTTCTGTTCATTAATTAGAAGGAGTGAAAGATGTAAAAGACAAAGTGACAAACTCGCACGCCCCCCCCCCCTCCCCTACTAAGTAAATAGTAGCGAAAACGTTTTCAATCTGTTGGCTATTTAAAAATAATTTTCTATTTTAATATCCTATTTTAATAAATTTTTTCATGCAAATGTATCCCGTTATGTTTGTGGTACTAATAAATGCAAAGTTTATTAACATTTATTGGATGAGGTTTTTTTGTGACATCCAGAATAATCAAGGTCGAAGCTTGAGGCTGATAACTCGTAAGCCGCAGACCTTGATTAGTTTGGATATCACAAAAAACCGAATCTAATGGGATTGGTTTTATTATAACATTCAAAAACGAAAAAAATAATGCTTCTGCCTACCGATGTTGTTTACTTTAGCGGCAAGCAACGCAAAGCGCGCGAAAACTTGACATGATTACCCTTGGAAATCATGAGCCGCCGCGGTCATACATGACACGATTACCCGTGACCTGTGACATGATTATTGTATAATCTGGCCCAGTTAGATGCTTTCAAAGGCGCTGATTTTGGAAATTCAACTTGTACGCGTTTCCAATCGAGAAAAAGAGGTAGTGAGTTGAATGTATAATAATCCTCCGTATTGGCATGCACGTGCGATAAGGCATAAGCCCAAGGTGAGTACCATTCGCAGGCGCAGTGCCAATAAAATTTATAGTGATCCACCTTGTGCTTGCGTCCGGTTCAAAAAAAAAAAAAAAAAAATTTTGGTATGTATACAACCAGCCTGCTTGTACTGCCGGAGAAAACTGAATTGACTATTCGATCTAAAAGGAGAAGTAAGAAAGCAAAACTAATTCCCGTGTGATCGTCAATGGGGGAATACGACCCCCGGGGAGACTCCCATGTGAGTGTACAGAAGCTCGTCGTCCTCTTGTGGGGTTGTTAATTACAGATTTTGGCAACCTGGTCCCACAGGGCCATCTCTGCTTTCAAGATGGCGGGGTGGGCGCGAAGAAGACCCTGCAGGCGAAGGAGCAGGTCACGTGACCACAAAATTAGCCATCGGCCGCTCCGCCATTTTGAAAACAATCAAAATCTCACAATATTTTTGGAGGACGCGTGACCTTGCTCTTCGCCAAGGGTGCTCTTCGCCAAGGTCTTCTTTTTCGCGACCCACCCGCCATCTTGAAAGCGGAGTATGGCCCTGGGGACGATGTTGAAGATTTTGGTATCACTTTTAGCCCCCCCCCCCCCACCCCCCCCCCCCCCCCCCCCATCAAGGTATTGTTTAGCGGTTGTCCACGTGAGAAATGGAAAAAATCGCCATCATACTGTGTTGGTGGATTTTAGGGGTCGAATAAAGTTTGAGCTACGCCTGCAGTATTGGTCCTCATTTCGGTTTTTCGACGCAGCATCCCTGCCCCTCCCCCCGGGGGGAAACTGATCACGAAGCGCTCACGTTTCCGGAAAAAGCCATCCATTCATAGAAGATTATCTGGCCCATTTTCCTCCATGGGGATAAGGAACTAAGTCAAGTCATCCATTCATTGTTATTTTACTATCTAAACATGCTGCCAGCGTGACAGACTGAGAGAGAGGGCCAGTGTTTATGTACGTGTAGTGATGTATCGCGTGACGGTTGCAATAATCACGCAACTCGATGACGTACAGCAGGCGGAGCCGTCTCGAGAAGGTACGTAATTCATTTCTTTATTTCTAACGCTTTTGCATCATTTGAAAGGTAAAAACGCTTTCCTCATACCTTTAAAAGTTTTACTTAGAAGTATTTACCGTAGACATGTCCACTTTTATTGTTAGGGTAATTAATTTATTGAAATTAATATGTGGGAAAACATTTTAGGTTATTCGCGTGTATTCTGTGTTCTGACGCCCGGTTCAACGTCGCTCTATCGTCCCGCTTGTCGTGGCTACTCGACTAAAGCGCGATTGTAGCTCCAGGTTTGAATCGACGTTGTTTCAGAGTGTATTACAGCAAACTCCGTCGTGCACAGCATTGACACGACAGTCGGCCATTATTGCCAGTGTATTGAGTTCAGGATCGCCGTGAAATGATACTGATAACCTGTTTGTAAACGTGAGGCAACTATCCCAGAAAATTCAGAATTTAGTCGACTAATTCAGTTTGCGGAATACAAAATTTACTGTATTTATGTCACATTTGAGATTGTATGATGTTGCGCAACGCAACAATTTGAAACCGGAAATGATTCTCTGAAATTTTATATTATGCCGGGGTTATGCAATGCTTTCTCAGGAAAATGTTGCCACATTTCACCACATTTGGTTCCTAGATTTCTGCGAAACTTCGTTAAACTGGAAGATGACTGTATGTCATATTTATGTGTATAATCGTTTTCTGTGAGACAAACGACACTAAACGCTACAAAAGAACAATTTATCAAAGGAATTACACACGCAACGTCATGAGCGCATGATGCTAAAAAAAGCATCATGTTTGTCAACCTCGATTCCAGGCTCTCTCTCCTTTTTCCTCCCTTGTCGCTTGAGTAGAGAGACCCTGGTGCGGCTGGTCACGTGACTATGCGGTTACAACAATACCGCAGGGAGGGTGGGTCTTTGAGGCCGTTTTGTCAAGGTGAACAATAATTACGACCTAAGGGATCGAAGGGGCAAATCGAGTTTGGTTCAAATGGAACAGCATTTTATACGGCAAGATTATGTTAAAAGTGAAACAGGCTATTTGCATGGAACGTTTGTGTCTATTCTTTACAACTTCATGACATGAAAATGTTATACGTGACGGATATTTTCGAGCCACAAAAGCAGCGGCGCGAAAATTACGAGAATGGAAAATTCGCCTTGCGAACACAAAATTTATAAGCTAACGGCTCATTTAATATAACGATGAACCATCGACTTCAGATTCACTTTTACACTAAGTAGACAGGTTCATGATCGTAAAGCTAAACGAGGTTGTAAACCAGACACCTTGGTCTCAAACCAACTTTGAAAACAACAATAAGCTTGGCGAGCTCGTTCACAGCTGACCCTTCGAACGGGTGTTAGTAATCCGAGTAACGGCGTAACGCGTAACGGCGTAACGAGAATCGGCGTAACGACAATTTTTTGTCCAATTTTTTTTTCAATCATTTTTTTATTTTTTTAGAATCGGCGTAACGACAATATTTTAACAATTTTTTATATTTTTTAAATTTTCCAATTATTATAAAAGCGTGATGTAGACAAATTGATACTCACGCACCTTCAAATAAATACTGTAGGAGAAAAAATACGCATCGATATTCATGCAAATGTTATACGGTCCAATGGATGGGATACAAATGCCACAGTGACCTATGCTCCACCATGCTCGGTCACACAGGCGCCATCTTTGGAGATCAGCGCCCAAAAATATCGCTAAGCTCAGCTTCTGTCGAAGTTAAATTGTGGCTTAATATTTCAACCAACGCCCGTTTACCAGGGTCTCTCTTCTTCCCCGGGCCAAAAGCGATTGAGGTCTCTCTTCTTCCCGCCTAAAAGCGATTGATTCAATCGCTGTTTGGCGGGAAGGAAAAAGAGACCCTGGGAACGAGTGATGATTTTCAAAACGTACCCAGGATAACATCGGAAGCTAACACTATTTCGCTTAGAGCTCAAGTAGTCCCCCCAAAAAGGTGTGGTGAACGCAACTGAAGTCACAGTCGTATTCGATGTAGGGCGAGTACCAAGAAATATCCGTGCTTGTGCTTCGTGTATTTTTTTCCCTTGTACTGAAGGTAATACAGAGCTGTAAATTCGCTATGTAGGTGACCTTGTATAGCCACTTTGTGTCACTTGGTATAAGCCACTTGTGATTTTGCTACGGGTTTGACGTGGTCATTTTTTAGGGGAGAAAATATTAGTATTTATTTGAAGGTGCCCACTTGCTGACCGTGAGTATCAATTTGTCTACATCACGCTTTTATAATAATTGGCAAATTTAAAAAATAAAAAAAATTTTTCAAAAAATTGTCGTTTACGCCCGATTCTACAAAAATTAAAAAAATGTGATTGAAAAAAAAAATTGGACAAAAAATTTGTCGTTACGCCGGATTCTCGTTAGCGACCGTTTACGCGTTACGCCGTTAACTCTCGGATTACTAACACCCCTGCGAACGTCACTAAATTCAAACACAACGGCATTTTATATTACAAATTCCATTTGGAGCGAAAATAGTCCAAATTTTAGGATAAAAGAGTATCTTACTATTTTCTCTAACTGCATTCTGTGCGTAGTTGTGACCATAAATATAGTTTTCTTGTGTCAAAAAAATCTACAAACAACCACCGCTCGAAGCGAAATCCTTGAAAATCAACAAACTAATGTGCCAATAATTGTACGCGTCCCGAAATATGTCAAACGGACTGTAGCTAAAGGGGAATTGGTTTTTTCCCGATCAGCAGTTTTTTGCAGTGAATACACTGTTAGACGATCACTTTAACTCGTTAGGCCTTAAAGCCTGTTCACATATCCACAGGGACCTTTACATGTAAAGCTTAATTCTTGAAAAAATGTGGAACTCGGCTTTCTTACCGTGGAAACAAAATTACCTGTTGTAAAACGTCTTCTATCCGATCGTACGTAGTTGTGCAGGTCTGAGAATTACGCAAGCAAGTTTTTAAAATCCGAGAAAAGATTATTGATCGCAGTGATCTTCGGCCTGGCAAAGCCGTGTACGAAGCTTGAATAACTACCACAATGTAAAGCATAAAGCCATATGTTACAAACTTTTTTTGGGTAGCTTTCTTTTTCATGTGCGAGTTGTTTTTGAAAGACCTGCTGCGTCACTGCGAGTTGAGACTCAGTAGTCAACGGGTTTCTCAACGCCTCCTCTTCGGGTAGGATTTGTCACAGCAACAACTCTAACACTCGTACCACCCCTCCCTCGCGAATATATTTTTTTACCACGCCAGAATTTTGTGTGGTCACGGTGACCAGGGCCGCAGACTACTCAACGACCAGGGAGGAAAAGGATAGAGTCCTGGAACTCCGAGGTTGCATAGGTTTGTAATTTTTTCCCGTGAAAGGCAAAA
>MU827305.1:1676031-1766462 GCA_029204205.1 Desmophyllum pertusum | reverse complement strand
CCTCTTTTATATTTTTATAATTTTTTTTAGGCTGCTTCGATAATCAACTGGTTTAACTCGTTGCCGTTTGCCTCAAAAAATGTGGAAATTTGATACTATTGTTTGTTTATTTATTTTCTCAACTCCCATTTACAATGGTGTGGAAAGCTATATCTCTTGTGAAAGGGTAGTAAATAAACTTTCAGGAAAAAAAAATTATTTCCCAAAGAACCCGATAATGATGTCAATTTAGTTAATTAGTAACTAGCATAAATTAATATTAAATAGCCGCAAAAGTTTGGACAAAAAAGCAACTCAATTTCAGAATGATGACTTGTTATAAGGAAAAGTTAAGAGCAAAAATGTTCCTTGTTTTATTGGCAAACATATCCTGCAAATTTGGCTGAAAATGGGTAAGTATAGAATAAATTAGTATTTTTTAGTTTGGTGTCAAATTTTAATTTATGCAGGAATTTGACGCCCAAACAGTTGTGTCAACACTCCACTCGAAATTTTATCTCTGTTCGTTTCATAAGGAAACGTTTTCCTCCTCTCCCTTATACTGAAATATGGATCCTAAATTGTATTCAATAGCATCAAACAAGTTTTTCAAATGTAAAAAGCGAATCAAAATATCATTTCAGTTTGCATTTCTGTTCATTCGATCGATCGATGCAATATTTCGTAACACTTATCTTGGTTCGTCGTCTGAGTTTCGAGCTCCCAGATGCAATTCGATTTACCTCACTGCTTGGCATCCGCTTCTGGAGTCAAACATTTCCTCGTGCCAAAACTCTTGCTAAATAAGACTTCGCTAAAGATCGCCCAGTTTTAGTTTGTCCAAACATTAGACTATTATTTTAATTAGTATTTTGCCGTTTTGCACGAGGTTTGTGGCCCGGCCGCAGCCATTGTAAAAATTGAATCACTTTGTTGGATAAATACGTTTGTGTAAAAAGACTTACAATAGACCATTGTAGGGAAATTACCCGTATCAAACTTGCTAAGGAGGACTTGGGGCTAGAGACCCTAGTCACTGCCAGTCCTCTCAAAAAAAAAAATCACGCAAAGCGGTAAAGTGGATTAAATTTTTAGCAATTTTTTTCGTATATCGTAACTGAAGCTTTACTGAGAAAAAATCCTGGTACACCACAAGAAAGCGCTGACGACAATGAGTTAAAAAAGCATCCTTCAATAGATTAAAGCCATGTTTTTTGGGCATCTACCTGAAAATGGCAAAACCATAATTTTTTACCCACTATTTTTGACAGCTATCTTTTTGTGTTTTGCTTGGATCAAAGTGAAGAATGAAGAAAACGAACCCACGCCGTAACACCATCAAAGAATCCACCAGCCCGCTTCTGAGATAACGAATTTGGTTTTAGTAAGGGTTGGATTTCCACACTCGGGCACAGATTTACATTTCAGCATTGAAGTCTATTGTTTTTTTTAGTTCTTTCATAAAATCGTTCTGAAGCCCTGGGTAGGAGGGGGGGGGGGGTGGGGGCTGGTAACACAATCGGTCCTGCTTTCTTTGTTTAAACACAATATGATTTAACAAACATTTATATATTATTAGGTTTAAATATGTATATTATTCAAATCAACTACAATAAATAGATGATTGACCCACCTTACCCGTTTTATCTTCTTTTCCAAGAGTAATTACACACTTGGTTTTGCATGCTTTTTTTGGGGGTCAGGGTTGTGTCCAGAATTTAGAAGAAAATAAAACCGGTCTTATTAGTTAAAAGCTCCCTTAGCTATATCACCACTCCAATATCTATCCAATGTCTCCTTTTTTGTACTCGGTGAGATGTAACCGATTAGGTCTTGAATTTGTGAGAATCCTGTTATCTTATCTCCTATTTTTTTATTTATCGTCTCACCAACACCTTTACCCATTTTTGTCTTCTGAGATACGAAACGTGTTTTAGTGATTCCACATTCGGCACATTTACATTTAAGCATGAGTCGATTGTTTTTAGTTCTTTCATATCGTTCTGAACCTGCAACACAATTCGTCTGCTTTTTTTGTTTTACACAAAAGCTTTTCATCGTTTTATATATGATATATTTCATAATTTTATTTGCAAAATTTTGTATAAATGATTCATTGAATAATGATGGCTTTAATGTGAAACTCTAATAACACATCCACAGGTTTTCTACCTCTTGAACGCTCAAGAATATAGTAAATACAATAATACCCCTACACATGATACTATCCATTTTTTGTATCTGACCACTATTGTATTCTAAAGGTTTTCCACTTGTCTTCATAAATTGTATCATTTCTTCTGGTGGTGATAAAGCAAAAGAATCAAAATATTCAATATTTTTGTGATCTGGTTTATTATAGACGACAACCCAATGGGTTCCAGCACCTTTGAAGTAATCTTGAAGATTGATTATAACACTTTCATTCTGTTCGATTCTTTTTGGTAACATGTCTTTGGGCTATATACGCCTTTGAAATTGGATATCTTTTGGTTTTTCATTATACCATCAATTTCAATGTTGCTTAATGGTTTGATGGCCACTGACCGGAAAATGGAGGTGGGACTCTTGTTCCTGGCAGTACCAACCCCTTTGCTCTTTTTATTTGAACTTTTTTTTGGTTGGTAATACTAATCCTCCTTGCTTTTGAAGTTGAGTTTTGCTTAAATTTCAAATCAGTTCCAACCGCTTTACCTTTAGCATTATTGATTTTATTTAATTGCTGTTTAGTCAAACTAATCTTATCATAGCCGTTATAATTGTGGGTTGATAAGGGGGCCGTATGGTGGTCGATGTTTTGTTTTTAACCGCTTGAGCTATTTTCTTCTTTTGGTTATCAGATAAGTTTAATGATTTCACAATGTAGTTTACTGACATTTTATATATAAATGGTTACATAATATTATATATAATTTGTTGTTTTTTCTTATGGGTTTAGTCTCACTTCATCTTTGCATTAATTTACACAACAACATTCATCTTTCCTGATAGACCTTCAAGCATCATATGTCTATCACTGAGAACAACCGCATATGCATAATACGGAGCGTCCTGCACCATTAGACCTATATTTCGAAAAATTAACCTCCCAATTCAAAAGTAACTTGTATTTCAGCTGATGAAGATTTAACATAATCAGAATGTTTGCTGACATCAAAATGATAAATTGGATATAATCCTGCCCAATCTTCAGCAGATATCTGACACCCAGTATCAGTATCTTGATATTTATTAGCAGCTTCGAGGAACCTCATATACGCCATACTATAATTTCTATTAGCCGAAGTAAAATTGCATTTGATTGGTTTGTCTGGATATTGAGTACTGTTTATATTGACATGGATTTTTCTCAAATTACCATTATCAATAACATATTATTCATATTTTGAGCATTTGCTCCTGGATGACGCTCAGATGAGTGAAGAGCAACGAATATATGGTCGTGGCAGTTGAGATAAGGTCGAGATGTGATCGTCCAAGTTGGAGTTGTGTTTTCAGGTTGAAATATCTTTCTGTATACGCGTACTTGTTCAAAATATAAATCACTTTTGACCTCACTCACTAACATAGCATCAAGAGCAGCTTGAATTTGAAGAGAAGGTTGAACTTTCGGCATCCATAGTGATATATGGTTAATATTAAATTGCCCGAGGTCACTCCACCATCTTTCATAATATATTTGCTTGGTTCTGCTCTGCTTAATTGAATAGTGTGTTTTACGCCTTTGAAAACGGTGGTCACATCCTTGCAAAAAAACCAAATATACTTGACAATGGAATCATCAATGATATTTGTTTATCACCAGTCGTTAAAAGGTGTCTTTTTTGTAAAACCAAGATTAGCTGTTTGATTAGCATTGTATGCATTTATAATCACGTCAAGAGCTGTATTAATATTAGCTTGGGTATTACCTGCCGCGGCTTAGCAGCAGCCATAGTATTATGCAATGATGGTCCACCTGCCTCCAGTATCTCTGAACCAGAGCATGTTAGATGGCAGTACTTTTACTATAATCATCACTAAACATAACTGTATTCAAAATGGTGCTTGCTTCTGGCAAATAATCCTTTATACTTTCTACCTTTTCGTTATTAATCTGATATTCAGCAGTTTTGAAAATAGACCACGCATTATTTACTAATGATATAATATCATTTGCCCCATAATTAGTGCTATCAGCAGTTTTTTGCATCTTCCCACGAATTTCAAGCATAGCTTTATGAGGAAGTAAATAAATATCTTCATCTTTTGTTTCAATGATCAGATCATTTTTATTCATATTGTCATCTCTTGGCATATATTCAAGGTATTCAAATTTAGTTGTTGAACTATCAATATGATAAGGTTCAAAATCAAAATAGGGACTTATTACTTCAGTCATTATATATTTATGATTATATAAAATTACAATTTTTTCATTCCGCTTCCAAGAATATTTGATAAAATGGCTCTTGATCTATCATTTAAAACTTTTCTTACCCTTGGATTTGATGAAATATCTTGCACCCCTTCCTTTACTCTTTGTAATATAGCTTTAGCATCTATATCAACTGCTTTTTGTTGAGGTGATTTTTCCATAAGTTTATTTCGTAATATTGTTAAGGGTCTTGTGACAATTTTGCTGGATGTTGATAGTATGCCTTTTTCTTTATCATAAATATTACCAATAAGATTTCCACCCTTGATTTTTCGTTGTTGATAACGCTCTCTTGTCAATAACATTGTGTTTATACATATAAGTTATATAAAAGAGCTCAAAATGCATAAAGTATGTAACCCTTTCACCATTCATATTTATTAACTTTTCATTTTGATCTTTCAAAGATAATGTTATTGAATTGATCAACCCTTTTTTTCTTATATTTAAATAAAATGTTTGTGCAGGGTGAATATTAATCAGATACCCAGGTGGAACGGATGGGGTTAAAACTGTATATAACAGAAGATGATGAACCATTTAGATAGCTGTCTGTTATTAAATCACAATGAATTTGAATAGATTCAATATCTGTTATTTTAACATTGTGATCTGAACTATGAAACCCGTTTCCTTGAAGAATTTGTGAATCAAAACCAAGTATTTCTCTTATACTATCTTCACAGTAAAATCTACTCTATAACCATCCTTCAACTCAATGGTAGATTTCAATGTATTATAATTCGGTGTGATATTAATGGGGATTGAATCCTCATTCCGATCTCCGTTTCTTTCATATGATGTTTGATTATTTCATTTATATCCACAATATTGTATGCTCCTGGTTCGACTGATATCTCCTTCCACGTTGTGTTATTATAATATTTGAATTGGTTGTTTGAACTTGTTATATTAAACCACGAATACCACATAGAAGCATTAATTAAACTAAGTTGATAATTATGTTTTTCATCAAGGTCCAATGTGGTGTGAACTCAGTTGTAAAATGTTCACTTGAACCTAATCCTTTTGCACTATCAAAAAATAATGTAGTTTGCATTTTTATATTATTTGATTATATAAATTGTTTATACATCTGTTTGTATTCGTCATTAGTTATCAACCGATCATTCAAAAGGCGTATTCATTATCTCGATAGCTTCATTTGTAATTGCAATACTATCATTCCCTGCATTCTTTGATGCTACAATTAATTCCAACCTTTCGACTAACTCATTTGGGTTTTTATAATATTTGAACCTTATTTTTATTGCATTTATTTCCTAGTCCGATTTTAAGCACTTTTTTGAAGTGTATGGAGATATGCCTGACAGTTTGATCATTTTCTGGAAAATGTTTTGTGCATTTTCACTATATGACCTTCGAGGGCTGTATCGTTTTGGTTAATAACTCAATAAAAGAATGGTCAATTTTCTGACTTAATACCTTTTTACCATTCTTATGAGCCTCTAATCTCATTTCAAGGAGTTTATTTGGATCAATATATAAATTACCAAACATATAATCTGAGTTGATTTTCAAACCTTCTCCTTTCTTTATCTTTTGTGTGGTTTGTTCTTGCTTTGTCTTTTCAGTTTCTTCTTTCACCCCCAGTTTATATGCTCTTATATTTTTTAAATATTTGCTGATAATTCGTTGCTCTTTTTAGCAGTATCTGAAATGATTGGATTTTTTACTATGTCGCTTCCCCCAAGCGTTTGTATTTGCTTTTTCACTATTTGTTCATTAGGAATGTTTTCAGAGAGGGGTCAAAATCATATTTTTTTATGACAAACTTTTCGTTTTTATCAAAAATATCATCTTTGTCATCAACAGCTTCATCTTCTTCATCGTTAATCCGAATTCTTCTTCAATTGGATCCATTTGTGACGGTGTTTTTTCCCAACCACGAGTCAACATATTGATTACTACCTTGGTTTGAGACTGCTTCACTCAATGTATCAATCGCTTGAGTTATATTTGTTTGATTTTCTTTTAATTGTTCAATCATTTTATCTTGTTTTTTATCTGTTGCTACTTGAGCTTTCTCAACTGATTTTGTGACCGGTTTATACAACTTTTCACCAGCTTCTTGCAATTTCTGTTCACCTAATTTTTTATCAAGCAATCGTTGTTTTCAGGATTTTCCTGTTTTTCAAAAAAGTGTTTATAAGATTTGCTCTTTCTTCACCGATTTGATAGTTTTAAAAGACATTATTATATATAACTTATATAATTTTTACTCTAACTTAGCGTAACTTTTTGAAATCATATATAAATCACATAAAAACACATCAAATATTTTACTCTAACTCATATGATTTTTACTCTAACTTAACTCATCCATATAAAAAACCATCAAATTGTTTTCGATACATCTCAGGTAATATTTGGAAGTTTTATCCAAAACCATAAAACTATAAGGTTCATTTGTTGTGTCTCGATATATATCTTCAAATTGTTTTTGACCAATATCTTTGCAATGATCAGATGCTATAAACCTGATATCTTTGTTGTCTAACCCGTTTGAATAACACAAAACATTTAGTGTTTCTACGTATATATTTTGGTACGTCATAATAACTTCGGGATAAATAAATGCAATTACCATGTTTGTTTCTCGACAATGAAAAGTATTCTTTTACATTATTCATATTTTTATTATCTATCTTGATATCATCAAATACAATAACTTTATTGGTGTCATTGTCTAATTCTTCAACAGGCGTTATATCTTCTGGATACATAATTCAATATTATAAATCGAATCATCTTCAACTTCTTCATAATAGCGTCATAAAATTCTTGTATTAATTGATATTTATCCTGTTGGGGGTTTAATGTATATATTATACAGTTGTCATAATTCATCCATTTCAATAACATATTAGTCAGTAAATTTGTTTTTCCTTGCCCTGTTGAACCTACCATCATGTAGTGGCAATCAGGCAAAAGGAAATGATGTTTTTGCTTTCTTAGTTTTTATTTCAACATCATCAAAATTAATTATCTCCATATTATATAATAATAATATATAATAAATGAGTTATTCAATATTTGGAACAATTCGTGGATTTAATTATGGTAGTTCAAAACAAGGTCTTCCTGGAAAAAATGGAATAGGCTTTAAACTGGATTCATATGGTAATTATGACATGCAGCAGAAAAAAATCAAGCAACTTAGCCGATCCCACAGAGTTTAAAGATGGAGTCAATTATGCAACAATGAGAGCACAAAGTTTGCTTTTAGATGGTACAAATCATATGACTGGGAGTTTTAACCTATCTGGAAATGACATTGTCGATTCTGGAAATATTGGTATGAACAGGACAAAGATTGTTAATCTAGAAACCGATGATCATGACTTGACCGCTGTCCAATAACGTGGCGATGAAAAGCCACGTTGATGCTGCGATTAAATCAAAAACACAACTTTTCATTAAAACAGATGCAATAGGAAACGTTGATATGAAAAACATGTTCATAAGCAATCTGCACGACAGTGATGCTGAAACAGATGCCACTAACCTTCGTAGCGTCAAACTCCTACTTTCGGGAGCACATGTCAATATTGGGAAATTGTCAAATAATCTGAACATGAATAATAATAAATTGGTAAATGTTGGAGCACCTATTAACAACACCGATGGTGCAAATAAGGGTTATGTTGATTCCGAATCCAGTTCATAGATCTTTCTAAACCGTTGACTCACGTAATGCTCAATATGGGAGGTAATCTCATCACTTTTCTGAGAAAGAGCCTACACAAGATAATGAAGCTGCTACGAAGAGCTACATCGATGTCGGTCTTACAGCAAAACCAAATAAAATGAAGTTATATTAATAAAAATGATAAATGACTGGAAACCTCGATATGAATTCAAAATATATAAATAATGTATCTACCCCATCTACTAATCTCCAAGCTGCTAATAAAGCTTATGTTGATTTGACTTCTCTTTCAGTTTTAGGTGAAAATAAAATGCTTGCAGATATAGATATGGAAAATCATAAAATCAAAAATCTGGCAACTCCTCTCAGTCAAGAGAATGGTTCTGCCGTCAATGGTTGCCTTTGTTAGTGAGGAATTGAGAAAATCAAACACGCTGATAAACTATTGATATGAAGAAATATGTTGATGAATCTCATATTTCAAGTTCAAACAACAAAAAGATTTCTTTAGATATTTGATGGAAGACAAAAAAGAATCGGTGGATGAACACAATATTATCATTGATGGAATTGTCAATTTTAGCAGGTCTCCGCACAGTTTGAACAAAAAAGCTTATAGTCTAAAACTTGGGATAAATTCTCAAAAAAAATATTCATCAAGAATGGGTTTTAATATGTTGAAATTACCTGAAGGAGAATATACTTTCGTAATTGAATTTTTCCCGCCATCGATGACAAATGTGAGTTTGAATGTGGTTTCAACGTCTTTGAATATTACACAACAAGCATACAAAAAGTTTTCAGAATTATACCAGATCAATCATTCATATGCATAAATGGTCACTTACTCCACCAGAATTTATTTATTTCGATTTAAAATGTGACGGATCTTCTTCAAGTCCAAGCCAGGGGCAAGGTTATTTGATTGTTTATGGTGTATCCGGCCATCAATCTGATATAGACTCTAATATTTACGATACTGTTTTTGTCATTGAAAATGGTGATATGATGATGGAAACAAATATTGATATGAATAACCACCGGATAATCAATGACAATATCAGCCCATATACGAACAATATTGGTTATAGACAAATATTTGATCAATTCATCGATCTGACTGATCCGTCATCATTCAATCTAGTTAATGTTTCATCTAAAATTTACATAAATGGAGTTCAACCCGGGTTTGGTTATCAACAATACTGAACTCGATAAATACGATTCAAAGCTTGGATTTGATATTCAGGGATCACACATTGGGCTACAAAAAATGTTCGATCAAAACGATAATTTCACATTATTTATATCATTTCAACATAATAGCAAGCTTGAATCTTATAATAGTAAAGCTTTTAGGGTTCGGTTCGAGTACATTTCAATTCCCGAAATTTTACATCGACGAAAATAGTTACACTCTCCTAGTCAGTAATGCAGTTATTTACTCTCAGAGAATCATCGCAGAAACATCGAGAACCGATTAATGTTTCTCTGGATTATCAAAAACGGTACCTCTTTACAACTTCAACTTAGCGTTCACACAGCAGATATATTCATCACTTTAGGCTATGTACCAAATTATAGAAGTGATAAACTGAAAATCGATTTACCATTTAATATATCTAGAATCGGGTTTTCACCCAAGCCAGTCGACATTGATTCGATCGGTACAGCCGTATTCTTCTACTTGAAAACAAAAACAGAGTTAAATAATTGAATCAATATATATATGCCAAGAAAGAGAACTGAGAGTATTTATCAATTCAATCATATTGACAAGAGCCTGTCACAAGAAACAATCAAGGAGATCAAATCGTTATATACCTATTACCATAAAAAATGGTGGTGTTATTTGAAAGCATTTAAATATTTTAAACGATTAAATATATTCGCAAATGTGACATCTGCTTTGCTGTTTGTCGCAGGGACTATTGCTGGTGGTGTCACTTTGAATCCTGTTATTTTGGGTACAATTTCTGGATCTGGTTTATTGCTTAAGACGGTAACAGAATTGAAAAACTACTCCCGGAAAATTGAAATGTGTAAATTTGCTTATACAACATATCAAAAGACGTTAGTAGGAACTAAGATCTTGTCTTAGAGGGGGTTATTTTGATAATAAGCTGTTTGTAAATGATATGAAACTTATTGATGAGATAATCATCGGATATGTGCCCTATTGTGGGTAAATTCGAAAAACAATATGCTGAGAAATACACGACTAAATAATTTATACAATCTCTGCCTGCATCATGACTTCACGACACAGCTGTGTTGTAATGTCCACCTATTTCTTAATTTTTTCTTACAATGCTTTTGGTTTGCCTTTCAATATACTTCAAATCCACATTTTCACATATATCTTTCCATATTTTATTATACTGATTCACGGTTTTCAAGCTTTGGGTAAGTCAAAATATTTATAGTGTGGAGATTGTAATAATTCGAATAGCTTTCGAAATATGAAGTTAAATTTTATTGACCGTTTTCTTTTGTCCACAAGCATAACACCTTCAATCCTCTAAACATACTGATAATTTGGGCTCTGTCTTTATGCGAAGATGTGAATCTTGAATTTAACACATATATCATCTAAGACGTTCATTATGTGATATTTCCGATGATAGACTGACTTCTTCCTGAATTTATACATGTGTTCATAAAATCTACTGTATTCAGAAGCATATACATAACCACCAACAAACACCACACTTTAGACAAACGTTTATACCATTTATCTCTTCTATATCCGGTTCACCACTGCATGCCTCAACCTCTTGTATCACCTTCTACCAATAGTTGATCACAAATGGGCATGTTGACTCTTCCATTTGCTTCAAGTCTTCGTGAATTAAATCATTGCAATTCATTCTTTCTATACTATAATGTAAGATTATATTTTTTATGCTAAAGTGTTATAAAGACAATGTAATTATATTAATATGTTATAGAAACACAGTCCTCCGATGATTGTAATTGTCTGGTTTCCAGGCCATGAATAAATTATTCATGTTTTGGACAATTCCCATTTTTGAATCTGGTGTCGATCTTGGCTGTCGATTTTGGCTGTCGATCTTGGCTGTCGATCTTGGCTGTCGATTTGGCTGTCGTTTTGTTCCACTATTTTCATTCTACTATTTTTCATTCCACTATATGCATTCCCTATTTTGTTTTCAATATTTGCATTCCACTATTTTGTTCTCACTATTTTGTTCTCACTATTTTGTTCTCACTATTTGCATTCCACTATTTGCATTCCACTATTTGCATTCCACTATTTGTTTCCAATATTTTTGCCAAAAGCTGTGAAGTAGAATATGAGTTGGGTGGTTAAGCGCATTTGTCAAAATGAGCTAGTACCCCCAACTCCTATACTACTAACTACTAACATTACTTTGTTTAAAAAAGCACGGAACAGACTTACCTGGCATCCTTCAGCTGATCCTCCGTGTGACTTAAAGTGAATGATCGACGATGTGCAATATATATACACGCAAACACGAATACGAATGCGTTCACGTTTACACGTTTACTGATCTCAAAAATACACTGCTTTGAAGTAATATCTCGGTTTCTCTGCTCGCGCGATTTAAAACCCACTGAAACAGGACAGCCTACTCGCATGCAATCTTCAGCGCTCGCTGTACAACAGAGCAAACTGGCCTTTCGATAACGGAAGAATTCATTTACCGTGTACAAGTATAAATTGCCATTTCAAGATTCAGTAGTATTGTGAATGGCCTTTACTTCATGGACGGCGCCCAGTGTGAAATCGCCGCAACTCACCATTTTTCCACAGAACTACACCATTTCCAGATATGCTGTACAGGTACATTATAAAGATCAATCCTGAGAAGATCACCCGGCCTGTAACTTAGTGAAAACTCTGACAGTCACTTGGAGAGCATTTCTACTTGCGAGATAAAACCACTAAACTTCAACTATTTCCCGCCAAGGTGAAGCGATTTCACCGCCAAAAATTATAATTTATTCTGCCTCCAGAAATGAAAAAGGATTCCGCATAACACTAGTGATGACAACATGATAGAAGAGTTTTGACAGATTATAACACTTTCGGTAGCCGCATCGATTCTAACTTACGGGATCCTGGGGATAATTTTTTTCCTGGCCTAAGTTCCTCAATAAAAAATAATGAACCTCGGCAAATTCTAGCCTGCGAACGCAGACGTATTTCCGGCTCGAGTTTCCTAGGCAAATCAAGCCGAGTCTCGGAATCTCGGCGCTAAAAAAAAAGCGTCTCCGGAATCTCGGGCTCGTCAGAAAATAGGACGGTCCCTCGGAGTCTCGAATTTTGAATCTCGCAAATGCAGCTTCTTTTATACTCTATTTTCGGCGGAGTTTTGGATCACTGCGTCTCGGGCTCGGATTTTTTGGAGGGGCGCAAAGTCTCGGGCTCGGATTTTTAAACCAGGGTCTCCGGCGGCTACAAAGTCTCGATTTTACCATTCGGCCACCTTGTCGAACAAAATATCAATAGACAAATGTGTCGCCGTGGTGTCCGCAAATGCCCACGTGCATGGAGTGCATGGAGTGCATGGAGCCCGGGGGGGGGGGGGGGGGTTACTCCCTATAATGGACTATACTGAGGAGGGCTCCGCCCGAAAGGGGTCCTTTTTTTAGGCTCGAGGTGTGTGAAAGGGTAGGGATTTCACGAGTTGAAGTACATGAAAGGGTAGGGATTTCACGAGTAAATGATATTATTGTTTGGTTAACATCTCTACTGGTAATGCTTGATGATTTCTGGTGATATATATTGTGCATTAAGTTCATTACAAGGATATAGAAAAGGGATGCAGTGCTTCTACTGTAGGTATGTGAAAGGGGTACCATTTTCATAATTTCTATGGAAGATATATGAAAGGGGTACCTTTTTCTGTGGAAGGTAATCAGTGAAAGGGGGTACCATTTTCTATGGAAAGTATATGAAAGGGGTACCTTTTCTGTGAAAATGGTATATGAAAGGGTAAGGGGTTGGACCTCTGGGCGGAGCTTCCCGTATAAAACTTTTTTGAGTACCCCCCCCCCCCCCCCCCCCCCCCCCCCCAGCGGCATGGAGTGCATGGAGTACTAAATTGTAAATGATTAGCCATGACAGGAGCCCATTACCCGGAGCCTCCATACGTACTATATTCTTGAGTCAACCCTGTCCCGTTTCAGTTTATTTTTAGAATTGATCTCCCGCGAAATTATCTTGTTTCCGCTGACCGCTGGCGTCCCCCCACTGAGACCAAAAAAAAAAAAAAATGGCGGCCAAATGGGGGAATCCACTCTTGGTTCCTTCGTCCGTTTTTCCTTTACAATTTTACGTCCGTTCCTATTCTTACAACCGAGGGAAACTGGTTGTTAGCTGACTGGAAGTTAATAAACAACTTGATTGAACTGGAAGCGAATGAATGTCATCTTGAACATCGCGGTGCGCGATCAAAACTTTCATCGATAGTTGTCTTTGTCTGTCGAGTGGTGTTCCTTGTGTGGTGTTGTCGCGATGTAAGCCTTTCGAATAGATTCGAAATGAAGCGCTCTGTAGAGGATTCGGGTCTTTCCGAGATCCATAGCAGTAAAACAGGGAAACATTTATAGCGGCCTGATATTTGGATTTCGGCCGTCGTGGAGGCAATGGCGAAAGTGCGAGCTCGAGCGGTCGTGGCAGAGAAAAACACGATACTAATGTTGTACCCGAAGCGAAAAATGTGAAGGATATCCAGCGAATGGGACTCCAGGAAAAGAAAGCTAGCAGTTCTGCAGATAATAATAAGGTGACAGGCCTACACGGCGACTACAGCTCGTGACATTTCATTTTGTACATTTTCTGTTCTCTATTATAAAATTCGGTTTGCTTTTTAAATAGCCTGGAAGGCGGCTGCACGCCTTTCAGAGATGGAGGCGGCTGCATTGGCAGGTTAGGTTTTGCTTTAAGCGTTGTTTCTAACGCGCAATATATGTTTTTATTATGAGGAGGATTTTCGAGTAGAGCCTTCGGACTGTGTACACTTCTAGAAAAATTGGCTCATGTTGATTTCCTGTCAGGCTTTCGTCGCTTTACGAAGCTACAATAATTTGTTTAGATAGATGCTAATATAAGGTTATATCTCTTGCATCAATCGATTGTTTGTTTCCTCCTTTGTTCGTAGTGTGATGTTCTTCGGTGTTCTTGCAACGCAAGATAACATAAATATCCCACGCGTATCGATTTATTGTTTTGCGTGTTGTATGCCAGTTTCTCAGTCTAGCTTTCTGAGCACTCTATTTATGTCGATTGTCCACGCACATGTTCTTCTTGCAAACCCCTCTTAAAGTGGGGTTGATGCTATAGCATTTTAAGTGCGAATATTTTTGCTCTCTACCGTTTTTTGACCCGGGTTTTTTTATGAGTGCCGGCGCAAATCGACTACATTGTATTTTGCCACTCTATTTGTTCATGCCGCGCGGTCACCTTTCGTTGCTGGCGTTTTGTCCTTAGCTCGATTCAACACACTTTGCTCCTCACTAATGTTCTATGATGTACTAAATCTGTCGGAAGAGAAATCGTAACAATCTGAACTTTCACTGTCTCCACTCGATTCCACCATTATTATCGCTGGAGCTGAGATCACCGGCGTGTGACGTATAACAATAACTTTGTTCTGATTGGGCATTCTAATGAGTTCGCGGGAATCTGTGAGCCCCGCGGTGTTCTAAAAATAAAATGAAACGGGACAGGGTTGTCTCCCAGGATCAGTATGGGAGATGGAGGCTCCGGGTAATGGGCTCCTGGCCATGATTATTACGTAACGTCCCAGTTTTCTCGCAAGGTTTAAATTCAATTATATAATATTATGTAACAAATACGCAATCAGATCTCAAGGTAGCCTGCGTCGCAGACAGCCTACACCGCCGGTATACACCGGATACCGGCTGCAACGCAGGCTAATCTCAAGGACGCTTCGCGAACTGTATAAGGACGATCATCCCGGGACGATCATTAAGAAGAATAAGATTACAAAGAGCCAGTTTATAATCGGAGAAAAGAGGTATGGTTATTTTATCTATGTATTTGGATTTGCATGCCTCTACAGGCTCTTTCAAGGTATTCTTCATCGCTGGTTTCTATGTAAGGACGTTCTTCATCGTAAAAATTAAATCCTTCCTCAACGTTGCCAAACGTCGGGTAGCCAAAGTTCAGCTTGCAGTGATGGCAACGGGAGGAAAGCTTCAGGGCAGTTTTCACCGTTTGAAGACAAAACACAGTTACTGTACACGTCTTGTTCTGTGCTGTAAGCACCGCTTGGCATTTGGGACAATTACTGATGGGAGGCGCAAGGATTTCTATTTTTTGACCATCACAGCAGGCAGCTGTTGCCCATCAGTACAAAATAATAGAAGATTGGCAAAGTGCTCTTCGTCGATTTCATCAACTTTGGCATATTGTTTTGACATAAAAGTTAAGCAAGGTCTTCTTCGTTGCTTTTGGCATTCCCAAAGGTATCGCTCGAACAATTTCAGCCAATTGTACCGCATTTGACGCTTTTCCTTGGAGAAGCCAAATGATGTCACTTTTGCTGACGACCGAACACATCTCAGAGATCTCTGACAAAGAGACATTCCTCATTATCTCTAACGCCTCTAACATATCTGATCGTTTCCTTTTCTTTTCGGAAATGCTTGATAAACAACATTTGTTCAAACGTCATGAAGCCATGTTTAACCAACAGTTGTACGGTGATGTTGTTCTATAAAGTGCTACAATGTGTTGCAGTGTATTTTTTAGATCGAGACTGATTTTATTGTTGCGAAATACTTGGTGTTGGGTTGCCACTGCGCAAGAGACTAAATTTTCGTGATTTAAAAAAGAATGTTTTTCTCCCTGATTTGTATTAAGGGGTGTGGAAGATGCTGTGGCCTAATGGTTAGAGCGCTGGACTTTGCCAGATCGAGCGGTCCAGGCCGGGGTCATTATTGTGTTGTGTTCAAATAACAGTTTAATTCGGTAATTGCTAAGGTGGTACAGCCATTATTTAAGGGTTTCACTAGTAGGCTTGTTACTTAACTTTTGTGAGGATAAGCTGGGGACGTTTTATTCAAGGGGGGGCTTATTTGACTGTATTTGCCATGGACCCAGGGGGATAATCTAGATGTAGAAGCACTGTTTATAATTTTTTTCTTCCATTTATTTAGAAGAACTTATAAATAGTCCACGTATTAACAAAGAAAGAACAAAAGGTATAATACTTTGTAACTAAAAAATGACACCCTCAGAAATAACAAAAAAATAATAGGCCTTTGTATGTGGTTCATAATCCTTTGGAATACTGAGTTAAAGCAGGACCTTCGCCGGTAATACAAGGCGTTGATTGACGTTTTGCGTGTTATTTGACCGCTTGTTATTCATCAGTCTCGTTCGCTCGTTCTTCTAGCTGTTCGATTTAGAACATGTTTGTAGGCTGTAGCTTGTACATGCACATATCCTCCGACGGAAAACTGAAAGCTGATCACAGTCGTCCGAATGGGATGCGCATGCATCTCGAAGTTGAACGAAGCCTAGCCTGCGTGGCAGGCGTATAAAGGGGAGGGAGGGAGTTCGACGCGCGCGAAGCGCGAGGAGTCCGGAGCGCGAAGCGCGATGGAGTGGGAGGGGGAACGCCTGCAACCACGCTATTGTTTTTGCCATTCCGCCCCTAATTAGTTTTGAACAGTTTTCACGCGCACTTGATTAAATATGCAAGATATCTTTGAAATCATTCTTGTCTTTCGCTATGATAGAAATACTTCTTTTAAAACATAATAAACACATGTATAGAAAGACGGAGTTGGAAGTAGCCGAGTAAAGTTTTATAATTTTCACGTGAAATCGAAAGTTTCCAATAATAAGACGTCCCGTCGGTCACGTCCTAAAATTCAACAGACATTCCGACTTCCGTCACGCATTTAATACAGTGTATTGCAAGTCCATTGTAGCTTCGCTTTCCGTGAATGAAAGCTTCTGAAGAAAGTGGAATGATTTTCTCATAATATTTTCTCCGAAGAATATTAATTGGCGAACGGTTGTCTTTGACTGCGAGACATTCTGACGAGAGTCTTAACCGGCGTGACGAACCCGAATAACTTTCTTTCCCAGCATGATGTTATGAGTGCGTGTTTTGATTTCGAATACAGCTGTACTTTAGTTGTGGAATATCGTGTGACGTGATCCTTTCTTCTGCTTTATCTCTGCTCCACTTTTAATTCAAGGTTAAAGCCGTTTTCTTCCAATATAAAAGAAAGTGATTCCCGTACAATTCAAGTAGCTCAAAGCGATCGTCTCTCGATTTATCCGTCCGGTTGGCGGTTGCATGTAAATTGATAACAACCTGGAATCATTCAAATACTTAAATGACATATAACTGACCAATCAGAACAACCAATTAACTGCTTTATTGACATTTCATTAATTCTGACCAATCACGATTTTTGCGTCCAGAATGTGGACGTAAAAGATTGAAAAAACAATAGCGTGGTTGCAGGCGTTCCCGTAAGCCCTCCGCCGATCGCGCTTCGCGCTCTTTCCTCGCGCTCTCGCGCTTCGCGCGCGCCGAACTCCCCTCCCTCCCCTTTATACGCCTGCCACGCAGGCTAAACGAAGCCCGCCATCTCTTTGACATTCTTTATTCCATCTTGATCGATAGAGAGATTCTTTAGCCTGTATATAACAAAAAATATATTTGTATTTTTAAAAAAGGTTAGCTTTTTTTCTTACCCTGGGTACCAGAGGTTTATTTCTCCGTCGCGTCGAGATCCGAAGTCGGCCGAAGGCCGACGACGCCCCGGCGAGCGGCGGAGCCGCGAGAAATAAACCTCTGGCACAGGGCGCATTGATTTACCGTTCCCGTTGAACTTTGATCATTTTTAACTTATTACATTTAAACCAATCACAGCGTAAGTGTCCTTCTGTGATCACATGTAATGGCACGTGGAGATATGACAGCAGATAGTTTTACAAGGTGTCAAATGGCGGTATTCGTTGAAACGAAAACAACTCCTGTAAAAAGGGTCCCTACCTCGAAGTCTTCGCTATCGCGCCGATTATGTGAAGCTGGTGTGGTGGTTAATGGTGGATACGTTCGGAAAACGCCAGAAAACTAAACATTTCAGGTAGAGTTTCAGAGCTTTTGGCGATCGACAATGATCTTTCAGTCGGCCCGCGAATTCTCTGTAAGAAGTGTTTTAATCGAACGATATGAGGCAACTCTCAAGGAGTTAACCTCCTTTAAAGAGCGGTATCATGAAAATTTATTCCACTGGAAAGCAGACGAACAGCATGCGCGAACTAAGCGATGTTCAAGCTCTCCTGGTTTGGGCATCAAGAAGTCTCGCGGTGCAGCTAATGTGCAGATATCAACAAAGCCTTCGGCCGCTAAAACGTCCTTGCGGCGAATAAAATTAATAATGCCATCTGTCTGCTCGGCGCTTAATTCGTCGACACCGTCGAACGTTTTTAAAACTATCGCTAAGGCCTCTTCAAGTGCTTTCTCCAAACTTCCATCAGAATCCGCGATTATTCAACAACATGCAACAACAACAATCACTGTTCTATCGATCACTGTTCTATCTCTTCATCGCCTCGTCATTCACAGGCTTTTTCCCCGCAGCGTACTATTCTTGTCAACCAATCACAGAGACTATTAGATTCAAAATACCTTAGGGAGTCGTTAGGAGCCAATCAGCAATCTAGTCCAAATTCTGGACTAAATCCATTTAAGCAGGCTTGCCATTGGCTCGGCGTTATCAAAGCAATAGCGCCCTGCTCCAGAGGCTTTCGCGCGGGCCATAAGAGAGATTTGAAACCGGAAACCGCGCAAGAAAAGCCTCTGACACCCAGGGTACTTTTTTCTGTGTGACTATCGAACAAAGGATTCATTTTATACCATGTTTATACTCGCTCGACTGCGCCCAAATCCGTTTCGGCCGGTTGTAAGCCTGTAAGCCGGCTTACATCGGAGATTACGCGTGAAACGAAAACGTGAAATCAGGCCACATTTGATTTATAATGATAAGTATCTACAGGAGCCCATTAGCCGGAGCGAGCAACTCCGACGCTACGCCTATGTCACAGCGTTTTTACAGACCGGTTTATTTTTAGATTCCTTTTTCCCGGGAAAATGTGTTTCTGGTCCCATGTGTAATATGAAATGAAATAAAAGGAAATAAAAAGATGGCGACCTAATTGCGGCATTTTTTACACGGTAAACGCCAATTAATGATTACAAAGGAAAAACGTTTGATTGTCTGGCGGGAATACGAATTCGCGGTGAAAAGCGAATCTAAAAATAACCTGGTCTGTAAAAACGCTGTGACACGAATCCAGTCCAGTTGCTCGCTCCTAGTGATGGGCTCCTAGTATCTATCGCATATGATTGAAATCATATCTTCGTGGTGCGTATGTCCAGGCGTAGTCAATCGATAAACCGATAATCGATAACAATCGATAACAATCGAAGATTGATATCGATTTCCGGTACCAATCGATAGAAATCGATAAAGAAAACAAGTTGTGAGTTAGATTGATATCGATGTCCGATAGAAATCGATAACGATTGATTTATCGTTGTTGTCGATTATTATCGATTGTTATCGGAAACGATTTTTGTCATTTTACAACTGAGTTAATCATTGACACAATGTTGTCTGTATGGCATCATAGCATGCAATAGTTTTTACAATTATAAACAATTTATAGGAACAAAACAATAACAGGAACAATTTGGTCTTTTTATCGATCTTCAGCTTCAGCGCAGTTCATAATAAGATGGCAGCGATCCAGAGGGCTACAATGTCCGTGCATATATCGCATTGAGAGATTGCCACAAAAGAAATGTAAGATGAAGTCGATAGCGCTGGAATGAATGAATGGACATGTTAAAATCTTTTAAAACCCCAGAAAACCAAGTGGAACGTGATGACCGGCTCCGTCTGGACTAGATGCTGAAATCGATAATAAAATGCTTAACGATCAAATACAAATAAAGTAAGCAAGGCTGATACTACGTAGAACACTTAAAGCGACAACGACATGATAGAGTCCAAACTGAAAGCCAAAATGCAACCGTGGACAGCTGTTTCGACCTGGTTGGGTCTCGTCAGCACGGTGTAGCCGCATAAAATAGAACAACCAGCTAGAAGGCCAATCTACTGATCCTACGTATACCAGCAGCATTTTCGTTCGCGGTCCTTTGCTACTTATTCACTTAACGATCAACGCCGGTCTCGTATTATGTATAGATAGCAACGCCATCTTCAGTAAATATGTTTGAAACAAACTCCTTTGGATTATCGATTGTTATCGATTACTATCGATCATTATCGATTGTTATCGATTGCTATCGATTTTTGCCAATCGATAACAATCGATAATTTTTTTCTGTGAGTTCGATTGTTATCGATTACCGATATCAATCGATAGCAATCGGCGATTGATATCGATTGATATCGATTGTATCGATTGATTTCCGATATCGATTTCTATCGATTGACTACGCCTGGGTATGTACACGTCGAGTGATTACATGATAATACATGATGTTCGAATGCCATTATAATTTAACAGTGCGTGATAACATTGATGTTGCGTACCTCCATTAATATTCACGCCTCTAATAACTTCTCGTGCACAAGTCCTAAGCTATGTAACGACTGTAACAGAAACAGCGATCAGAACAGAAATACCAGCTCATTCAATAATTAATTTGACACTTTCCGTGAAAACAGCAAAGTGTAAAAACAAAGCTGTACATCCAGTGATGGCACATCTTTCTATGACAAGTTGAACTTTGTACAGGTACAAGTAGCTACAAGAACGTGATAAAATTTATGTTGCGTACCTTTCCAGCAATATTCACGATCTCTAATAACTTCTCGTGCACAAGTCAAAGCTGGTCTAAGTACGTAACAGAAACAGCGACCAGAACAGAAATATCAGCTCAAGAATTTGTTCGTGAAAACAGAAAACGTAAAAAAAGCCTTCACCATATCTTCTAAACATCAACAAAGTGATGGCCGTCACCAAGTGGCTCTCAAAAATCGATATCTACTCGGATAATTACTCGGATATTAGAATCGGCTATTTCATTGGTTGTAGCGTATCTTAACATGGTGTGCGATTTTAGAATTATAAGCCGGAAACCATGAAGACATTGTGGTGCCATTGTCGCACTACGCGTATTTTTCTGGGTAAAAAAGGTTATCGGAGGTGAGGTGGAAGGGGAGAGGGGGGGGGGGGGGGGGGGGTGGGGGGAGGTGGGGTATGGGGATGGGACCGAAAACAATTTAACCTGAGAAAACAACTTACAGAATCCTGTAACGTAACCCAAGCGAATTTTCGATGAAAAATATATTTGTCCCACGCGCGCGATGGGTATTGAACGTTTCTGGGATGATCACAGCTATTATTGATAAACTTAGTATATGATTTCCAACAAGCTCAATTGTGTCCTTTCTCCAAACACATGCAGCAATGGTCTCTGGATAAGATCAGAAGATGAGTGAAGTGAAGGCGTTTTTACACGTTGTGTACGCCGCTCATGGTGATGCCTCCATCTTGGAATTTCAATCGGGTAGGTGAACATTGGCTGTTGCATGAATGCTATGGACATTTGTTTCCTAAATTTCAACGGGTAAACTTGCTTCGCCATATTTGTTCCATGAAATCGCTCCACCCCCCCCCCCCCCCCCCCCCCCCTACCAACAAGCACCACAAATTAATGGCAGGGAAAAACGCCCTAATTGACATTGTTATATTCGCAGGCAAGAAGCGTCGATTCTATTTGGTGGATGGGGCCCGATCAGTTATGTCGGTGTTGGTGGAACACAAGACGAACGAATCAAGAAACTAAAAAAGCTGCAACTCAGTCCACCTTATTATCAATACCTCCTTTACACACTGACTCGCCTGGCTAGGATTCCAAACAGTACGGGTATGTTTAGGAACTGGGTAATAATTAGCACTGCAGATCTGCCTTGTTCTCTGGGCCTCGCGGTTTAGACCGACATTCCCCGATAGGTCATGGCATTCTCAGTCAAGGCAAACTTATATCATTTCATTAAATACTAAATCAATGTTATTACATTTCTAATTTTGGTCAGTGTGTGTGTGGGCTTTTCTATACACATTGGTAGTGAGAAGCCGTCTGAATCCCTTATGACTGACGTACGTGTCGAGAAAGGGTATAGTGTAATTGTTATTCTCGGTTTCCATGGTAAAACGAACGGTAGGCTGTTGACTGTTGAGGTGTGTAAGTGTTATAAAACACAGCTTGAACACAACTAAGTTTTATTCACGGCTTTCACAGCTTTAATAGCCTGTTCCAGGCGTTCGGATAGCGGGGGAGCGACGCGAAAAGACGCGCGAAGAGTGGCGAGTGAATAATAGGCGTGGGGATTGCTCTTCCACTATCCAAACGCCTGGAACAGGCTACAAGCTTTTACGGCTTATCATGTACAACACAGCTTGACCCTTTGGTCTTACAAACACAGCTTGCCAACGTGGCATGCAGGTCACGTATCATACAAATGAGGCTACGGGGAGGGGAGAGTACTGGTTAGTAATTAAGTTTATCCAGGAGCCATTTGTGGCTCCTGGTTTATCCGGTTTTCGGCTTAATCTCCCCGTGCGGGTTGGAACATTCTCCCAACCTTGTCCTCTATCGGAGAGGATAAAACTCGGTTTACACTTAGTAACAGGAACAGTCTTAGTAACAGTCTGAACATGATATGAACACCGTCCGTTTTCAGCTTCTCCCCACCGTGTACAGGAACATCTTCTTCAGGACTCACTTATGGGGCTGCTGACTCCATCTCCAATCTGTGTAGGCGTACGTTGAACAAGTCGGTTGAGCGTAGCTCTTCTGTGTTCTCACTGTCGCAGTTCGCACTAGGCCATCCCATCCAGGGTGAACCTTTTCCATTCTAGCCAACGGCTAGTCCAGTTCTGGCTCCTCTGTGTCCACGCAACGCTACGCTCGCGTAGAGGGTTCAGCGACAATTGTCTGCGCATGCTCAACGGTTAGTCAGCTTCTTAGCTAATCACTACTGCGCATGTATTTTTATACTGACAAGATGACGGATGTTCCGATCTCTTCGGGCGCCTCGGTCAGTGAAAAGTATAGAGAAATGTTTCCTGAATACGATCCTGTATTTGTAGATGCTGTAAGTTCGGCTGTTTCTTCTTGTGTAAAGATGTAGCAGGTACCAGTAACGGACAAAACTACTCCAACTACAATCTAGAAGGTTTATTTCGCTCGGTGGGAGAGCTCCACCGAAACGTGCTTGCTTTTGTTCAGGGCCGTAGCTAGCGGAGGGGCAAGGGGGGCAGTTGCCCCCCCCCCCCCCCCCCCCCCCCCCCCCCCCAAGAATGGGTAATGCTTTCTGAAAAACGAAAACTGCCGAGGGTCTTTCAAAAACAAGATTGAACATTTCAAAGGCTTGGTACTCCCCCCAGATTTTGCTCGGCATATTAAATCAAGATGATGGGGAACGAAGAGGCGAGAACTTCTTACTTCTTAAGTAACTAAGTAAGTAGTTATATTTTGACTGTCCGGTACCATACTAACTTGAACATTTACGATTGATTGAGAAATATATTTTGGAGCGGAAATCCAACTGGAGACATCTTTTACACACGAAATAGACTAATAAAATGTTTAGTGTACTAAGGCCGATATACGGTATGTATCAAGTTAACAAAACCCCGGAAATATTGCTGTAAGCACTAAAAATACCTGTCATTTTACACTTGATCGAGATTGATTTTTTGACAAAATATATCATGGAGAATGCTGAAAATAGCATTTCCGAGCCTCTAGATTTCAAAATTTTCTGAGGGGGCATGCCACCAGACCCCCCTAGCGGCTTGCGCCTTCGGCACTCGCTTCATTGCTCCCCCATTCAAAAAATTCTAGCTACGGCCCTGTTTTGTTACAAGAGAACTGATGTCACACACTAAAATAACAGCATTCGTGACTTAAGTAATTGAAACATCATATCCGACGAAACAACTAGGCTACAATTAATCACGCGAGAACATACAATTATTATAAACATGCAATTATAAACGTGCTGACATATAAGCGATTAATACGTGAACGATAATATACCGACTGATCAAGATAACATTGAAATATCTTCTCCTACACATGCATTCCCTTCATGCCTGTGATAATTTGCGAGGTGTTAAGTCAAAGGAAGAGCGGAGTTTTTTAGTTTTAAAATCGCAATGATGGCGACCAAATATATTTTCTCTTTCTCGACTTTGTCGAGTTTAAAAGTCACATGTGGGCTAAGATGCGCTGTGATTGGTTTATCGTGAACATGCGCAGACAATTGTCGCTGGACCCTCTACGCGAGCGTAGCGTTGCGTGACACAGAGGGGCCAGAACTGGACTAGCCAACGGCTGATTTTCTACGAGACACATCTTCCGAGACCAGTACAATATCTCCTAATTTTATGGGAGGTTCCTCCTTATGCCACTTATTTCTCACAGTCAACTGATGCAGGTACTCCTGTTCCCAACGCTTCCAGTAGTGATTGAGTAATTTCTGCAAGTAAAAGGTACCTCTCCATAATTCTCTCACTGCACTCCTCTAGACTATCTTCTTGAGCATCTGGCAACTGGTTAAGTGATCGACCAATTTGCAAGATGGGCGGGTGTAATAGGCGATGGATCTCTGTTATCGTCACTTACTACAGTCAGTGGTCTTGAGTTGATGACACCTTCTATTTTGACAAGTAGTGTGTTCAGCTCAGAGAAGGTCAGGCGTTTTTTTCTCAGGACCTTGCGCAGTGGCTCTTTGAAGCCACCTCTCCATTTTGAGCGTTCAGTGATGAATTTTCACTTGATCCCCTTCGATGATAACTCTGACTGGATACGACCTTGATCCAGTGTGTCCCACATGGATTGACTTTGTGATATTTACGGTTGGCATACAACTTCTTGATTTCATTACTTGCTGCTTTGAAGGTTTGTGCATTGTCTGACCAGTCACTGTGTTGCACAGACCTATGCGGCTTGTCATGCGACTGAAGGCTTGTAGAAACTCGTCTGTCGTCAGGCTGTTTGTTAGCTCTAAGTGAACCATACGAGATGATGCACAGGTACACACACGTATGCTTTGTTTACACTTGAGCCCTCTTTCACGCACAAGGGCCCAGCAAACCAGTTAGTACCAATGTCTGTAAACGCTGGTGACGACGAAACTCTCTCTTCGGGAAGAGGTCCCATCTTCTGATCACAAGGTCCGACTCGCTGTCTTTGGCAAGTTACACATTTTCTGATGATGCGTTTGACCTCACGTCTTCCTTGGGTTAGCCAAATTCTCTGTCTCAAGGTTGACAGTACTGGACCGTCATGTTAGATCTGTTTGTGGACATCTAGTATCATCTTTGCAACTTCTGGATGTCCATGTGGCAAAATTATTTGGCGCTTTGTTTCTTCAGGAAGGTCAGCGATTTGTAATTTTCCACCTACTCTTGTTACTTGATCAGCTCTGTCGTAATAAGGGTCTAACTTTAGGAGACGGCTGCTCTTGGGTAGTGCTTCTTCAGTCTTCAATTGCAACTGCCCATAGCCTTCTTTATAAGCATCTTGTTGTACCCACATACAACACTTTAACTCTGCCTGTCGCATCTCTTCAGCTGGCAGTTCAGTTACAGGAGGCTTGCATCTTGTTTTGAACATCTTCACAGCTCTAAACACGTAAGCAATTACTCTGATCAACTTCATCCATGTGCCATAGCGAGACATATCGATGAATGGCTTTACTTCGACCGATGTGCAAACATGGGTTACTCTTCTTTCCTCCTCGCAGGCCTCTTTGGGTATATCTTCACTTTCCGTTGGATGGGTTGATATTCAAGAGGTAGGGACAGCCATTGCGGTCCATTCCACCACAGTTCACTTGAAATCATGTCATTTTTTTGTCACAAGTCAATCCACGTGTCAACATATCTGCAGGATTGTCCTTGCTAGCACAGTAGTTCTAACACTCAGGATCCCATGTCGACTGTATTTCTGATACTCGATTTGCCACAAATGGCTTCCAGGATGAACTTTGGCCTCTAATCCAATTTAGTGTGACCATACTATCTGTCCAACATACAATGCGATTCATCTTAATTGGCAATGTGTCCGCAACAAACTTCAATAATCTAGCATTGACCACTGCTGCTAGTAGTTCTAGTATTGGAAGTGCAGTGACACTGCCTTGATAGGTGCAACTCTGGATTTCGACATCACTAGCTGAGAGGATACTTGTCCCAGTCTGTCTAGCTCGAATGTACACTGCTGCTCCGTATGCCTTTGGAGAAGCCTCTCCAAAACCGTGTAGCTCGATGGCAGACTCAAAAGTGACACCTGTTCCAAACAAGACACATCCTTTAGTTGCAAAAACTCTGACTTCCATGATGACCACTCTCCAATGATCACTGTCCAATGGGTCGTCCCACTCTAATCATTTCCGCCACTGCAGCTCTTGGTAAAGGATCTTCGCTCTCACAGTGAAAGGCGATATCAGTCCCATTGGGTCAAACATTTTCGACGCTAAACTTAAAAGGCTCCTTTTCGTCATTGGATCATGGAATGAGATAATTTCGTTTGGTGAAATAAATTTGAAGCAATCAGAAGTCAAATCTCACGAAACACCAAGTACTTTGAGTGGTTCACGTGAATCAAACTCCACTAATGGCGACGATGCTTTTTTGTCTGGATATATGCTTTAGAATATAATCTTTATTTATAACACACGGTATACAGAAACATCAGTAAAGCTAAAAAAGGTTAAAAAATGCTAACATACTTTTTGCTCTGAGTTGCTAGCTCATTTTGTCAAGTTGAACGCTATTGTCATCATTGAAGTTTCAGTGCAGAGTTATTCGTGTCGGCTCCCGTTAAGCCATCATCTACATGGCATGTTATGAAGGATTTCCCTCACAGCATTAGGGAATATATCTGCATACTTTTCAGCATGAGCGTGCACTGTTGCGAGAAATGGCAAGAAAAAAAAACTTTAGGTGCTTCATCTGTCTGTAGATCTCTCCACAAGTATCGGTGGACGTCTTGATCCTTTTGTGCAAGCTTAATCTGCAGAAACATCTCCTCAACATCTGCTATCATGCCAACTCTGTGTGTACGAAAACGGATGAGGACAGATGCGAGGTTAGGTTGCAGCGCAGGACCAGGAAGGACACAGTCGTTGAGAGAGACACTTTCTTTCTCTTGGGAAGAAGCATCAAATACGATTCTACATTTTTTTGTCTTCCTGTCAGCACGGAACACAGCATGGTGCGGTATAAGTAGCGGACATTTCCATCTCCACTGCTCAGGCCAGGTACCTCCTCTGCGAAGCCTTTCTCTACGTACTGATCTATTGCAGTTTTGTAAGCTTCGGCTTTCTCAGGATCTCATCGTAAATTAATCCATTGTACTGGAAATACGTGGACCTTAAGACGAAATTCAAGAGGTTGGCAATCTGTGTTGGTGTCAGAGTTGTGCGGTCGGTTAGCCCAGGGTCACTCTCTAGTTTTCACAGTGCGGCTTGTACGGCATTCTCTAATGTATCGGTACGTTTCTGAAAAGCGATTCTACGTCAAAAGACACCATGATCTCGTTTTCCTGTATTTTTCATGGCTAATGTTTGACACGAAATGAGCTGAGTTAGTAACCGTGCATGTAATCTGTCTTACTCGTCAAAGGGGACAAGATGTCAGCTAAGAAGGCAGATCTAGACAAGTCATAAGCAAAGGACGGTGTTTATGAATGGTCTTAATGGTACGGTTGGACTTGTGTATCTTAATTAGGTAGACCATAGATCCTAGGTAGCTGTTTGTGCCTAGGTCTGATCTTGTTATAGGCAGTCTCTGATAAAAGTCCATTCCTTTTCAAGCTAAGCAGTTTCTCAGTTACCTTACGGCTCAATCGGTCCGTTGGGTCTTTATTGAGGAGCTGGTATGGACCAGTCTCGATGAGTGTTTTCATTTTATCATGGTAAGTGTCAGTATTCAGGACTACGCTAGCACGGCCTTTGCTTGCCGGCAGAATCATAATAGAATCGTTCTGTTTTAAGTTCTTTAGGGCTTTTTCAGGGATCTCCTCAAGGTGTCCGCTCGTTCTGAGTCGAGCGTTCTTATTGCTGATTCAACTTTAGCGACTATCTCAGTGGCTGGAATGTTCATCGGTGTTACCGCGAACAAATTCAACTCTTTCTCTAGTAAAGACACCACAGCATCGCTGAGGGGGCGGGAAGACAAGTTAATTACCCATTTATCTTTGTCTATTTGAGGTGTTTGGTCAACATGAGGTGTTCTACAATGTAGTCGATGGAAGTTTCTCATCCGCCAGTTTCTGAAACTTGCGTTGCTACCGATCTTTGGTAGCATTAAATACTCTCTGGGTATTTGAACTGATCTTTTCTAGTAATTTGCTAGCATCGTTTGCCGAGAGAGCGGCTGTTATGCTCCTGGCAGTGGACTCAGTCTCTTTCTTCGCATCTCCCTTAGCTCGCTGAGTCAATCGTATTCTCTCGCTCAAGAACCTCATAGAGGCTAGTTCGGCTACCCTGCGAGCGCCTTTAGTTGGAATTGGTGGCCGGATACGAAGGTCTCGAGGAATAATATGGTTTCTTAATACACCTTGTAAGAAAGGTGAGATGGTTGGCATAGCGTCGTGCGAGCTTGCGTGAGCAAGTGAACGCTCATGTCTTCGAATTAACCTTATAGGGCTGTGCGCCCATATTTCAGGTCAATGTGTGGTTCATTAAATAGATGTAGATGAACGTTTAATCATTTGTCTCACGATGGAGTCACTTTGAGGTGTTGATCGCGACGTTTCGACTGCTTTACTGCTAGTCTTCATCAGGCGTAGGCTCGATTTCCGCCGCTCTCTCGAGTCCGGTCTGGCTCATTTCCCGAACAGCGGCTGGTAATCGAGCCTACATCAGGCAATTGTTTACGTGTTGCTATATGTAGCACCTTGGTTCGCTGTATTTCGATTTTGGTGCATTTCGATCCTCATTATTATTCTGGTTGGATTTTGTTCCCTCAGTGGGCGGACTAGATGTTGTTCTCTCAGCGGTCTACTGCGCTATCGATCGGCAGTTGTGTTTTTTGATCGTAGCCGGTGATCCATGCTTGAGGAATTTCGATTCCACCATCCCTGTTGATGTTGTTTGGGGGTCTTATGTGTATGGCCTCTTTAACCTTTCGAGTTTACCAATGAGGGTCTCTGTCAATAAAACCTGTTTACAACACAAGTTCAAGCTTAGCTTATTCAGTATTACCATGTAGTTCGAAGAGGCTTGTCAATTCCAGCTGAATTTAAAATCTGCATAATAAATATCGGATACGAAGCTTTTAAAAATACGGCAGATTGTCAAGCGTTTGTGACGGCACAATCAAGGATGACTTAACATTGAAATTTTCTTCGAAGAGCTCTATCCGTGTAGACATTGAGGGCTTCCTTTGTGCAGTTTTAAATACTTCAGTGAACTTGATTTTAAGCTCAGTTCTGTTTCAACACAATTGATTCTGTAGTGGCGCACGATTTTCCAGCCGTAAAGAAGTAAAACCCTTGCTCCGTTCAGCTGTCCGTTCAACTTGTATAATTTAGGAATGAAGTGAAAACAATTAAAATGATTTTGGAAATGTTGGTATTGGTAGCTCCCAGATATTTATTCATTGTAGCTTTTACTCATTTTTATTGGTGAAACTCAAATTTACCAGGAATTAGACTCGACGGAGCTATAGTCACACATCCGCACGCGGACCACTTGGATGGCATGGAAAGACTTTTCAGAGAGCTCCTCCCTCACCAGTACCAAGACAGCGTCAAATCTGAGAGCCCAGATAAAAGATTGATGTGCAATGGTCCTGTATTGCTTACGAAGAAATTTGCACAGAAAGGCGAAGCTTATAGAAGCTTATCTGAGTTTCTGTTAAAAACAAAATTCGAGATCAACCTCGACAGGGACGACATACAGAATGCTTTTGGAAACGACATCTTATTTTCTTTTCCTTCCTCGCCTGGTGTCCTGTATCAGCGCCACAAGCCTTCAGAAGATGATGAACCTTTCTCTGAAGAGAAGCAAAGAAGCAAGTTGGAAGGAGGAACTGAAGACGATGATTTGAACAAATCGAGCATCATTCTTTACACAGATAAGGGAGGCAAGATTTGCTTGAGTGGAGATGCTTATGGTTATGACATCACCTCGATGCTTCGAAGTCACGGAGTCAAGAATTTGGACATCTTCAAGTTACCCCATCACGGAAGTCCTCACAACAGCATTTTGGGAAAGGTCTTGCCTCCGAGCTGGGCCTTTCAAAACTTGGCCTCCATGGTGTTACTTTCTATAAGTCTCATGCTAAAAACAACCTTTGACAAGAACCCCGAAGAGGAAAACGACATTGATGACTTTCGTCAACAACTGAAAGGAATAGCGGAAGGTGAAAATGGCCCAGAACAAGTGCAGCAAGTCGCTGAAGCGTTTTTGGTGGAACTTAAAGCACGACTCAAAAACACGCCGGAAAAGATCACACCTGAAATGCTGTTAAGCCAAATACAAGAAAAGCACATCGAGATTGTGACAGTGCTTCAGCAGCAGTCTGGACAAGTAACCCATGCGAGAATCTGGAGCCTTTAAAACCACTGGAAGAGTGGAATACCCTGGTAAATAATGTCACCAATAGACTACAGTCTCCCAGGCACTCACAAGGCTCAGGACCTCCACAAAGGCGCGCAAGGTTGACATGTCGACTTTTGTCGGCAAACTGATGGGCAATGACACCATTTTTCGAAACTACTTCGCAGGCAAGGTTGGAATTGACGCGTTTTTCGAGTCCTTTCATTCCAAAACGTACTACGTATCAGCTAACAGTAGATACGGCCACCCATCGGCAGACGTCATCAAGGGAATCATAAAGGCTGCTGTTAAAAAGAAAAAATCATGCAGCATTGTGTTTACCTCTGGGGGAGCCGTGCCGTCTGCATGTTTGCCTGATGCTCAACATACGCACTACATGGAATGGAACAAGCTCGTGTCTCTATATTACCTCAAGGGTAATGTCTCGTTCAAGTTGGACCCAAGCAACGACGTGAACATCGCTCCAGCCGGAACGACCAAATTTGAAAACGATGACACAATACGAATCGACGTTGCAGCACAACTGAAGAAGAACTATGGATTCACAATTCCCCGGAGGTCCTTTCTGCCCACACTTGACAAATACTTCGTGAAGACAGAAATGTCAGATCAAAAATTTCACTGGCTTAAAGTAAACAGCGACGGGACGCTCTTCCTCACGTCCACAAAAAGTGATCAAAACGTCCTTACCGTTTCCAACACACCTTCCATCAATGGTGACTTAAGAATGATCACCCTTAAGAGCGACTCAGAAGATGGCGGTCAAAAGGACGTTTGGCTTGAGAAGGCAAAGAAAGGAGGATTTCTAATGAAAGGATCTGCTGAGAGAGATTACTTCTTCGAAGAAAATGGCTCCCTCAAGACAACTGACAACACGAATAAAGCTGGTGTGTTTTACTTCGTTCACAAGACATTTTCCAGTCAAATGAGAAGCGGAAAGGAATTATCCATCGTGGAATTTTTGAGGTCAGTTGGTTACACAGGCGACGACCAATCAATCAATGTCCGAAGCGTCCTTGAAATGTTCCTTGGTGTTCCAAACATGAAATGCTTGGTAGAAGAATTACCCAATTACTTTATTGGAATTGCCATTTTGGACCAGGAAGTCAATTTAAAATTGTCCACAGTAGAGCTGTCCTCATCTGGTGATGGTGAAGTCGTTTCAAGCCACATCCAGGTTATACTACCAACGACTCCGATGACGTTCGACTCACTCAAAATAACTAAACTAGAAGTTGTGGCGAAAGAGCCATGTTCCGAACGTCCAAATCTTTGTCTTCTGATATCAACTTCTCTTCGTGGCGCCAAATTCACTGTCGACTTAAGTGGATATTTGAAACCGAGAGAACCATCAGTTGACATGTACTTGAATGCGCTTGGAGGTGTATCATTAGAGGGCCGCAACAACATGACCCTGGGAACATTACTTGAACGTGTAATGGGACGTCTTCCTCTGGAATCTTTGTCAAGTTTCTTCCCAACGCAGCTATTGGCAAGCCAGATATTTACTTGGAAGGTTGATCGTGTTCTCTCCGCGGCAAACTATTTCATATCCCCACTTGCTGTCGAGGTACTATCGGGAGACTTCTACATCAATATTCCACCCAAGATGAACAAAATAACGTTTGGAGACAAAGTGACAGTAGAGTTGTCCAGGATTCACGTTATGATCAGTGACCCGCGTACTTACAAGAGTGACTTTGTCATAGAGTGCGACGCTAGCATCGGATCAATCCTTGTGAACATGAAAATGGTGCGTACCCCAACAAGTGTACCAGAGGTGATCATCTCGTTTCCTGAAAGTCTCAATGTCGCTACCGTGTTCAAAGTATTGGGTCTAGCAGGAAACCTACTTGAGCTTTCGGTTCCAGTGGTAGACAAGGTCATAAAAAACCTGCAATTGTCCAAACCAAGAATATCTGTTGTCCAGGATGTTCCAAGTTACAAAGTGACACGCGTCTCTTCCATCAGCTTCGACTTCTCGTTCGACAAGTTTCCCTCAATCCTTCCAAGCAGTATTACTTCACCTCTGGACATCAAGGCGTCTTTCTCAATTTTTAATCCATTCAGCCAACAACTTCAAGTGGGCATTGAAGTCGAGTTTAAGTTGCCTGTTTCTACATCGACAGCAAACAGTTCCTTCTTGAATTCAAAGTTTTCATTGTGGCCAGTAGAAGTATCCGACCAAGAATCCCCACGGGGTTATAGTTGCAGCATTTCATTGTGGCCCAGCTCATCCGGGATATCGATACAATCAGCTCTTCAAGCTGTTGGTCAAGGAGAGTTGACAGCTTCAATGACCTCTTTCTTTCCGTGCATTTCGTCGATGCTGGCTGGAGTCCTGTTGGAGCAAGTCATTCTTGAGGCAAACACCCAAAGCCAGACTATCGATTCTCTGACGTTGTCTCTCTTTGTTCCTGAATTTTCAATTATTGAGGGGAAGCTAAGCATGCATGAAGCAAATCTATTGGTGCAATACGGGAGCAATCAATGGTACGCAGAAACAGAAATGAAGTTGCTCGTTTTTAACAAGTTTGTGTGCCACGCAGCCTTTTCCTTGCCAAGACCAGATGTTCCTGGATCACTGACATTCGTAAACACGGAAGACTCGTTCACACTCAAGGAGATGGTTGAAGGGATTGGAATTGTTGTCCCAGACGATATTCCTGTCATCAAGGGAGTTCTCGATGTAAAGATTTCAAAAGTTGCTATAGGCTGTGGACACGACGGTGCATCGTTCAAATTGACAAAGGTCGTAACTGTGCTAGAGAAGCGAACCTTGAGCATCGGAAGCATCAGGCTTTACAACCTGGAAATTGAAATGTGCTACATCAATGCTCCAGGACATTCGTCAGTATCAGTCTCACTTCAAGGATATCTCAATTCAAAGACGCACGCTTGTTTGGCCTATGATGCAGAACGAAGAGAATTGCTTGGACGCTACGTCTTAACGGAAAACATTTCGACAAGTGACTGCTTGAGTGAGCTGTTTGAAGAAGAATTGAAAGATTTTTCCAGCAGCAATGCGTTTGGCCAGGTGAAATCTCTGCATGTTCAAGAAGCGAAAGTCGTTCTCAGTTTTCCACGAGGAAAGGAGTGGAGCCTTAAGCAATTTCTTTTGAGCATTGAAGGTTCCCTTTCTCTAGGACCCATTAACCTCAAGCAAATTCGTCTCGAGTACGTCAAAGACCAAGCTGACGATGCTAAACGCCACGTTTCAGTCGTCGGCCACTTCAAGAGTGATGACCAGGCAATAAGCTTTACCATGGAGCTTTCTTGTACAGGCCAGCAATCGAAGAGTACTATCTTTGAAGCAGCCATCAGACCAGATTCTCCAAGAGGACTGACACTTTTATCTCTGTTACAACTGATTGGTTTGAAGAGTCCTGACGTTCCACAGGTTGATGGATCTCCTGACTTCCTGAACATTGAATTGAAGGTAAGAGACGTAAGAGTATACGCGTCTAACACTATATTGTTAATAGTTCCAATATAAATGTTTTTTATCACTACACGAAACAAGTAGTGCCAAAAAGAGATATTCAAGTGTATAGTACATGTCATACTATATTTATGGTTAATTGGTAAGCAATCATCTCCGAAAATGAGCTTATTCATTATGTTCTTATGCCGTGCCTCTTACTCGCTGGAGTTATTACTGACAAGTTCCCGTTTACTTTTATTTTAGGACGCATTTCTTCAATTTGAAGTCTCACCATTTCGGATTCGAAAGGCAGATGTGGTCATCAAGACTACATCAACGTTAACAATCATCGAGAAACCTCTTATTAAACTTGACGAAGCAAGATTAGAATACCATTTCGACGGAACAAAAGACTCCACGCAAACAGAAGTTTTCATTGCCGGAGTTTTCATCATTGGGGAATTTCGCTTGGATGTTACACTCAGAAAAGACAAGAAAGATGGATTGGTATTGGAAGGTCGTTTGCAAGATGCAAAGAGCGCAAAGAAAATCGATTTTGAAGAAGCGGCGAAACAACTCTCTCCAGACATACCTTTCACCCTCCCTAAGAATGTGGCATTAAGCTCGTTTCTCTTCAGGCTCGAGAAAAGTGAAGTAACGACTTCCATTAAATTGGAAGGTGAGTCACACACCGACTGGTCTCTTGATGCTGGTTTTGGTACCATTACTATTGAAAATCTTGGTGGTAAACTGAATTTTCAAAAAGACCAACCATCGGACGCGTGGACTGGTTTTGTATGCCTGACTGGGAAAGTCCTTCTGCTAGAGACTGTTGTTGTGTCAGTAGATGTCTACTATGATATCAAAGGGGAAACCGTTGCATTTGGAGCTGTGAATGACCCCCCCAAAATCGACCTTGAAGCTATGACTCAAAAATTTGCTGCTGGTTCAGATTCTTCCCATTCCTGGAACGGACTTGTTCCTGAAGAAACTGAGTCCTCTGTACGGTCTCCAAAGTTTAATAGTGCGTCGTTGCTCATTAATTTTAAACACAAAACACTTTTGGTCTTTGGAACTGTGGCAGGATTCGGTACTGGATTACTTATAGTCAAGAAAACAGAGGGAGACGAGAAGCCCTCCAAGTATGGGTTTCTGTTCGGTCTTAGCCTCGGAAGTGATTTCAGATTTTCCTTTCTCAACAAAAGTCTCAGCGTTGTTGATGAGGTTCTTTCGGTACAACACGCCAATCTGTCGGTGACTTCGCTAGAACATGAGACAGTCGAAGAAATGCGTGAAGACTTTTCCAAACTTCAAGCACTTGGGGACAAACAAACAGTAACTGCACCATTCTCTGACCTAGACATCCAAACTATCTCAAAACTGCCAGTGACACGTGGAGTGACAGCCTATGCAAAGGTGACCTTTTCTGGTGAGGAATCCAAACTTTTATCAAACGTAACTCAGATTCAAAGAGGACAAAAATTTGCAGATATTGTGCTGTCCGCCCACATCGCTGCAAAAGGTAGCGACACAGTGTTCATGGCTCAGATTGAGGATATGAAGATCTTTGGCGGAAACCTGAAATTTGAAGAAATTACTCTCACTTACCAACCCTCTAAAGGCAAGACATTCACTTTGATTGGAAAGATGTCCTTGACGTTAACGGATGATTCCAACCCAATGGTCTTTTGTGGAAGTTTGGAGATCTCAGAATCAAAGGCAGTTTTTTCCATGACAGTTGGAGGTAATCCTGGAACGATACACGAGCCATTTGGAATGTTTGGAATTTCATTTGAGGATCCACAACTTCAGCTGAGCTGGCAATTTGATGAAGATAACCAGCGCTCCATTGTTCCATTTTGCAAGATAAGTGGCGCGGTCGAATTCACCAAATCCGCATCGAGCAGTAAGAAAGAGCCTGCGACAACGCTTAGAGGATCAATACAATTTCTAGAGTGCAAACCAACGATGGCAACGATTTCCTTCGATTTGAGCCATCCTCTGAGTATCGATGACATGTTTGTCACATTGTTCAAAGAACAGTGGCCTTCTGGGTATCTCGATATCAGCTTCAAAGAAGGCGAAATCTATTATGCAAAATCCAAAGTTGAAGTAGACGGGAAGACGTACAAAGAAGGTTTTCACGGTCAAACTGAGGTACAGATCTTTGGCAACGCCTTTGGTGTGGAAATATCAGTTGATAAAAGTGGTATGGCCATCAAAGGATACACCAAGTTCGAAATTGATCTGGACATTGCAACCCTCACTGGAAAAAACTTTGAAGAGGACAAGGGCCCAGAAGTCGATATCTCACGCTACCATGGTGAAACAAAGTTTGAATTGTCCTCTGGCATTAAACTTCTTCAAGAGAAAATAGGCTCCTGTTCATTGGGCTATGATGTTCAACAAAAATGTTTCCTGGGAGGAGCAACCTACAACGGACAACTTATTGGAATCAGTAACCCTACCATCGAGTTTGAATGGAGCAAGAAAAGTGGATTCAAGATTCGAAACTGGCCAATCATTGCTGATTTACAGGAACTCATCGATTTTGCCAAGGAATTTGAGAAGTTAAGCCAAATGATTGACAGCAAATGCGAAAAACTGGTTGGATTGGCGTTCGACAAAGTCGTCAAGACAAAGTGCAGGCTAAATGTAAAGCAGGTTTCTGTTAAAGATTCCGGTAACCCAGATGCATGGCTTGCTTTAAGGCTGCAAGGGAAGGTTGATATCATGATCGTGACAGACACGCCTTCTGTTACAGTCGATTTCCCAGAGATGGTTGTGGCGATTACGAAACCCCCAAAGCAATTCCGACTGTCTGATTTACCTGGGTTTTTAATCAGTGAAATTGCAAAGAATTCACTAGAGTTGGCAAGACAGGTTTTCACTCAGCATGAACAGCTGACGAAGTTCATGGAAGCCCTTGGTGGGATTAAACTTTCAAGAAAAGTCATATCAGGCCTGATTTGTCGAGGTGTGCGTAGCAAAAATGTAACCAAGCAAGCTGAAAGTGAGCTCGACAGCATGGAAGGAGAGGCGGAAAGTGCCGAGGAAGCTTTAGAGACTGCATTTGAGGACTTCTTGACCACTGCGTGAGTCTATTTTTATTTTAGTTTACCCTTTGCATATTGAGAACATTAGACGTTTCGTGGTCCACTGTAGCCATTCATAATTTCATTTATTAGCACTACTGTCGGCGTTGTTTCGTAATTGTTTTTTCCTTTTAAAACCTAATATTTATTTCGTTGTTAAAACGTTTTGAAAATAATAAGGAAAGAACATATTTCGAGAACTCAAGAAAAGTAAGCGACGCAAGTGCCTAATAGTTTTGAAAGATACCACATGATAGGCTTATCTCAGTTGTATGACATTCAATTCCACTTGATACAAAAAGCAACAAAATCCACTGTAATGATACTCCTTATAGGCCAAATATCTTTAATGTCCTTTAAGTAATTAAATAATGTTTTTGTTTCTCCTTTAGGACGGCGGCAGCTGAGTCTAGCATAGCAATACTTGCTACTGCTGCTGTCACAGTTTTAGCCAACGTCGGCCCCGTGGTTGCAGCTCTAGCGGGTATCATATCCTTTATAGCAGGCATCCTCCGCTTCTTCACTGGAAAGACCAAACAACAAAAGGAAGCTGATAAACGGCGTAATGAAGCTGAAAGGAAAGGAGAGAAGGCCAGAAAGACTGTTGAAGATCGCCTGGTGATAGCAGATTTGTCAATCGCCTTACCAAAGGTGGGTGAAGTTGAAGTTAGCTGGAAACAACTAGACGAAAAGAAAAATGTCAAGTACAGTGTCAGCCTTACACGCACTGACATTAGTGGCGAGAAGACAACTCTCTTAGAGACAACAACAAAAAACAACAAAGTGAATTTCAAGAGTGATGCAGTGAAGTACAACACAGAGCAATTCATGACTTCTGTCCAGGCAAGCTACCTAACCGGCGGTAAGACGTTTACTGGGAAGGGGCAATCATTAACACAAAAAGCAACGCCTCTCCTTCGTGCGCCGTCCAAACTTGAAGTCGAATCTAAGCAAGAAGGACGGGAGGTACATGTGACATTCTCTCAAGTTGAATATGCTGAGGATTACAAAGCTGAAGTTATCACCCATGATCATAGCGTCATCGGTAGTGCCATCATCAAGAAGCCTCCTGATGACAAGGATGGAATTCACGTGTTTTACGCTGACGAACTTGCTTCTGGAGTTCCCGGGATGACTCAAGTTCGTGTTTGTGCCCGAGGACACGACGAAAGCCTTAACGAATTAAAGTATTCTACTGATCTTTACCTGGTGGCGGCCCCCTCTAATCTCCGTCACTCATACGAGCCAACGTCGCAGCAATTGTCCGTGCAGTGGACAACCTCGTTCCCAGGGCTTTTCCCTTCTAAATTTTGCGGGTCGGGAAAAGACCCTGGCATCGGCTGGTCACGTGTCCATCATAAATATTTCATAGAACACTAATTTATGCAACCGCAGATTTAATCCTCTATTGTTATTGGTTCATGGAATTCCCCCGAAATAAATTAACTTGTACAAATTTTAAGCGGGCTAGCCGGACGCTTGTAAATCGAAGATTTTTTCTGTGATTCAAAAGATTAATCTTGTATATGGAGCAGTCAACTCCCAAGAAGATACACGCTCGGAATTCAGTGTGCCGGCTTTGTGGTGGGGCATATGAGAGTCGTCATATGCTTCGGATTTTAGGCAAAACCGGCATCGACAAAAACCTTCCTTCGAAAATTCATCATGCCTGTGGAATAACGATAAGCGAGGCTGATTGCATTACAAAGTTGATCTGTAGAAAGTGCGAAGGATTCGTCGTCAAGGTGAGCGAGTTTAAACAAAAGAGTCAAGATATTCAAATTGAACTTGAACTTGAACAAAAGTGTTCAGTCAAGCGTTGCATGGAATTATCGCCATCTTGTAAACAGCCCTCGAAGCGCGTGGCCACCGAGATCCGTGGACAAACCTCGGCGAAACAACTTACGTTCGGAGAAAAGCCAGCCCAGAGTAATGAAGACGATCATGAAGAGTCCATGGAAGAGGCTTCGTCCTTTCTAAGGCTGCAAAATGCCGAAGAAGAGTCAACCTCGCAGCCTGTAGTTCATGAACAAGACCTCCGAATAAACGAAGATGCCCGCGAAGATGGCCAAATCATTGGAGCATTGAATTCAAAGCCATGTGATGTCATTGCAGAAATTATAAGGAAACACTCCCCGAAAGTGCTTTCCGCGCTAAAATTGGCCATCATCGAGGAGATCAATACAGCCTGTCAGAAGTTGTGCCGACGTTCAGATGGCTCTGTATTGTACGGAAACAGTTACGAGAGTCTTAAGGATTTCAGCTTTGATAGTGTGTGGAATGAAATCGAAAGGAACATTCCCTTTGTTATTCATATCATGAATGCTGTTTCTGGAAAAGATACAAATACTGATTTACGAGTAAAATACAGCTTCCTTTACTCAATTCTCATGAACGAACGATGGCATGAACTTAGTGTCTTGAAGCGTGTCAACACAGTTTTGGTTATAGAGGGTGGATGTACAAAGCAGGTGAGGATTGTTTTTTATTATATTCGCATTTCACAGGATTACAGCCTTCATTAATTTGTGGTAATGTAGGTACAGGTTTAGTAATGAGTATTAAAGTTTATATGCCATTGGAATATCATTACTTAAGCTGATGTTATGAATTTCAATCCTTCTTTGTATTTATTTATTTAGTGGTTTTTAACTGCTATGTGAGTCTTGACACTGAAATAAAAGTTTCTATTCTATTCTATTCAAAAAGTAAACATCATAACCCCCAGTGACTTTAGAGATTATTAAAACACAGAGTTTATAATAATTCATTACTGTACTGATACCAGTACTGACTAGGTTTTAAATGCAACAGTTTCACAAGAGTTTGTTTGAAGTGCACATATTTTTTGAAGAATTTCCAGATTGCGAATTATTGTAAAAGATCATGATGCTTTCATCATTTTCAAGACTTTGAACAATATAATTATAAATGGTTTGAGTGACAAAATACCTGACACAAAGCCATTTTGGTCTAAAGTTGGAAGAACTATAAACTTGCTAATTGTGCTTAACATTAATCTGCAAACCTGCGTGTGAAGGCTTAATTAAGCTTGTTCCCCAGGCTTTTCCCTTTTAAAGTTTCCACCCTCCCAATTTACAAGGGAAAAGCCCTGGCAATGAGGTTGCATTCAAAGTCTGAGCAAGCTGTGGCAGTTGTTATTATTTTCACTTTATTTCACTTAAAAAATTGCTAGCTACTACCATAAGATCTGAGTCTCTTACACTCTAATGTTAGCTTTTTTCTCACCATTTTTAACCCAGCTTCAGGAGCGATTGAACAAACTTGGTGTCTGTCTCTCCCATGGAAGGCGGGATACCCTACTGAAACTTCTTGGTGGACACTTCGCAGATAAAGTTGTTGAGAGAATTAAGAGTGGTAGAGTTTTCCGTGGCACTGGGGACAACTGGGATTTGAAAGTCTTAAGGGGCCACATGAGAAAGGATGTGCAGAATGAAGACCTTCATTTATTTGCATCCAACCTTATTGAAAATAGGCTCAACTTCTTGCACCTGCCTAATGTTCATCCTAAGGGGGACATTGTAAATTTTCCACGCCAACATTTTTCGTTAAATGTCAATGAGTGGAAAGTGTACATAAACTGTGCAAAGATACTTGTGGGAAGAATAGTTCTTGAATTCTTTCCAAAATTCAAGTGGTTGAAGTCAGTCATTCCTGCACACATTCCTCATATTTACAGCAAAGAAATGGCTCAGAAATCCACCATTATGAGCTTACCACTTATTTATGCCAATGAAGCTAAATATGACGATTGTGTGACCATTTTGAGATCTTACGAGAGTTGGATTGCCGAAATTTATGTCAAGGCAGGGCTACTTGATGAAGTACCTCGTGTTGACAACCCCCAAGTGCCAGACGGACCAGCAGCACCTGGCCAAACAGATGCTCACAAGGAGGATACCCCTGATGACCCGATGAGGGAAATGAAGATAGCTTTTGCTGGTGACCAATTGACCCGAGTTAGATTTGCTGGTGCTAAAGATTTGCTCTCAGGGTCCCACACTCCATCAGATAGATTTGAGCATTGCTCCCCTTTTAAGCCAGTGATGTGGCACACCAAAGCATCGCTGCTCCAGTATTCGTATTCTTTCCTGCATAAGGCTGAATCAGTCAATCAAATCGGAACTCTAAAGTACTTTAGAGAAAAATTTAATCGCCGAAATGCCACCCCGGCTAAAGTGCTGGACTCCTTTGAAGGGAGTGAAGAATTGTTCCTTAGTGTGGGAAGAGCCTACATAGTAACAGCTGCACTCAGCTTTTTTGGGATGGCAAGTGTTGAGGAAGTTCCCTCCCAAAACAAGTTCCCTCCAAACATTTCCCATCAAACAGAGGAAAACAAGAAAAAGTATTTTGATGATGCTTTTGGTGAATTCATTAATGAGTACCTCCTACAAAAAAATTTCAGCACGAATGGGGAGGAGGAGGATTATGTCACAAATTATGCCCTGTGCTGCATCTTCCTCACCATCCTTATTTTGCAACTGAAAGACACTGCAGCAGAGGCAGATGGCGAAAGAAACCTCATAAATCAAAAGTTGCTGCTGTCCGTCTTTAAATCAATGGGAGCATACAGCAAATATGCACTGGAAATGTTTGTCAGCATTGCACAGATTGAATGTATGTTAACCCCACGCCTATCAGAAGAATTCAAATGGGGTTTCTTTGACAACTGGCGGGTGGAGCTGGCAATAACATTGAAGACGACATGGCACAAGAAATTTTCAACAGGCTAAGCAAGTCTGTTGTCCAGAGGATGGGGCCAAACAAAACCTTCAAGTCAATCAGTAAAGTCTGCAAGGCAACTAATGGTATCAAAGAAGTCAAGGAACAATTTGACGCTACTGCTGGTATTCACCAGACTTCTGTTAAGCACACAACTCGAGAGTCACTCAAAGATGAAAAGGAGATGGTTGCAGATCTAGTACAATTAAATCCTTTCACAAAAGTGCCTGGAAGATGCCATGACACCTTTCCTGAAATCAAAAGGTGTCCTCTGAGATATTTAAACATTGCCGAATTCTGTCAGTGGCTTGACAAGCACAAACGGGAACTGTCAAATTAACAATGGGGATTACAGGGCTCAAAATAGCAGCCTGCCAATGGGCAAAATGCAGGCCAAATTTCATCATTGACAGGCAAAAATAATCTGGAATGAATTATTACAATGACAGGCAAAATGTTATGGGGACCAATTTTTTTTACAGTTATCAGTCAGGCTTCAGTTAAGTATTTGGCAGTTCAAAAATACAAATTGAAGGTCAAAATTTATTCATTCTGCCAAAAAAAAAACCCTGCCTTGCGATTATGTTATTCTATTTCAAGCTCTGTAATGATCAGCATATCATTTCCCTCGGTTGTATCAATACAATATCAAACGTTTAAGTCAGGAGAATATAGTGAGTGATCACTAATGATAAACAAGAATATTGAAAGCATCTCCGGCCAAGTACAGCTATAAGAAATGGCTGGAGACCAGTATGTTGATAACCAGTAGTTAACTTGAATACAAGTTGTGCTCAATTAATTAAATTAAACTTTTTGTGTATCCCAAACAATTTATTGCTGTGCTTTTATTTACTTTAAAACACATGCCATGGTATTTTGGATTAATAAATTAGAATATGTAGGAAATAGTTAAAACTGAACTGAAGTATAGACAACATCTTAAATGCACCATATGTTTTGCATATGAATTCAATAAATATTGTATTCTCTTTTATTGATGAGAACATGTAGTAGTGATTCAAGGAATAAATGCATGCCTGAGTTAATTTGTTACAGTATTGCCCCATGATTAGAAAACAGTCAGAAACAATTGTCCATGAAATGAGTTCATGGAGTAAAGCAAGGAGCCCAAAAGTGTGACCACTTTTAATTAATTCACATTCTTTCGTGTGCATGTACAGACTACCCAATCAGAAGCCAAAGAATAGATATCCTCAACTTCTAATTGGATAGTATACACACACAAAATAATGTGAATTCATTTATTAGTGGTCACACTTTTGGACGCCTTGCTCAAACAAAAGAAAATGAAATGTTAAAATATTAATTTCAAAGTTTGCTCCTTGCAAATCATTTTTGAAAACATAATTTAAAAAATAGGTCAACACAGCAATATTAAATTGGCTGTAATGCACTTATCAGCGGCCATCCTGGGGGGTGAACCCCCGGGAATTTGCACAATGACATAAACAAATCCCCCCTACCCAAAAGCAATATTTTTCCACAAAAGGTTACCATTGCCCCTTTGGAGAGGTGATCAGCACCAATAAAAGGCAAACAAAGTCTGTCTATATCAATATACCTTGTCACGCTTGCCTGCTCCGTCGCCATTCTGTAATGGTGATTCATACATGTATGATACAAAAGGCACTTGTTCCCAGGATCTTTCTATTTTCAAAATGGCGGCGGTGTAACAAATCCCACAGGTCTATCCCCGGGGTTAATTTCTGTCAAATGCAAAAGTAATCTAATCGCCCTATCCCGAACTAAAAATTGTCAACAAATCCTGCACCATGCCCGCGTATGTCCCTGGGTTGACCCCCCGGGATGGTCACTGATAAGGTGCAAAGGAATTTAAATATTTTACACTTAATTTGCACTGTTTTGGATCAGTGGTGCATATTTAGCTATAAGAGAAAAGATATTTGAAGAGCATGTTTCATCCCATATGCCATAGGTCTCAAGGAGGTCTGCCTCTGTCTTGATATACTCAATCCCTTCAATAATCTTGCCAACAAGATTCTTGTCATCTGAAAAGCTACAGTCAAATAATGCAATTCCACTTGCTTTTATGTTGTTGTCAAAGTCATTGAGCTCACTGAGTAGGAGTTCTTCAAGTATGGTCTTGTCATCATTTGGTAGTGATCTCACCTTAGGTTTAACAGACTTAGTTACATTCTCAGCTACATTGTTACATGTCCCATCACAGATGCAACAACATCTCTGTTGTGTCACACCAGAAAATCCTAAGTATTCCAAGATTTGCTTTCTGAGGCAGGTGTCTTGAGACCTACAATAAACTTTCATTGGCTCCTGAACGTGCTCCTTGTTTGCTGCAATGTCTGAATTATTATAGTACAGTGTTGCTCGAGATGGGATCCCTGTTCTTCCAGCACGACCAGTCTCTTGTACATAAGATTCGATGTTGCTTGGAGGTGTGATGTGTATAATATTTTCCACATAGGGTGCGTCTACTCCCATTCCAAGAGCTGATGTTGCAAATAAAACCCTTATACGGAGTCTTCTCTCTTAATCTCTGCAATAATGCTCTTCTTCATGCGTGTTGTCTGTGGTGCATGGAACTGAGAGAAAAGCCTAGCTGCTGGATCTTTTGTTTCCCCAACAAACTGTTTGTCCTGCAGAACTCTTTCGAACAAGCCATATGCATAGCCGCAATACTTCAATTTTAAATAAACAATGGTCATTGGATACTTTTCCCGTTGAAGGGCCAATTCATTTGCAATTGGAAGGAGAATTTGCTCAAAACTCATAAAGCCATGGTGGTTGCTCATCCGTACCTTCTTGTCATAATATATGTTCATTCGATTTGGGTTTGCAGAAATCATTTTACAGTTAGTGTTTAACGCCAAACTTTTTTTGAGGTTCATCAACAGATGTGGAGGTGCTGTTGCTGTAAGGGCCATGATAGGAATATTTGGGAAAAAGGCCTTTACAGCAGACAGGTCCTTGAATTCCTTTCTGAATTCTTCACCCCTAAATTAGAAGAAAACAAAAGGAAGTGAAATAAACACAGGTAGTACAACTTGAGAAATATAACAGCCGTGGTTACACAAGGCAACTTTACCGCAACAGTAAACTAGGAGCCCCTTAGGCCATGTTGTGTTACAATATTTGATTTGATTCGATTCAAATTTCAATTTGCTCACAGCATAGGCCAAAAATAGTTGAGTTATAACGCACGCATTGCGTTACACATCATCGCGCTTAATAAGCTGATAAACTTCAGGAAATATTTCAGCTCATACAGCCTGGGGAAATGATTTCTGTATTGAACAGATTTTGAAGCTTGAAAGGCACGGCTAATGCACTCTCTACGCTTTGTTTATAGGTAGAAAACAAGCACTCGTGACTGTGGTTTTGGCGCATAAATGTAATTGGGGCAAATCGCGTCAGTGACTTGTAGGAAATCAGGTCAATAATTAGAGCTTCTGGTGATTATATTCCGAATTTGGGCACTACACATATGCGTCTTATTTGCACAAGTACCATAAGGGAAACCGAGACACAAAAGAAACAAATATATACCTTGCGCTGTTGCAGTAGTATTTGAAGCGATGTTAGAAGCAAAATCTCGAAATTCAATTTTCCATACGTTTCTTTAAAATTTCCAAAAGTTAACATCTTAGGATCGAGTGATCCCATGACAAAAGCTCCACATAAAAATGAGGGAGCTAAGCAAAAACATCTCCCTTTGATTTCCTTAGGTAAATGTAACCGTAATTTACCCAAGTAAATTAAAACCCCAGCTATTTTACCAAGGGAAAATTATACTGGGGAAATCATGTTTAACTAGGGTGATGTAACCACGGCTATTATGCTACTTTGACATGAAAACAAAAGGATCCATTCTTTTTCAATGAGACCTTCTCGTGGGACGCTGCATGCGGCGCGCGATGGAAGTCAGCTGTATTCGCAGGCTATGAGTAGGCCGGGTTTTCTACAATCTAGCCCGGTCGGAGTAAATAAAAACAAGAATTTACCCACAACACGGAAAATACAAGCTACTTTTTGAAGGGAATCTCATCCATACTGCTCAAGTAATTTTTCACGCTTAAACTTTAAAAAAGTAACACCTTACCATATTTCAACACAGTGTGCTTCATCGACGACACAAGCAACTACGTTTCTCTTAAACACTTTGCTGTTCATTAATTCCCGTCCTTCCTTGCTCAACATCGCCTCTGGATGGGCGAAGACAATCTGTACATCTCCGTTCAATAACTTCTCATTGGGACTCTTTAGCTTTATCTCGTCGGTATTGCTTTCACTTTCTGTCTTGTCTGAAAGAAAAAGACTCTCACAAACTCTCTGTTGATCACTGACAAGCTGAAGTACATCGGCGGATACTCCTCTATCGTGCAAAACATTTAGCTGGTCTTCTATGATAGAGTTTAGAGGACAGACAACGAGAACAATGTTTTTGTCTCCCTTGACTGGCAAGAAGTCAGGTAGGAGCTGGAACAGTAGCGATTTCCCGAAACCAGTAGGGAGAACGGCAATAACATCTAGGCCTTTCAGCACATATTCAAAACACTTCACTTGAAGAGGTTTTAAGCAAAATGAAGGAAAATTACGGCGATTTAGAGCCATTCCAAGCCGACTGAGCACAGATAGTTTTTGCCTTGTTTCCGCCATCTTGCTAAGATAAATTACGCAAAAGTCGAGCCTCGATTTCATAAATCATGCATTTATAATTTATGACACCCAGGTTTTTCGGGTGTCTGATGGACACGTGACCAGCCGATGCCAGGGTCTTTTCCCGACCCGCAAAATTTAGAAGGGAAAAGCCCTGGGAACGAGGTTGTGCAGTGGAATGTGAGTGACGCCAAGAACATTTCAAGTTACCTCTGTGAAATACATTCAATCGAGGCAAATACAGTCGTGTTTTCAAAGGAGGTCGCCGGGTCGGTAGGCGACAGCTTGGAGTCCAGTCTTAAAATTGACCTCAACGAAATATCTGACAAGACAAAGTCTCCCTATCGTATTCATGTATGTTCCCTCGGAGTGTCAGCAACATTGGCCAGTGTGTTTGTCACCAGCAACGGCAACCTGTCCTTCTTGCCTCAGGTTGATGGCATCTCACGATCGTACGACCCTCAGAGCAATCAACTGACCGTTTCCTGGCTCCCTGTTAATGGAGCACCCAAATACAACGTTAGCATTAGAGAAAAAACAAGCATTTCAAGCGTCGTAAGCATCCTAACCTCGGATGGCGAGAAAACAAAGGTGGTGTTTGAAATGGGAAACGTTCCTCTACACAGTGGTGTGAAGTACGTTGTCACAGTGGTCGCTGAAGGTTCGGACGCGCTCCATCTTCCAACTTTGCCGTCTACATCAGACACGGAGTTTGCCCAATTACCAAAACCAGCCTCTGTTAGTCAAGAATACTCCTTTGAAGAGAAAAAGATCAAAGTTACTTTCCAGCCCGTTTCTGATGCATCCGCGCACTTGATTGAAGTTTTCAACGTAATCACACCTATCAAAATAGCAGGCAAACAGGTTGTTCCAAAGGCAACTGGTGTCGACTGGCCCGCAACTGAAGTCTGCTCGTTTGACGTCTATGACATGACATTTCATGGTGGTGCTCAGTTCAAGACACGAGTTATTGCCCAAGGTAATGCAAACTGGATTGACAGTTCACCTGGAATAAGCTCTACCACGTTAACATGCAGCGATGCAGCTATCAGTGTTGCCTTGTACAACACCCCGACTGACGACTTGATGATCGTCGTCTCTTCAAGACCTGGACACTTCACTGCAAAACTACAGGACATTGTTGACAATAGAGCAATGACACAAACATTTTGTGTTAAACGGGACACTGTAGATGACTCCGTTCACCAAACTTTGTTGGAGTTTCCTATAAACCCAGACGAAGAGCCGCGAGGTGCAATATATCAAGCTTTCGTTCTGAACACCGGTGATCAACAGTACTTGCCAAGCGAGGTTAAAGAATCAGACGAAGTGCCATTGCTAGATCCACCAGCTTCTGTGTCACAAGAATATAAAGACGGTGTCTTCACTGTAGTCTGGAAATGCGTTCAATCGGCAACCGGTTATTACATCAGAGTTTACAACACTAAAACTGGAAGCACAGCTTCAGAGGTGAGCGTTACTAGTGATGTGCGTCCCGCTGGAGAACAGATGAAGAAAGAGTTTGATGTAGATTCACTTCTACTGGAATCTGACGGACTTTACCAAACATCGGTGATGGTCTTGGGAGATGAAGTCAGTATTGGAGGAGCTAGCACCAAATCCAACACGACAATAACGTCTTTTCCCTCGCCAGAAGACGTCAAAATTACCTTTAACAACGAAACGCGTCATATGCTTGTACGCTGCTCTTCTGTAAAAGGCGCTGTTTCTATCAAACTTGGAGTGGTCGATGCTGATGAACTGAAAAACGATGAAACGAATATCCAAGGTGCGTTATTGAGATCCCAAAAAGTGACCATTACTTCCGGTGACGACAGTAAATCTGTAGAAGCAGAATTTGGTGGCAGAGTGCTCCTGCTCCACAAGTCCCACGACGGTCTATACAGAGGTGTGGCACAGGTGATGGAAAAACACGGTGAAGTTTCTCTTCCAAGTGGATTTTCCATTTCTGATGACGTGGTAGCTTGGTTGAAGCCGCCTGTACCGATTCAGATGCATAACATTGCTCCTGCCAAGTCATACTTGATGATAAACTGGACTCCCGTTAACCTGGCGGTTCGGTATTTGGTACAAATCTTGCAAAAGAGAGAAGATAAGAATGGAACTACTACACTGATCCCATTTTCAAACGAGGCGCCCGGTAACGTTTATTGTTTTGGTGTCAACATGGCGAACGTAAACGTTGATGAAAGTGACAAGTTTGTCGCCAAAGTTCAATCGATTGGAAATCCAGGAACTGTGATTACAATTCATTCCACTGGTTATTCTAGCGAGACCCTGGTTTGCGATAACTCGCCAACCGACATTGACGTTTTACAAGTAGAAGACGAAACAGTAAAAGTGACCTGGAAAGGAGATTCAGCCACCACTTTCCAATTCAGTGTTTGGAGAATGTCACAGTCAGGAGATCATGAAGACGTCTTTAGCAAGGTAGGTGGATTGTAATCTTTCTGCATTGCTATAGTGTAACACCTTTTGCTAACTCCAAGACTAGTCAGTCGACAAGTGTCGGTTCTTCACGCCCAGGAAATACGTGGTCATGTGAACGCTTCTGGGATCGTTGGGGTTTTCTTGGAATAAGTCATATGAAAACAAAACAATCAAGTCATCATAAAATTACAAGACTTGGTCTCGGCTTTTAACTTGTTTGTTTCAATAATTTTACCTGCACACCGGGAATATAAAGATTCGTCTTCTTCGACATCTTAATTTGAGGGAGACCTTAACCCCAAACAGACACATAACCAATATCCGACTTGTGCTCAATGTCCTCGACGTACATGTATACGAGCACGTGCGGGAAAAAACTAATTCAACGACTTCTAATCAAATCACTTTGCTGGAATTATATTTTAGTGTAACTAGTTTGTCGTGTTTAGTTTAACACTAAACCCCGCATGGGATCGCTTTTCGTGAAGGCAGTTGTTACCAATGTTCTTTTTCCATTTATAAAGGAAACAGATAAGTTCCAATTGATATCGACATCAAGAGCTCTGCGCATGATTTCACCGGGCCGGTACAGATTTGGCGTTCGAGCTCAAGGATCTACTAACAAGTTACACAGTGTTTACACACACTCTGATGTCTTGGCTGTCATCATGGATGCTCCAACTGTCACTATCATGAAGATGCGCCCTGAAGTAACGGTAAGGAGTGTCATGGTGGGAAGGTATACTTAATGTGTATGTCAATTGTTAGTTCAAAAATAGTATATCGACACGCTATTGAGTGCTGCCGTTCACAAAGGAACACCGGGGGGGGGGGGGGGGGGGGCAAGGGGTGTTAATATTAAGAATTCCCCTTCTTCCCCGAGTTCTCCCAGTTTATCTCTGATACTATAATACAGAGGGTAACTGCGGGGCTTATAGCGGTTTGGGGTCCAGTGGATGGTGTGGCACCCCCGCAATTGGTTTTACCGCTGACTGTTGAACCGACCAAACCCCGGTTATGTCACGACGAGCGATATTTAAATTTATGGATCCAGCTTGACCATCTCTGTGATCTGCCTAGATATGTCCTCCCCTACCACTTCGAGACCACTTTCGACGACAAGAGTGGCTATCAGCATGTATTGCTTCATCCTTCATCAGTCAAACTTATTTTGGCTTTGAGTGACAAGGTTTCTGTTTCACCTTCCGTACCCTTCTGTTCGGGTGGAAGGCCTGTGCGTTTATTTATCACAAGCTCGGACTCGCGGTTTCAGACGCCGCACGGTCAATCGGAGTTCCAGTATCGCAATAGACTGAGATCAGGCTCCGAGAGAAATCGCCGAGCGCGGACTGGGGCGGGAACGACCACAGTCCGCGCTGATTTCTCTCGGAGCCTGATCTCAGGCTAGTATCGGCATGTGGGACAGCTTTCGGCTTAGCCGAGGTCCATCTCTGCAGAGGGCCCAAGCGGCAGCCTATATTATGTGTTTTATGCTGATTGAGGCGGGTTATTTCATTGGTATTGATAAATCACAGTCGACTCCTTCGACATGGGTACACTTTCTGGGCTTCATATGCGACTCTGTGCATCAGGCCTTTGTTATCCCTGAGGATAAGAAAATCAAGTTTGCGGCATTAAGGGAAAGCATTCTTTCACCCCTTTCGTTACCCTGAAAACACTTCAACGCTTTTCGGGGAAGGTTATCTCCTTCAGCCTTGCCATTCCGGGATGAAAATTATATGTACGCGAGGTCTTCAAAGCTATATCCCGCCTCTCGGGGTCTACTCGGCCATCTATCAAAGTAGAGCCTAGCCTTCGAGCAGATATCGAGTCCCCGGGGGGGGGGGGGGGGTACTCCCCACAATTTTTGGTGGTGGTATGCGGCCCGCTTCTTGAAACCCTTACCCTATTTCAGACCAAAATATGTGATTTTTGATACCCTATTTCAGACCTGACCCAAAAATCGATACCCTCTTCAGACCTATAAAATTAGTACACGTGTCTAATACATGACTTCAGCTACCCAGGAATAGGTTCCATTTGAAAAGGGCTTCAAATTCCCCGATGTTAATGGCAAAAAACAGTTTCGTCTAAAAGCCAAACCAAATTCCAGACCAGAGTGCGCAAAACATACCCTATTTCAGACCAAAATGGTCAAAATCTATACCCTGTTTCAGACGAAAACGGCTCAAAACCATACCCTTTGGGGCGGCACATACCTATATAGCTTATATAAGGGTGTACCCTCCCCCCGGGCAAGCACCACGCCGCGATTGCACTTTACTCTGATGCCTCGAAACTGCGAAACTTTGTTAAAGGGCGATCACAGTTTGGAATCCAGAGATTATTGGCTGGATAATTCGAAGGATATCAATACCTTGGAGGCTCGGGCATTTTTGCATTCACATCTTTCGTTTAGGCACCTCATCAGCTCCTGTAGAGTGCATGTCCACACCGATAGCCGTGTTTTGAAGTCTGCTCTGGAGAATGAAAGCTGTAAAAGCTCCGAAGTTAACAGCGTTGTCAAATACATTCTTCATTACTGCAGAGAATACAATTTCAGCCTTGATGTATACTATGTCCCCGTTCAAGTGAAAATCTGGCCGATATTCCTTCTAGAACCCAATCGGACGCGGATTGTATGTTGTCAGAGTGCTTGGGAGCAGGTCGAGCGCCTGTTCGGGCCTCACCCCTTCAATCTCATGTCATTGGATATTAAGCGGGTCAGTGCTTACCTCACTTCACACCTTGTCACGCCGGGTCAGCTGTCATCAAAAAGTGATCATCTTCAAGCAACTTTTTATATATTTTACGGATAAAAATGAAACTTGGCAGGATGATAGAATTTGTATTTCCAAGCAATCGTATGCTGTTTGTTTTTCCAATTTTAACGGTTTTTGGCGGGGAAAAGGCGTTGCTAAGTTACCTTTAAATTACAGTTTTGCCCTTTAAACAAAATCATGCAAAATAAAAGAAGATGGTTCGACAATTTCAAAAGTGAAAAAATTATTCTGATATCTTTATTCGTTCATGAAATATGTCACGTTGAAGTTAGCTTAAAATCTAAATTCAAATTTCAAGGGCCAATATCTTTTTATTGGATAAACTTATTTCGATATTTTTTTCAGTTTTCATCTTTTCAGGCTGTCGGCTTACAAAATATGCCATCAAATCACGCAAAACGAATAAACGAGTTTTCATCGTTATCTTTGTGACGTCATTTCCTGCCAAAAACTGTTAAAAACATACGTTTCATTTTTATCCGTAAAATATATCAATACAGAGTTGTTTGAAAATGATCACTTTTTGATGACAGCTGACCAGGCGTGTGTGCAATTCCAGAGTCTAGCGGTATCAATGTTTTTGCTCAATCTCTACCTTCGAACCACAACATCTATGTGTTCCCGCCATTTATCCTGATAGCGCCTCGATCTACTAAAGTACATCCTAGAGCGGGATTTTCACGGTGCTTTTACTATTATAGTCCCGGCCCAGACCTGAAGCCTAGCCTAGGCGTTTTTGATGGGCTTTGCTACAATCACTCGCTGTTGACCGCGCACCTTTAAGAAGGAAAAACGACAATTCCGTTGTGTGGTTCCCCTCTCAGGGCAGTCAGGGATGGCCCTCCAAGAATCTGCATTGGAACTTATGGGCTATCCGTTGTGTTTGTTACAATTCACCCGGTCTCATCCTTTTAGGTTTCGCGTCCATGGAAACCCGCTCGGCGCTGCTCATCCTGTTTTTTAATACCCAAATGATTCAGACGCTAGTTATTGTCGAGCATGTGGAATGTCAATCGGACTTCAGCGTGCGCCCCATCCACTCTTTGCGTTTACGAAACCGCGATCCAGGAGCGGTCAAGGAATTCCAGTCCACTATGCATCCAAAGCCTTACAAACGGCAGAAATCTGCGCTGGAGCAGCAATTTATCCGGTTCCTGGGTATAGTAAAATAAAATAAAATAAAATAGTACTCTCTCTCCCCCTAGGACAGTGACACCATGCACCGCAAATGACATAATTAAATTCCTTATCTCTAAGGATAGTTCATACCTCCTCATGTTCGAAAGCCGATTGTGCATGCCGAAAACGCTTAGCAGCCGGGTCAGTTGACTCCCTTCTAGGTCGTTTGAGGGCCATCTTCAACAATCTGGGGCGCCTTGATGACTCCAACCCGGTTGCCCAAATCCTCTTGTAAAATTCGGAGTATTTAAAATTTATCAGAGAAGGGCAGGCGGGTTTAGAGCTATTACACCTTCCCAAGCAGCAGTCTCATTATTTTTCGGGAAATTTCAACGACTTATAGTTTTCTCAGAAGCCAATGTATTAGTAAAGTATCCCTGAACAAAAAAAAAATCCCTGTTGGGCGCTGGTAAATACATCTTCGTTTGGGATGCTACTTTTTGTAGTGAAATTAAATTAAAGGACCGGGAAGGCTAACTGCTCAAGTTTACTCTCACTAAGAAGCTACGCAAAGGATCACCTCGCTCTTTCGCCCTTACTAAATTCACTCATCCCGACGTTTGTCCTGTTGCATGGATTCAGTATTACATTACAGTATGTCAGTGCATTGGGTACTTTTTTAGAGTCACAGAGCGCAACAGATCAGTAAGCGAAAAGCTCTTTACGGGTTCTGTGGTAAACAACAGGCGGATGTATTTTGGAGTCAAAACTCCATGCAGGGGAAACTCCGGTCCGCATAGCTTTAGGGTAGGATTATCCAACACTCTTAGGCTTCTAGCTTGTTCCCAGAAAGACGTGGCTCAGTATTTAGGTTGGAAGAGTGGGGAAGTTGCGAAGAGGTATATGCAGCTCAGACGCTACTGTAACCCTTGCGCTTTTAGAAAAGGTGTTCCACAGGGCGGCTTCTGGGACGGTAACCCCGGTGTCGCATCCCGATAATTTGCAGACTGCTGTATAGATTGTCTCCGTTTGTGTCTAAAGCATTAAAGCTCCCGCTTTCGTTTTGATGGGCATACGAAAGGTTTGGGATTCTGAATAATGGGAGGAATAAAGATGTCTGGAGGGCAGGAGCGGTATCTTCCCATACCTTAGCTCCCTGTGAAGGGGTAATGGGTGTGCAGTGAGGATATATTACTGTACTATCGCTGTATATTTGTAGAAATATAAAATAGTTATTTCCTTTGCACATGTGCTTTGTAGGTGGAGTGGACTCCAGTTGACAACAATCCAACTCAGAACTTCTCAAACTACGTCATCCATTATCGGCTTCAGCGAGGTACAGAGTCAGAGTGGAATCAGGTGCAAGTTGAAATATCGGCGAAGGAGAAAATGATCGTAGATTTGCAACCCGACAGCGACTATCTCTTCTGCATCTCCGTTGCGAGTCCTAAGCGAGGGAACGGCATTAGAAGCCAAGCCACAGCTGTCCACACAAAATTTGGTAAATGTTGTTTCGCAGTTTAGTCTATAGCGATATTTCTCGTTACGTCACCTATTGTTATTAATGTACCAACCAGAGAACTATTGGCTGTTGAAACAAAGAGTTATTTTGTTTAATGGTTGGCAAATTTGAATAACAAAACAAATTTGACGTAATGTTTGTAAACAGTGATCACTCCTATAGTTTTAAGTGATCATCATAGTAGCCTGCGTAGCTGGCACTGGAGTAATAAAGAGCGCAAGTTAGAAAGGTGCAGAGGCGGATCCAGGATTTTTTGATAGGGGGGTCCCAGGTTTTTCCCGAAAATGTGAAGTAGATTGAAGGAAAATTTTTGGAAGTAGACGGCAGTAGTAAAGGCGCGAAGGAGGGTGTTTTGGGGGCATCCCACAGAAAAAAATTGAGATTTTAGGCTCTGAAAAGTGCATTTTGGTGGATTCTGGAGATGGTTTTGCCATGGATAATAGAGAAAGCAAAAACCCCTAAGGTCTGACAGGGGGTCCGGACCCCCCCCCCCCCCCCCCCCGACTCTCCCTTTGTATCCGCCACTGAGGTGCGTACGAGGAAAGATATACGCGAGACGAGAAAAGGGTCTCTTATTATTAAGTTATTATTTTATTTCAATAATTTCAAAACGTTCTGATCTTGTTTGTGCATGTAGTCATATTTAGTAAGTATATGCGTAGGCTGTGGAGCCGGCAAATTAATTCGCAACAATACGTGCAACTCGACATGAACTATAAAATTAATTTTATATTGAACTAAAAAAACGTTTGGTATGTTGTCTAATTCCGGACAGCCCTAATTCCGGACACTTATAGAGTTTCGTTATTTTCCGTAGCCTAGCTACGAATGAAATACAAAAATTACTTTCCAAAGAATGACTGATTATACCACTTTCATCAACCCTGTTTTAGTCCTCCTAGCTCAGGTTAAATCAGGAAAATTCAACATCATTTCAAGGTAGGGGAACCTTCTTTCCTCGGGATTTGCATATTTGCAGCAACTTGAATTATATCGTTTTACATTTTAAAATTGTTCTAGCAAAATACGGACAGAAACTTTTAATTTTTGGACAAAGTTACGTTGAAAAGCCTAGGATTCTTCTAGTATAAGAATTATTTGTTTGCGATTTTAAATTTGAGAGCGAGACTTTTAGAGAAATTCCGTTACAACCTCGCTCCCAGGGTCTACTCCGCTTTCAAGATGGCGGCTGGGCGCGGAGAAGACCCTGGTACACGCTGGCGAAATACTCCACTCTTGGGTTTTAAAGGGAGGGTTTCACTGTTCAGCGCATGTTCATAAATCAAAATATACTTTTTTCGCTTTCTTATCAATGTTATCGCTTTAAAAACCCTACTCACATGTACTTCAGTAATCACATATTATAATTAGCCGTAGCAGAACGACGGATGACCAAAATTCACAGAAGATTTCAGTGGATTACACCGACGCAGTCGACCGACGGTCCGTGGAATTTAGTGTTGACCCGTAGGATTTATTCCACAGTTGATGATTTTAGAGTTTTTGCATTCGACAATTATGCAAATAGCTGTAAAATTCTTTAATCGTGAAATTTTCACAAGCAAATTTCGCACCCGAGTTAACTCCTCGCTTCCAATTGGTTCTAAACAATGCAATTGCCATAAAGCGTGCACAGGTGAACAAAGTATTTTGATTTATGGACATGCGTCGAGCCATGAAACCCTCCCTTTAAATTACCCGCGCGCCGCCATCTTGGATTTTATGACGTTCCTAAATATGTTATGTATAGGAAATCGTATGAACGCGAGTGCAATTCGTGATTTGTGGGTACGAGTGATGTTTTGAAAGTTCTCAAAATTGCACGAGCCTTTAGGCGAGTGCAATTTGAGAACTTTCAAAACATCACGAGTGACCATAAATCACTAATTGCACGAGCAGTTCATACGATTTTTTGTTTATAATATTCTCAACAAAATTTTGCTGCGGCCATCGCGCTACTCTGCACACGAAACGCTTCACTAGTTTCCAGAGTGCTCACATGTTTTATTTGAACGCGCAGGCAAACCAAGCGTGAACGTTTTGAAAGAATTACAGTACTATAGTTTAGAAAATATTTAACCATTAACTTGAAAGCCGGCTTATTTCAATGCCATTAAGCGGCAAAAACGTCTCTACTTGTCCGGTACCGTTTATCACAATTCCGTATTGCACTCTATAACCTATTTATGCATTCGTCATTGACCAATCAGAAGCTGCATATTTTGTTGAGTATATTATAAACAATAAAGAGCTATTGTCTTCTGACAATAGGTGCAACCGCAATACGGGAAGTCTAACCCCCCGAAATGGCTGATATTTGCATCCAAATTAATCCGTACAGTTGAACGTTTTTCCAATTTAATTGAACAACTTTTCAGTTTAGACAATATTTCCAACAATTTAACGACAATTTGTTCCAACAGAAAATACGCCTGTTACCATCAAATGGAAGGGAGGAAAGAGGGATGGGCTGCTAAATTCGCGAAAGTTAAAATTGATTAGGCTACTTTTGGAACTAAAAAATGTTTTAATTTTGTCTTACGTTTTAGACCAGCAGAGAGTTTCAAGTAATTTGTTGGACAATCCAAACTTCTGGTCTGACCTGGAAGCCTTTGACATTCGGGTGCATGGCTGCAGTTAAATTTTCAGCACGGATCCTTGGCAGATAGACCCAGTGTTTGAGTGGCTATATGGATATAGGCTGGAATGCACACCACAAGGTGAGAAAGGAACAGTCATGCTTCCCAGTGGCAACTTCATCGCTCGAGCATGCGCAAAGGCGTAAGTTCTGGTAGTCCGCGCGCCAATTTCCCGCGCAAAATTTTGAAGAAAAACTCAACAACCCGAAATAAAAACCTTGATAGTAATTTTCGAAAGGAAACAAAAGTAAGTAAAAGGAAACGTTTAGACTTTTCAAACACAAAGCTCAGTATATTTCCAGCATTCTGTTGATTCACCAATTTTTTGGACGTTTACCAAAAATGTTTGACGTGTTTAAACACGGTGTAATCATGAGGTTTGTCGCGTAGTTTACTTTTGACCGCGGTGGACATGCTGCCAAGTGACAACACACTCAAATATCCACCTCCTCGTTCTAGTCCTAGTCCTCCTTTACCACCTCCCCCTTCTCCTCTCCTAGTAATTGCGTCCGAACTTTTAGGTCGTCTTTGACCGATCAATACACAATCAAATTTGTATCTTTATTTTTATTACTAGTAATACGTGACTCGCAGGTCCTCGCGAAGCTCGGGGAAGTGCCTTTTTTGGTGTGTGTGGGAGGGGGGGGGGGGGGGGGGAGGATGGTAAAGGGTCATATATAAGAATTTGGCTGGGGTGGATTACTTGACGTTGGACTTAAATTGAATTGTATATATTAAATTGTCCTGGTTTTTTTCACAAATGACCCGTACTATTTTTACATTGTAACAAACTTGGAGTAAATATTGTTAGTATATACCAACTCGGCGACCTTGGCGTTTTAAGCAATCTGATTGATCCGCTATCTCGGGATATTCAACACTATCCACCTCCTAGGAGGTGAATAGTGCCGGGAATTCTGGGAAACCTTTTGGCAGAGAATTTATTGAGAAGAAAAATTAAAATGGCCGGCCTAAATTATCGTTCGACTTGTGTTTCAGAGGTAGAAACCTTGAAATTGTACATCGGAAAATACACGAAAGCTACAAAGTTTGTTCTAAAACATTTCCAAGGTAAATAAGCTATATTTATTTCGATTCTGGTTACGTAGAAAGCATGTTCACAAACTGTTAGGTAGTAAACGTTTATTAAATACGTCGCGCTACTCGTGGATTGCAAATCTTGTACATCTCTATTCACATAAAACGAGCATCAAACAATGAAAGAAGAAGAACAATTAGTGTACCTTTGAGGACTGGTCGACTGGAAGGTCAGTTTTAAAGCTGTTCGTAGAAATTAAATAAATGTCGTACTCTTGAGTCGAACTCCTGAAGTGCTCTTTGCTCCCTGTCTGTTGTAAATATCCACTCCTGCATCAACTGCCATTCACAATAAAATTGCTGGTACTAGCCAGGCAGCTCACCCTATTCTTGAGCAATGAATTTCCGTTGGAGAAAACTTCAATTTGTCTTCTCAATCCAGCACTACACATTTGAATTCTGGCGACTCGTTCATTTGCACCTTCATTACTTTCCACTTGAAGTGAAGCCTGTGAAAACTGTCGAACCAGTGCCCACAGGTTTGTTTCAAAGTTTTGACAGCATTATCGAGCAATTATCTCTCAGCAATTCACCGCAAACTGATTAAATGAACTGTAAGTACTCCGAGCAACGATCCGAGAGTCAACACATGTGCATGAGTATCTTGAATTTGCATAAATTGAATTATTCTTCAGCAGCCGTTCCTGTTTCTACATTTACGTGTACAAAGATTACGTCGAAGTCAATGTTATTAAGCAAAGAAAAGGGGGTTAATAAAAAGAACGGCCTGGATTCGAACCGAAAGAAAAAGAAAAAAGAAGGACCATAGTAGGATTTGAACTCTCGCCCTCAATCCCGAAGATCAGATTTAAAAGTTAGCGCTTCATTACTGTCAACCACGATTTCCACAAACAAACGAATAAATAAATAAATATGACCGTAAAGGCCACACGAGAATTGCTCTCGCGTGAGCTCTTTGGGGACAGAATTATAAACCCCGCTACGCGAGGAATTACATGTTATTATTCAGTATTTACTTGCCAAGAATTACATTCACAATGTTAGTTATTATAACTAATGGGTTAAAACATGAGAATATAATATTCTCTTGGTTATAAAGATTGGCGAAGACACCTCTTAGAAGCCAAAAAGCTCATAAATCGAGGTGACCTCCTATTTAACTAGAATTAAATTGCATAATAATATTTAAAACCAGGAAGAGAAGACTCTCTCGCCGAAGTGATTTTTAGAAACATGTAGGGGCCAATCCACCCCCCCAAATGTTTCATTCAGACTAATTTTGCTTCTTTTGCATATAAGGTTGGGTTGTTGACCAACCATTTTAATGTTAAAACTGACAAAAAATGTCAAATTATGACGTCATAATTGATGACGTCACAAAAACGTGTTGTACATACATACATACATACATACTTTATTGACTTTCTCCAAGGGGGCTTTTCAAAGACAATATACAATCTTAAAAATATTTCTATTTACAATTAAAAATGAGAATGACTAAATTAAAAAATAAAAAATTATAAAAATATATAAATATAAAAATTACAATTCTTTAAGTAGTTTGGTCCTCAGGCGATTTTTAAAAACAGTCACTGAATTACACAATTTAAGAGAATGATCTAAAGAATTCCATAAATTAACTATTCTATAATAGAAAGTTCTTTGGCCGCTAGCGGTTTTAAAAAGTGGAATGTTCAACAATTGTGAGTTTCTGGTGCTACGACCGCTCACCTCGGCTCGCTTTAAAAATTTTGAGGACAGGTATTCAGGGGCGTGGCCCGTCATACATTTAAAGGCCATTGTAGCGCTACGGTAATATAGCTGGTTTGCCACAGGGAGCCAATTGAGCTCCTTACGAAGAGGCGTAATGTGGTCATATTTGCGCGCGCCGCTCACAATGCGGCAAGCGAAGTTTTGCACAGCCTGCAGTTTGTTAATGTTACACTTCGATGTATTTGCCCATACATTAGAACAATAAAATAATTTGCTGAAAACTAAAGAGTTAATAATTATTAAGAGTGTACGTTTGTCAAAAACATGCTTGACGCGGTTTATTTGACCGAGGCGGGACATACATGAAGAAACAGTTTTAATTATGTGTTCATCGTAAGTTAAATTGGAGTCCAAAATCACGCCCAGGTCTTTAGCAGTGTCTGCAGGGATGATGTCCTTTCCCATAAAGGGAAGGGAGGGAAATTCTAGTTTTGAACGCATTTGCCTGCTGCCAAATATCATTAATTTGGTTTTGCCAGGATTCAGTAACAAAAGGTTATTGGAGCACCATTCTCCTATTTTAGACAGGTCGTCTTTCAAATCAGTAATTGCATCCAGGTTGTCTTTTAGTTGAAAAGAAGTAATGAGTTTCGTATCGTCTACGTAACTCTGAGTGCTGCATTTCTGTGGTATCGAGGAAAGATCGTTCGTGTATATACTAAATAGTAGCGGGCCCAATATACTCCCTTGAGGTACACCGCTGGTCACAGGCAAAGACTCAGACAGCGTCATTCTCGACACATTTTATATTTTCAAAAAGAAAGTTATGTCATTTGAAAGAGCTTCGCTATGACAAATATTTCTTGAGATATGGCAATTTAATGAAATCTCAGTGTTCTCCCGGAACCATGGCCTCTAAAATCAATCTGCTCGGGGTTTTTCTTCAATTTTTTTCAAGAAAGGCTAATAAATTGGTGAAATAGAGTGCTTAGTGTTTCCAAACATCGTTTGGTTTTAGATTTTTAGTTTTTAGCTCCGAAACGATAATACCGTAGTAAGAATTCCGATAGTAGCGGTTCCCCCGAAAGTAACGTTAATTTTTTATTCTTCTATTAAAACCCGAAAGTAACGATCCCCCCGAAAGTAGCACCCTATTCTCGTCCTATTAACATTGAAATCCCGAACAGTGTCGGGCCATCGGTTGAGCACTCTTTCACAACTTCAATCTACGTATTCATCACCGCTATCTTCATCGTGAAACCATATGTCTTCCACATCGCTCGACTGGCCAACTGTGTAGTTTTCCAGCCCGCTGAGATTGATTTCATTATCACGCATTCTCGACCCCTGAGCTCTTCTCTTTTGCGCATGACTGACGACGAGAAGAACCCTGGGGAACCCTGTGAAAGAGCCTGTTGTGATTGGCGTTCGGTTGAAACAATAAAAACGCTTCCGATTGGTCAAGAGCTACGCGCGTAAATTGAACTTGGGGCGCGAGTTTTCCCTGCGGCTGGGGTTGAGAATGGCGCGGAAAAGAAAAGTTTCGAGAACTACACAACCATAAGCGAAACCCAGAAAAACCGTGTAATACGAACGTAAACATTTGCCGTTGCTGCAATTCTGATCTATCCACCCTATATGATCGCATATAATTGTTTGGATAAAATGCGAAAAAGCAATTGTTTTATTTATCGGGGATTTGGACGGTTTCAAATGCGCCCACTTGACGGCTTACAATTGAGTTTTCGTCAAATCACTGCAGAAAATATAATTACAGTCAGTCCTAGAATCAGTCTTTACAACGGACAGCAAAATGAAAGCGAACTTACCCCTTAGTTCACAATAAAAAAGTGCTAACGATAAACGACGGACGTAGGAGTGTCCTTCATCGAAAACTACAGCATGCATTCAAAGATCATTTGAATTAATTAAACTAAGCGTTCTTGTGTGCTCTCGTGCATATCCCGAGAGACACGCCACAACAACAATAGAGTCGCCATTTTGGATTAGGATTGTTGTGCATGCGCTGTTAAGTCAACATAGCCAGATTTTGGCTACGCTTGCGTAGATCTCCCTAGAGCCTTCGCGTCTTGCGCAGTCAAAAAACGCGAAGGCTCTGGGGTCGAGAATGATTATCACGTTGCCCTGAAGTTGGCAAGGCGATCCCACATTTGACAAAGGAACGAATGATGGTGTCTCGTAGACGACGAGAAATTTCTTGCCAAGCTTGCCCTGTCCATTTGGTAAAAAAATCCTTCTTTCACCAGCGGTTACCTTTCGTGTCAAGAACTGATCAGGATTTCAGGTCATGGCTTCCGTTGCCAGGCGATCAACAGCTGTCTTGAATTCGCTGTTGACGGCGACATCCAGGGGCTGAACCTTGCTTGTAGCTCCTGGTGGAACTAGATACCGGTATACTGTATATGCTATATGTACCATCACAATACTCAGAGTCAAATAATACGAACATGTGTACATGTATATATATAGTACGGACCGATTTAGAGACATTTTAACCGTTCAGTTTGCTTTGTTTAAAAAAAAAACGTAGATAGTGACTTAGTGAATAACTAGCATGTATTCTAAACAACTTTATAATATACAATGAGCTTTCCATATGTCCTCTTTTGTGTAAAATGGCTGCTGAATTACAAACGTTTTTACTATCCGAAAGTAACGGCTACCCGAAAGTAGCAGCCCCTTTGGCCTGCTAAATTCGAAAGTAACGGGGCCCGCTACTTTCGGAATTCTACGGTATTAGAAATCAAATATTTGATGACGTCACATTTTATGACGTCATAAAAAGAGTTTTGTACACTGACAAAATTACAAAGTTGAATTTATATAACAAACTAAGGCTAGTGGGAATTGCTAATGAGAAAACTAGTAACAAATTAAATAATACAACAATAGAATGCGTGACGGAAGTGGGAACTATATAAAGATAGTTTTAAATTGAAGTGATGGATACAGCTGCTTGTTTAAAATAGGCTGTTCCCAATGGATATGAATATATTCTTTTATCTTAAGTTGAAAATCGGTAGAATTAGAAGCATGATCTTAAATACTGAAACAATCAGAAGAGCAAAAAGTGCGACAGTTTCATTTTTGGACATTTTTCTTTTTTTTTCTTCATTTTATCATGACATTGACGCTTATTTTGAACTCCAGGCACTGCTGACTTGCCGGATCCTGATGGGAATAACCGCTGGTGTGTTTCAGCCGATTATTTTGAAGGGAAGTCTGAATATTGTTGTAGGGCTCAAATGATCGATCTTCTCGCCAGAGGCTTTACACCTGAATATCTAGATGAGATGAAGCCAGACATTGAGGTTTACGAATGGTAAGTTGGGTACCCTTGTTTAACAACCATAAGTGCTCTATAGTCATTTTTAGCTGTTTGGTTTCTCTTTTCCCACCTATTCCTCGAAACACGCACGACAGCACGCGCGACAGCACGCGCGACAGCACGCGCGACAGCAACAGGATTTACCGCTTGATAAATAATTATCTTTATTGTTTTGTTTTGTGTTTTTCAAGGTTTGCCATCCAAGCAGGTGGCTCGGGTACTTTTATCATGAACGTGTCTCTTCTTGACAGCAACAAGAACGATCTTCCAGGGGAGAACTCCCGCTATCGATCCAGTAGTACTGAGGTCCCTGTACTGAATAATGGATCATGGGCACGTCTGGGGCACACTTTTTCCAATTATCCTTCGGGTTTAAGGTTCATACAATTTGAAGAAGCTGTGCAGAGCCGTGGATTGCACGACGCTTATAACGTGAAGGCTTTTCGACCTACCGTGAAGATTTCTAAAACCAAGAAGATTTCTAAAAAGAGCATGCCTGATTGTCTTGATAAAGGATTCTGTGGAGAAACCGTTCAGATTTCTAAAGAGAAGACGATTTCTAAAAAGAGTATGCATGATTGTTTTGATAAAGGCTTCTGTGGTTTGTAGTACAGTATTAGTATAGGTAATCGCATGATTTCGAGTGCAATTTGGAATAAATAAGCACGAGTAAATTTTTCAAAGACTAACAAAATTGCACGAGCCTCAATGATTAATAATAATTATGAAGGTGTCGCGTATTTTTACGCCTTGTTGCACGCGTGATTGGCCAGAATTTTGTATCAGTAACACTGTATAAGTAATCACTTTGGTATTTGCAAGCTCTCGCAGGCGATGAACCAAATACGTTTTATTAGTGAATGGTCGCTTAGAGAATTCATTCTCGTATAGTAAAGGCCCGATCAAACGGTCACAACATTTGTCACAACATTCTCACAACATTTGTTGTGACATGTTGCGGACCATGCCCGGTCAAACGGCCACAACAACCTCTCAACATTTCAAGAACAAAAGAAACGTTGTGACGATGTTGAGACAAAGTTGACAAGAATTAATAATAATAATTCACACTCATCACAACATGTCACAACACCTCAAACATTGTTGTGAGGGGTGGTCAAACGGTCTCAACATCGGCCCACAACGAATGTTGTGACAAATGTTGTGACCGTTTGATCGGGCCTTTAGCGTCCACCTCGTCCAAATCCCCGAGGTGTCCTTACGAGAGCTTCAAGTATGCCCCAAGTATATATACCTTATTCTCACTAATTTTCGCGCGTACTTATAATTAATTTCGCGAAAATGACAAAGCCATATTTCGCGAGTATTGATTTTCGCGATTTGGCGGGAAAAATGGACTCGAAGTGTATTAAATTTCGCGAAAATGTCACCAAATTTTAATCACCAATTAAAAAATCCGTTATTCATAATCATAAGTAAAGCGTTCAATTAATGAGTTGAAGGAAAAACAGTACTGTGAATATGGCAATTTTGACGACTGCATCAAAGACATTTTGCAGGAATTTCAAGAAAATGACGAATAAGAGGAGGAATGTGGAGATACATAAACTACGGACAGAATTGTGACAATTTTTACCCTTTGTATTTTACCAAATTACAGTGTCAATTTTCTTTGTGTAATGAAATTCCGCGCGTTTAATTTTCGCGGCACCTTTTTTTCGCGAGTATTTAATTTCGCGAATTTTTTTCAATCGCGAAAATTAGTAAGAATAAGGTATAGATCATATATATGTTTACTTATGATGGAAAGCTCCGTATTAAATTTCAGTATCCTCTTTATTCAGTGTGATTCAGTTACAGGGGCGGATCCAATAATTTTTGATAGGGGGGTCCCAGGATTTTTCCCGAAAATGTGAAGTTGAGGGATAATATTTGGAAGTAGACGGCAGTACTGAGTTATTACTAAAAGGCGTGGAGAGGAGTGTTTGGAGCCTTCCCCCAGAAAATGTTTGAGATTTCAGCCTCTGAAAAGTGTATTTTGGTGGATCCTGGATATGGTTTTGCTATGGATAATGGAGAAAGCAAAAAAAACTCCTCAGGTCTGATACCCCTCCCCCCCGCCTCCGACACTCCCCCTGGTTCCGCCACTGAGTTACCTGACAATATAGATAAAGACAAGTTTGCTGAAGTTATTGAGCAGTATGTTGGAGGATATTTTTATAACTTTTACAAATTCGAGTGTTTTATGAATTAATTTAAAGTGTGATTGAATATCAATTTAGAGTTTGTGGCTGCATGACCCACAAACAAAGCCTCCTTGTCACTCTAATTCGCTCACGTAGCCAACTGTTTTAGCAAAACATTCTCACGGTCAATTTGTAAAGCCAGGAAATTACAGTCCTTTGGTACCGAAGCATTACGTTGGTCGACGCTTGGTCACCAACGTAATTAGTTCCCGCGCCAATTGCAAGAAACCACAACTCAAACTGGTCTGGCCTAGTTTAATTAACTTTTCGTTCATTTTCCGTAAATACCTTTTGTACGTTTATGTCAATACCTGATTGATTTAGATATGCCGAAATGATTTCTACAGTTCGGTTATGTTGTTAGAACGACAAGGATTTATAGTTATTCTAGATAATAAGAATAGTTTGTGTGATTATTTAAGAAACTTTTAGTGTATTCGCTTAAAAAGTAAGCTGTCTTAGAGTAAGTACGTGTACGTAGGACTTGAAGGACTACGGGAATTGCGGTTTCCGTCAACGAACAATGGAACACTCTAACTAAGGCCCCGTCCACACGTATCCGTTTTCGTTTGAAAACGCAAAAGTTTCTTTCCGTTTTCGCCTCCCGTCCACACGTATCCGATGAAAACGGTCACCGAAAACGGAAACTTTTGAAAACGCTTTCCAAAGTGGAAACTTTTGAAAACGCCGTTTTCGTGTTCTCGTGTGGACACCTGAAAACGGAACTTTTCGAAAACGATGACGTCAAGAGGTCGAGTTCAATTCACTGCGCATGCGTTTGTGCTGACCAAAAGGATCGCGGCCTCTCTTTTTCGACATTTTTGAATGCTTTTTTCCAAAGACTACATGTAGCAAAACTGAAAGCGATAAAAAGCCACAAACAACTCGCAGGCTCGGCTAAACTCAGTGGCGCGCATGCCCTTTAGAGGCATTTGAAGCGTTTTCAATCGTTTTTGCGTATACGTGTGGACGGGCAAAAACGATTCGAAAACGCTACGTGTGGACGGAGAAATGTTGAAAAACGGAAATAAAGTTTTGCGTTTTCAAACGAAAACGGATACGTGTGGACGGGGCCTAAAGCTCGCTTAGCTACGCAAAAGATATAGCATTGTTTTAGCTGTTTTGCTGATAAAATTAGGATCACGTTCGTTTAGGGTTAGACGCATTCTGTCCCGCGCCTGTGCAATGATTGGTACCAAAATTTACAGTTTTAAAAGTACTGTTGGATGAGCGAACCTTACACTTTCGGTTTCAAACGTTATCTACTAAGTTTCTACTCTAAGTTCGAAGCACGTCTTTGAGTATCAAACACGCCGTTGTTTGGAAGCCCTTCCGCTTATTTCTGAAAGAATGTGCTTATTGACCAATCAGAGCTCAGTGCGCGGACGTGATGCGAATGAATTTAATCGTCAGTTTTGCTAAGAGTTATCTAGTTGGTTGCCGGCCACGGCAAAGGTAATAACACGGAAGAGGAGATAGTTGCCGGCTAAGCTACGGCAGAGAGAGGAGCTCACGAATAAACAGCTGATCCAACAGAAGAAGTCTTTGGCTCTCGTCTACTTGACTAATCCCCCTGCAAGGATACCTAAAAACCTTCTTGTAACAAGTAGGTGATGTTACGAAATTTGAGGTGGGTGCATTAAGGTGGGGGTCCACCTGAATGCCATTTTTCCGCCACTTAACATGGGTTTAATGGAAATATCTCGTTCGCGTTTCAAGCAATCCAAAAACTCTCTGCTCATCTCATTAATCTATGTTATGGGGTGTTTTGTAAATTTTGGGTATTTTGGGGAGGAAATAGTTTTTCTCAAAGGAGTTGTAAAATTTAGGGAAATAAGAAATATTGAAGATTTAATGTACTTTTAAAATTAGAATTTGAAGTTAAAAATTAGTAGATTGACATTGACGACAGTTGATAACCACGCAAGAGCACCCGCGTGGGTATCAACTTCCTTCTATCCCTTCTTTAAATTAAACCTCTTAAAATTTCATTGAAATTCAGGTAGAATCCCCCCTTAAGGACATGTATTTATCAGAATATACTAGATTTAAACCGAACTTGATTCATAAGAAATCAAATCAAGTGAAAATGCGCTGATTTCACTATAGTTATAAACATAGAAAAATGGCCCCCATCTCTGCTCCCCCTACCTCCTCACGGGCTGTAGGATTGCGGAGCAGAGTCTCTGCAGAGTTCCCACCCATACCATTGAAATTCAGCTAGAATCCCCCCTTAAGACAAACAATTACACTGGGGGGAGGGGGTGGGTGCATTAAGGTGCTGTTCGAAGGAAAGGAAACAGCTAGAAAATTGTTAAACTAATATCGCAAAAACATCAATGAAGATTGACATAAGTCATTGCTATCGAACAAAACTCCTAGCTAGTTGGTTCCTTTGTTTTAAAGAAAAACGAGTGGGCCATATGTTTGAAATTCATTTCTTCCTTGCATTTGAATTGATATTTTCGTTAGGGAAATTTTGCAAAAATGCCTCATATTCTCATTTCCCACACTAAAAACACATTCATTTGATATACTTTCAATTTTGTGAAACCGTTTATAGTCTATGAAGAAATAAAGAAACAAGCGATATGTTGAACATTCCCTTCTATTTTCCTTTTTTTCCGTTTTATTCCCAGGGGGGGGGGTACTCAAAAATCGCTGGATTCACAGACCCAGCGACCCTGGGTCTCTGGGTCGCTGGATTCACAGACCAAGCGACCCAGCGACCCTGGTCGATGGATTCACCGACCCAGCGACCCTGGGTCTCTGCGTCGCTGGATTCAAAGACCCAGCGACCCTGGGTCTCCGGGTCGCTTGATTCACAGTCCCAGCGACCCTGGGTCTCTGGGTCGCTGGATTCACAGACCCAGCGACCCTGGGTCTCAGAGTCGCTGGATTCAAAGACCCAGCGACCCTGGGTCGCTGGGTCGCTGGATTCAAAGACCCAGCGACCCTGGGTCTCTGGATCGCTGGATTCAAAGACCTTGCGACCCTGGGTCTCTGGGTCGCTTGATTCACAGACCCAGCGACCCTGGGTCTCTGGGTCGCTGGATTCACAGACCCAGCGACCCTGGGTCTCTGGGTCTCTGGGTCTTTGGGTCGCTGGATTCAAAGAACCAACGACCCTGGGTCTCTGGGTTGCTGGATTCACAGACCCAGCGAGCCTGGGTCTCTGGGTCGCTTGATTCAAAGACCCAGCGACCCTGTGTCTCTGGGTCGCTGGATTCACAGACCCAGCGACCCTGGGTCTCTGGGTCGCTCGATTCAAAGCCCCAGCGACCCTGGGTCTCTGGGTCGCTGGATTCAAAGACCCAGCGACCCTGGGTCTCTGGGTCGCTAGATTCAAAGACCCAGCGACCCTGGGTCTCTGGGTCGCTGGATTCAAAGACCCAGCGACCCTGGATCTCTGAGTCGCTTGATTCATAGACCCAGCGACCGTCGGTCTCTGGGATGCTGGATTCACAGACCCAGCGACCCTGGGTCTCTGGGTCGTTGGATTCAAAGACCAATCGACCCTGCGTCTCTGGATCGCTGGATTCAAAGACCTTGCGACCCTGGGTCTCTGGGTCGCTTGATTCACAGACCCAGCGACCCTGGGTCTCTGGGTCGCTTGATTCACAGACCCAGCGACCCTGGGTCTCTGGGGTCTCAGGGTCGCTGGATACAAAGACCCAGCGACCCTAGGTCTCTGGATCGCTGGATTCAAAGACCCTTGCGACCCTGGGTCTCTGGGTCGCTTGATTCACAGACCAGCGACCCTCGGTCTCTGGGTCGCTGGATTCACAGACCCAGCGACCCTGGGTCTCTGGGTCGCTCGATTCAAAGCCCCAGCGACCCTGGGTCTCTGGGTCGCTGGATTCAAAGACCCAGCGACCCTGGGTCTCTGGGTCGCTAGATTCAAAGACCCAGCGACCCTGGGTCTCTGGGTCGCTGGATTCAAAGACCCAGCGACCCTGGGTCTCTGAGTCGCTTGATTCACAGACCAAGCGACCCAGCGACCCTGGTCGATGGATTCACCGACCCAGCGACCCTGGGTCTCTGCGTCGCTGGATTCAAAGACCCAGCGACCCTGGGTCTCCGGGTCGCTGGATTCACAGACCCAGCGACCCTGGGTCTCTGGGTCGCTCGATTCAAAGCCCAGCGACCCTGGGTCTCTGGGTCGCTGGATTCAAAGACCCAGCGACCCTGGGTCTCTGGGTCGCTAGATTCAAAGACCCAGCGACCCTGGGTCTCTGGGTCGCTGGATTCAAAGACCCAGCGACCTTGGGTCTCTGAGTCGCTTGATTCATAGACCCAGCGACCCTGGGTCTCTGGATGCTGGATTCACAGACCCAGCGACCCTGGGTCTCTGCGTCGTGGATTCAAAGACCCAGCGACCCTGTGTCTCTGGATCGCTGGATTCAAAGACCCTTGCGACCCTGGGTCTCTGGGTCGCTTGATTCACAGACCCAGCGACCCTGGGTCTCTGGGTCGCTTGATTCACAGACCCAGCAACCCTGGGTCTCTGGGTCGCTGGATTCACAGACCCAGCGACCCTGGGTCTCTGGGTCGCTGGATTCAAAGACCCAGCGACCCTGGGTCTCTGGGTCGCTGGATACAAAGACCCAGCGACCCTGGGTCTCTGGATCGCTGGATTCAAAGACACTTGCGACCCTGGATCTCTGGGTCGCTTGATTCACAGACCCAGCGACCCTCGGTCTCTGGGTCGCTGGATTCACAGACTCAGCGACCCTGGGTCTCTGGGTCCGCTGGATTTACAGACCCAGCGACCCTGGGTCTCTGGGTTGCTGGATTGACACACCCAGCGAGATTGGGTCTATGGGTCGCTTGATGCAAAGACCCAGCGACCCTGGGTCTCTGGGTCGCTGGATTCAAAGACCCAGCGACCCTGGGTCTCTGAGTCGCTTGATTCATAGACCAGCGACCGTCGGTCTCTGGGATGCTGGATTCACAGACCCAGCGACCCTGGGTCTCTGCGTCGTTGGATTCAAAGACGCATCGACCCTGCGTCTCTGGATCGCTGGATTCAAAGACCTTGCGACCCTGGGTCTCTGGGTCGCTTGATTCACAGACCCAGCGACCCTGGGTCTCTGGGTCGCTTGATTCACAGACCCAGCGACCCTGGGTCTCTGGGTCTCAGGGTCGCTGGATTCAAAGACCCAGCGACCCTGGGTCGCTGGGTCGCTGGATACAAAGACCCAGCGACCCTAGGTCTCTGGATCGCTGGATTCAAAGACCCTTGCGACCTGGGTCTCTGGGTCGCTTGATTCACAGACCCAGCGACCCTCGGTCTCTGGGTCGCTGGATTCACAGACTCAGCGACCCTGGGTCTCTGGGTCTCTGGGTCGCTGGATTTACAGACCCAGCGACCCTGGGTCTCTGGGTTGCTGGATTGACAGACCCAGCGAGATTGGGTCTCTGGGTCGCTTGATGCAAAGACCCAGCGACCCTGGGTCTCTGGGTAGCTGGATTCACAGACCCAGTTACCCTGGGTCTCTGGGTCGCTTGATTCACAGACCCAGCGACCCAGGGTCTCTGGGTCTCTGCATTCACAGACCCAGCGACCCTGGGTCTCAGGGTCGCTGGATTCAAAGACCCAGCGACCCTGGGTCTCTGGGGTCGCTGGGTCTGTGAATCCAGCGACCCTGGGTCTCTGGGTCGCTGGATTCACAGACCCAGCGACCCTGGGCCTCTGGGTCGCTTGATTCAAAGACCCAGCAACCCCGGGTCTCTGGCTCGCTGGATTCACAGACCCAGCGACCCTGGGTCTCTGGGTCGATGGATTCACCGACCCAGCGACCCTGGGTCTCTGCGTCGCTGGATTCAAAGACCCAGCGACCCTGGGTCTCCGGGTCGCTGGATTCACAGACCCAGCGACCCTGGGTCTCTGGGTCGCTCGATTCAAAGCCCCAGCGACCCTGGGTCTCTGGGTCGCTGGATTCAAAGACCCAGCGACCCTGGGTCTCTGGGTCGCTAGATTCAAAGACCCAGCGACCCTGGGTCTCTGGGTCTCTGGGTCGCTGGATTCACAGACCCAGCGACCCTGGGTCTCTGGATCGCTGGATTCAAAGACCCAGCGACCCTGGGTCTCTGGGTCGCTGGATTCAAAGACCCAGCAACCCTGGGTCTCTGGGTCGCTGGATTCAAAGACCCAGCGACCCTGGGTCTCTGGGTCGCTGGATTCACAGACCCAGCGACCCTGGGTCTATGGGTCGCTAGATTCACAGACCCAGCGACCCTGGGTCTCTGGGTCGCTGGATTCACAGACCAAGCGACCCTGGGTGTCTGTGTCGCTGGATTCAAAGACCCAGCGACCCTGGGTCTCTGGATCGCTGGATTCAAAGACCCAGCGACCCTGGGTCTCTGGGTCGCTGGATTCAAAGACCCAGCGACCCTGGGTCTCTGGGTTGCTGGATTCAAAGACCCAGCAACCCTGGGTCTCTGGGTCGCTTGATTCACAGACCCAGCGACCCTCGGTCTCCGGGTCGATGGATTCACAGACCCGGCGACCCTGGGTCTCTGAGTCACTGGATTCAAAGACCCAGCAACCCTGGGTCTCTGGGTGGCTGGATTCACCGACCCAGCGACCCTGGGTCTCTGGGTCGCTTGATTCACCGACCCAGCGACCTGGGTCTCTGGGTCGCTTGATTCACAGACTTAGCGACCCTGGGTCTCTGGGTCGCTTGAATCACAGACCCAACGACCCTGCGACCCTGGGTCTCTGGGTCGCTGCATTCAAAGATCCAGCGACCGTGGGTCTCTGGGTCGCTTGATTCACAGACTTAGCGACCCTGGGTCTCTGGGTCGCTTGAATCACAGACCCAACGACCCTGGCGACCCTGGGTCTCTGGGTCGCTGGATTCAAAAATCCAGCGACCCTGGGTCTCTGGGTCGCTGGATCCACAGACCCAGCGACCCTGGGTCACTGGGTGTCTGGATTCACCGACCCAGCGACGCTGGGTCTCTGGGTCGCTTGATTCACAGACCCAGCGACCCTGGGTCTCTGGGTCGCTTGATTCACAGACTTAGCGATCCTGGGTCTCTGGGTCGCTTGAATCACAGACCCAACGACCCTGGCGACCCTGGGTCTCTGGGTCGCTGGATTCAAAGATCCAGCGACCCTGGGTCTCTGGGTCGCTGGATTCACAGACCCTGCGACCCTGGGTCTATGGGTCGCTGGATTCACAGACCCAGCGACCCTGGGTCTCTGGGTCGCTGGATTCACAGACCCAGCGACCCTGGGTGTCTGTGTCGCTGGATTCAAAGACCCAGCGACCCTGGGTCTCTGGATCGCTGGATTCAAAGACCCAGCGACCCTGGGTCTCTGGGTCGCTGGATTCAAAGACCCAGCGACCCTGGGTCTCTGGGTTGCTGGATTCAAAGACCCAGCAACCCTCGGTCTCTGGGTCGCTTGATTCACAGACCCAGCGACCCTCGGTCTCCAGGTCGATGGATTCACAGACCCGACGACCCTGGGTCTCTGAGTCACTGGATTCAAAGACCCAGCAACCCTGGGTCTCTGGGTGGCTGGATTCACCGACCCAGCGACCCTGGGTCTCTGGGTCGCTTGATTCACCGACCCAGCGACCCTGGGTCTCTGGGTCGCTTGAATCACAGACCCAACGACCCTGGCGACCCTGGGTCTCTGGGTCGCTGGATTCAAAGATCCAGCGACCGTGGGTCTCTGGGTCGCTTGATTCACAGACTTAGCGACCCTGGGTCTCTGGGTCGCTTGAATCACAGACCCAACGACCCTGGCGACCCTGGGTCTCTGGGTCGCTGGATTCAAAGATCCAGCGACCGTGGGTCTCTGGGTCGCTTGATTCACAGACTTAGCGACCCTGGGTCTCTGGGTCGCTTGAATCACAGACCCAACGACCCTGGCGACCCTGGGTCTCTGGGTCGCTGGATTCAAAGATCCAGCGACCCTGGGTCTCTGGGTCGCTGGATTCACAGACCCAGCGACCCTGGGTCACTGGGTGTCTGGATTCACCGACCCAGCGACGCTGGGTCTCTGGGTCGCTTGATTCACAGACCCAGCGACCCTGGGTCTCTGGGTCGCTTGATTCACAGACCCAGCGACCCTGGGTCTATGGGTCGCTGGATTCACAGACCCAGCGACCCTGGGTCTCTGCGTCGCTGGATTCACAGTCCCAGCGACCCTGGGTCTCTGGGCCGCTGGATTCACAGACCCAGCGACCCTGGGTCTCTGGATCGATGGATTCAAAGACCCTTGCGACCCTGGGTCTCTGGGTCGCTTGATTCACAGACCCAGCGACCTTGGTCTCTGGGTCGCTGGATTCACAGACCCAGCTACCCTGGGTCTCTGGGTCGCTGGATTCACAGACCCAGCGACCCAGCGACCCAGCGACCCTGGTCGATGAATTCACAGTCCCAGCCACCCTGGGTCTCTGGGTCAATGGATTCAAAGACCCAGCGACCCTGGGTCTCTGGGTCGCTTGATTCACAGACCCAGCGACCCTCGGTCTCCGGGTCGATGGATTCACAGACCCGGCGACCCTGGGTCTCTGGGTCGCTGGATTCACAGACCCAGCGACCCTGGGTCTATGGGTCGCTGGATTCACAGACCCAGCGACCCTGGGTCTCCGGGTCGCTTGATTCACAGTCCCAGCGACCCTGGGTCTCTGGGCCGCTGGATTCACAGACCCAGCGACCCTGGGTCTCTGGATCGCTGGATTCAAAGACCCTTGCGACCCTGGGTCTCTGGGTCGCTTGATTCACAGACCCAGCGACCCTTGGTCTCTGGGTCGCTGGATTCACAGACCCAGCGACCCAGCGACCCTGGTCGATGGATTCACCGACCCAGCGACCCTGGGCCTCTGCGTCGCTGGATTCAAAGACCCAGCGACCCTGGGTCTCCGGGTCGCTTGATTCACAGTCCCAGCGACCCTGGGTCTCTGGGTCGCTTGATTCACAGACCAAGCGACCCTGGGTCTCTGGGTCGCTGGATTCAAAGACCCAGCGACCCTGGGTCTCTGGGTCGCTGGATTCAAAGACCCAGCGACCCTGGGTCTCTGGGTCGCTGGTTTCACAGACCCAGCGACAGCGACCCTGGGTCTCTGGGTCGCTGGATTCAAAGACCCAGCGACCCTGGGTCTCTGGGTCGATGGATTCATAGACCCAGCGACCCTGGGTCTCTGGGTCGCTGGATTCAAAGACCCAGCGACCCTGGGTCTCTGGGTCGCTGGATTCAAAGATCCAGCGACCCTGGGTCTCTGGGTCGCTGGATTCACAGACCCAGCGACCCTGGGTCACTGGGTGTCTGGGTCACTTGATTCACAGACCCAGCGACCCTGGGTCTCTGGGTCGCTGGATTCACAGACCCAGCGACCCTGGGTCTCTGGGTCGCTGGATTCACAGACCCAGCGACCCTGGGACTCTGGGTCGCTGGATTCACAGACCCAACGACCCTGGGTCTCTGGGTTGCTGGATTCACAGACCCAGCGAGCCTGTGTCTCTGGGTCGCTTGATTCAATGACCCAGCGACCCTGGTTCTCTGGGTCGCTTGATTCACAGACCCAGCGACCCTGGGTCTCTGGGTCGCTGGATTAAACGACCCAGCTACCCTTGGTCTCTGGGTCGCTGGATTAAAAGACCCAGCTACCCTTGGTCTCTGGGTCGCTGGATTCACAGACCCAGCCACCCTGGGTCTCTGGGTCGCTGGATTCACAGACCCAGCGACCCAGCGACCCAGCGACCCTGGTCGATGAATTCACAGTCCCAGCCACCCTGGGTCTCTGGGTCGATGGATTCATAGACCCAGCGACCCTGGGTCTCTGGGTCGCTGGATTCAAAGACCCAGCGACCCTGGGTCTCTGGGTCGCTGGATTCAAAGATCCAGCGACCCTGGGTCTCTGGGTCGCTGGATTCACAGACCCAGCGAGCCTGTGTCTCTGGGTCGCTTGATTCAATGACCCAGCGACCCTGGTTCTCTGGGTCGCTTGATTCACAGACCCAGCGACCCTGGGTCTCTGGGTCGCTGGATTAAAAGACCCAGCTACCCTTGGTCTCTGGGTCGCTGGATTCACAGACCCAGCCACCCTGGGTCTCTGGGTCGCTGGATTCACAGACCCAGCGAGATGGGTCTCTGGGTCGCTTGATTCAAAGACCCAGCGACCCTGGGTGTCTGGGTAGCTGGATTCACAGACCCAGCTACCCTGGGTCTCTGGGTCGCTGGATTCACAGACCCAGCGACCCTGGGTCTCTGGGTCGCTGGATTCACAGACCCAGCGACCCTGGGTCTCTGGGTCGCTGGATTCACAGACCCAGCGACCCTGGGTCTCTGGGTCGCTTGATTCAAAGACCCAACGACCCTGGGTCTCTGGGTTGCTTGATTCACAGACCCAGCGAGCCTGTGTCTCTGGGTCGCTTGATTCAATGACCCAGCTACCCTGGGTCTCTGGGTCGCTGGATTCACAGACCCAGTGACCCTGGGTCTCTGGGTCGCTTGATTCACAGACCCAGCGACCCTGGGTCTCTGGGTCGCTGGATTCACAGACCCAGCGACCCTGGGTCACTTGGTCGCTTGATTCAAAGACCCAACGACCCTGGGTCTCTGGGTTGCTGGATTCACAGACCCAGCGAGCCTGGGTCTCTGGGTCGCTTGATTCAATGACCCAGCGAACCTGGGTCTCTGGGTCGCTGGATTCATAGACCCAGCGACCCTGGGTCTCTGGGTCGCTGGATTAAAAGACCCAGCGACCCTGGGTCTCTAGGTCGCTGGATTCAAACACCCAGCGACCCTGGGTCTCTGGGTCGCTGGATTCAAAGATCCAGCGACCCTGGGTCTCTGGGTCGCTGGATTCACAGACCCAGCAGACCTTGCTACCCTGGGTCTCTGGGTCGCTTGATTCACAGACCCTGCGAACCCAGCGACCCTTGGTCTCTGGGTCGCTGGATTCAAAGACCCAACGACCCTGGGTCTCTGGGTTGCTGGATTCACAGACCCAGCGACCCTGGGTCACTGGTCGCTTGATTCAAAGACCCAACGACCCTGGGTCTCTGGTTGCTGGATTCACAGACCCAGCGAGCCTGGGTCTCTGGGTCGCTTGATTCAATGACCCAGCGAACCTGGGTCTCTGGGTCGCTGGATTCATAGACCCAGCGACCCTGGGTCTCTGGGTCGCTGGATTAAAAGACCCAGCGACCCTGGGTCTCTAGGTCGCTGGATTCAAACACCCAGCGATCCTGGGTCTCTGGGTCGCTGGATTCACAGACCCAGCGACCCTGGGTCACTTGGTCGCTTGATTCAAAGACCCAACGACCCTGGGTCTCTGGGTTGCTGGATTCACAGACCCAGCGACCCTGGGTCTCTGGGTCGCTTGATTCAATGACCCAGCGAACCTGGGTCTCTGGGTCGCTGGATTCATAGACCCAGCGACCCTGGGTCTCTGGGTCGCTGGATTAAAAGACCCAGCGACCCTGGGTCTCTGGGTCGCTGGATTCAAACACCCAGCGACCCTGGGTCTCTGGGTCGCTGGATTCAAAGATCCAGCGACCCTGGGTCTCTGGGTCGCTGGATTCACAGACCCAGCAGACCCTGGGTCTCTGGGTCGCTTGATTCACAGACCCTGCGAACCCAGCGACCCTAGGTCTCTGGGTCGCTGGATTCAAAGACCCAACGACCCTGGGTCTCTGGGTTGCTGGATTCACAGACCCAGCGAGCCTGGGTCTCTGGGTCCCTTGATTCAATGACCCAGCGACCCTGGGTCTCTGGGTCGCTGGATTCACAAACCCAGCGACCCTGGGTCTCTGGGTCGCTGGATTAAAAGACCCAGCGACCCTGGGTCTCTGGGTCGCTTGATTCAAAGACCCAGCGACCCTGGGTCTCTGGGAAGCTGGATTCACAGTCCCAGCGACCCTGGTTCTCTGGGTCGCTTGATTCACAGACCCAGCGACCCTGGGTCTCTGGGTCGCTGGATTCACAGACCCAGCTACCCTTGGTCTCTGGGTCGCTGGATTCACAGACCCAGCCACCCTGGGTCTCTGGGTCGCTGGATTCACAGACCCAGCGACCCAGCGACCCAGCGACCCTGGTCGATGAATTCACAGACCCAGCGACCCTGGGTCTCTGGGTCGCTGGATTCACAGACCCAGCGACCCTGGGTCTCTGGGTCGCTGGATTCAAAGACCCAGCGACCCTGGGTCTCTGGATCGCTGGATTCAAAGACCCAGCGACCCCAGCGACCCTGGGTCTCTGGGTCGCTGGATTCAAAGACCCAGCGACCCTGGGTCTCTGGTTCGCTGGATTCAAAGACCCAGCGACCCTGGGTCTCTGGGTCGCTTGATTCACAGACCCAGCGACCCTCGGTCTCTGGGTCGATGGATTCACAGACCCGGCGATCCTGGGTCTCTGGGTCGCTGGATTCACAGACCCAGCGACCCTGGGTGTCTGTGTCGCTGGATTCACAGACCCAGCGACCCTGGGTCTCTGGGTAGCTGGATTCACAGACCCAGCTACCCTGGGTCTCTGAGTCGCTGGATTCACAGACCCAGCGACCCTGGGTGTCTGGGTCGCTGGATTCACAGACCCAGCGACCCAGCGACCCTGGTCGATGAATTCACAGACCCAGCCACCCTGGGTCTCTGGGGTCTATGGGTCGCTGGATTCACAGACCCAGCGACCCTGGGTGTCTGTGTCGCTGGATTCAAAGACCCAGCGACCCTGGATCTCTGGATCGCTGGATTCAAAGACCCAGCGACCCTGGGTCTCTGGGTCGCTGGATTCAAAGACCCAGCGACCCTGGGTCTCTGGGTTGCTGGATTCAAAGACCCAGCAACCCTGGGTCTCTGGGTCGCTTGATTCACAGACCCAGCGACCCTCGGTCTCCGGGTCGATGGATTCACAGACCCGGCGACCCTGGGTCTCTGAGTCGCTGGATTAAAAGACCCAGCGACCCTGGGTCTCTTGGTCGCTGGATTCAAACACCCAGCGACCCTGGGTCTCTGGGTCGCTGGATTCATAGACCCAGCGACCCTGGGTCTCTGGGTCGCTGGATTAAAAGACCCAGCGACCCTGGGTCTCTTGGTCGCTGGATTCAAACACCAGCGACCCTGGGTCTCTGGGTCGCTGGATTCAAAGATCCAGCGACCCTGGGTCTCTGGGTCGCTGGATTCACAGACCCAGCAGACCTTGCTACCCTGGGTCTCTGGGTCGCTTGATTCACAGACCCTGCGAACCCAGCGACCCTAGGTCTCTGGGTCGCTGGATTCAAGACCCAACGACCCTGGGTCTCTGGGTTGCTGGATTCACAGACCCAGCGAGCCTGTGTCTCTGGGTCCCTTGATTCAATGACCCAGCGACCCTGGGTCTCTGGGTCGCTGGATTCACAAACCCAGCGACCCTGGGTCTCTGGGTCGCTGGATTAAAAGACCCAGCGACCCTGGGTCTCTGGGTCGCTTGATTCAAAGACCCAGCGACCCTGGGTCTCTGGGAAGCTGGATTCACAGTCCCAGCGACCCTGGTTCTCTGGGTCGCTTGATTCACAGACCCAGCGACCCTGGGTCTCTGGGTCGCTGGATTCACAGACCCAGCTACCCTTGGTCTCTGGGTCGCTGGATTCACAGACCCAGCCACCCTGGGTCTCTGGGTCGCTGGATTCACAGACCCAGCGACCCAGCGACCCAGCGACCCTGGTCGATGAATTCACAGACCCAGCGACCCTGGGTCTCTGGGTCGCTGGATTCACAGACCCAGCGACCCTGGGTCTCTGGGTCGCTGGATTCAAAGACCCAGCGACCCTGGGTCTCTGGATCGCTGGATTCAAAGACCCAGCGACCCCAGCGACCCTGGGTCTCTGGGTCGCTGGATTCAAAGACCCAGCGACCCTGGGTCTCTGGTTCGCTGGATTCAAAGACCCAGCGACCCTGGGTCTCTGGGTCGCTTGATTCACAGACCCAGCGACCCTCGGTCTCTGGGTCGATGGATTCACAGACCCGGCGATCCTGGGTCTCTGGGTCGCTGGATTCACAGACCCAGCGACCCTGGGTGTCTGTGTCGCTGGATTCACAGACCCAGCGACCCTGGGTCTCTGGGTAGCTGGATTCACAGACCCAGCTACCCTGGGTCTCTGAGTCGCTGGATTCACAGACCCAGCGACCCTGGGTGTCTGGGTCGCTGGATTCACAGACCCAGCGACCCAGCGACCCAGCGACCCTGGTCGATGAATTCACAGACCCAGCCACCCTGGGTCTCTGGGGTCTATGGGTCGCTGGATTCACAGACCCAGCGACCCTGGGTGTCTGTGTCGCTGGATTCAAAGACCCAGCGACCCTGGATCTCTGGATCGCTGGATTCAAAGACCCAGCGACCCTGGGTCTCTGGGTCGCTGGGATTCAAAGACCCAGCGACCCTGGGTCTCTGGGTTGCTGGATTCAAAGACCCAGCAACCCTGGGTCTCTGGGTCGCTTGATTCACAGACCCAGCGACCCTCGGTCTCCGGGTCGATGGATTCACAGACCTGGCGACCCTGGGTCTCTGAGTCGCTGGATTCACAGACCCAGCGACCCTGGGTCTCTGGGTGGCTGGATTCACCGACCCAGCGACCCTGGGTCTCTGGGTCGCTTGATTCACAGACTTAGCGACCCTGGGTCTCTGGGTCGCTTGAATCACAGACCCAACGACCTTGGCGACCCTGGGTCTCTGGGTCGCTGGATTCAAAGATCCAGCGACCCTGGGTCTCTGGGTCGCTGGTTTCACAGACCCAGCGACCCTGGGTCACTGGGTGTCTGGATTCACCGACCCAGCGACGCTGGGTCTCTGGGTCGCTTGATTCGCAGACCCAGCGACCCTGGGTCTCCTGGGTCGCTTGATTCACAGACCCAGCGACCCTGGGTCTCTGGGTCGCTGGATTCAAAGACCCAGCGACCCTGGGTCTCTGGGTTGCTGGATTTATTCCCCAAGGTCCCCCAAGCCTCGCATTCAGACGTTTCACAAACGAGTTCACGCGGGTTTCAGATGCGGAAACAAAGGTTTTAAATCCTCTGGGATTTAAGATGGCCGCCACGTGATTTAAAGGGCCATTAATTATAAGCGCGGCTTAAAACCTTTTACTATTGTAATTATTGACAATAATTATCACCCGTGACGAGAAGTTTATGTCGCATGTGACCCGTGAGTGGAAAAGAGAGTGGTAGAAACTCTTTCTCTCTCATTCTCAAATGCCTCTCCTTGACGTTGTAACCACGAACGCGAAATCGACAATATTTGGCAGCGCTTTTACTGTTAGATCGAATTTAGATTTCATAGTATAAAACAGTTGATACAATTTTCAGTGTAAAATGGCATCGAATGGCCATGGCAAGGAAGGAGTGGGGCAATACGTTCAGAGTTCCCCTATGCACGTGCTAGATGGTACAGGAGATAAACCAAAACGATTAACGAAGGTTAGTCAGTTCATATTCATGCAGTGATTTCACACGTTTATATAATCCATCGACTGCCGTGGTTGTTTTAGTATAGTTCATGCAGAGAACGATATTTCACTCGGTCTGAATTATAGTCTGCATAATGCTCTTTAGAGAAACACTTTGACGAGCGAATGTGTGTTTGTACAGCTTTGCAGGCCATTCATTTATATCAATTTGGACCGAAGTCGGACTTACAGTAACATTTAAACCAATTGGCAATATGAATTTATAAATTTATTCGAAAGTTAACTTAACGTATCTCGCGTGACGAGTTTGAATTTAAATAAACTCAGCGGTATGGGACCGGTAGAATCGTTCGAGCATTTTAAAATATTTTCCTTTTGCGTTGGTCAGTCTGGAGGGCTTCTTTTGGCAACATACAATAGATATGTTGATGTACAGCTTCAAGGTTGTTCTTTTGATTGCAGCTCCAACCGGTACCCTCCACTGAGCTCTTTCAGAAAAATATATATGTAGTGTTTCAAGATCTAGACCAATTTTAATCTGATCTCTCTTTTGACTGCGAAACATTAATAATACTTAACTGAATATTATTTAATTAACTGACATTTTAAGAGACTTTTTGGTTCTTCTTGACTTGTTGCTATGGGGACTAAGAAATGTCCCAATAATTTAACATTTTCTCATTTCGATGAAATGATTGTTATTTTCTATCCAACTTCACACATCGGTGACTTTGAAATAATTCGGCTTGTCTTGTCCTTGTTGCTTAAAAAGGAAACTGTCTTTAGCTAAAACAAAGCTGCGGAAAAAACCCAAACCAATTCAAAGCGATGCTGGAAGCTAAAAGCCTTCCAAATAATCCATCCTTCCATCCAATTTTTCAGCTTGTTTCGTTTGAAATGCCAATGATTACAATATAAAACAAAGAGAATTCACGCTCCTATATCACTGAAAAGTTAACAAATTTAGCCTATTCGTTCACGCAAGCACGCAACCTTATAGGATGTCGGTATACATAAAATAAATTAAAGCAGTGGTCTGCACGGATCCAGTGTCGCCAAAGACGCCCTGCCTAAACAAATGAAATATTTTCATCGGGATATACTTTTTTTGCGATAAAAACTGCCATATTAATTAAATTTAAAATGGGGGCAAACATAATAATTTTTGCCAATTTGATGTTTAAAATGTTTACAGTCTGTAATTAAGCTCAAGATATTCAATCAAAGATTTTGCAGATCAAAGTTGAGGACCGTGGATGAGCCAGAAAAAAAGCCCCAAGCTGGCCGCCTTTTTATTTTCATATTCGAGACCGCATCTCCGCGGATCATTCGGATCATTCGAATCATACGTATTGTTTCAAACTCCATGCCGCTGTACTGATGTCATTCGGAGAAATGCAAATTGTGATGGTTTTCTTTCTGTGAACTACAGTGGAACCTCTACTTTGGGACACCCTCTCGATGTTTTTTGTTTTTTTTTTAATTTTGTTTTTTTTTTTGGGGGGGGGGGGGGGGGGGGGGAGGGGACACCACAATAACGTTTCTTGCTGTATTTCATTGTAAATAACAGAAACAATTTCTAAACTGAAAACCTTATTTATAAATGACAAATGAACTTTTCAGAATTGAATTTGTAAATTTTCCAAAAAAAGATTACTTTATTCTATTTTAAAACTTTGATCAGCGCTCACATGGAAAGGATTCATGGATAAACACTGTATTCAAGAAAAGAACATGTAAACAATTCATCCCCTCTAGGAAGGAAGTCAGACGGTGAGTACCTGTATATATTACAGGGTCCTGGTGGGAGTCTCAGTTATCAGTTAAAATTTTAGCCATTTCTCATGCAGCCTGTGTATCAGTTAAAACTTTGGTCATTTCTCAGTTATCAGTTAAAATTTTTGGTCATTTCTCAGTGATCAGTTAAAATTTTAGTCATTTCTCAGTTATCAGTTAAAAGTTTGGTTATTTCTCATGCAGTTTTCAGTTAAAATTTTGGTCATTTCTCAGTTATCAGTTAAAATTTTAGTCATTTCTCAGTTATCAGTTAAAGTTTTAGTCATTTCTCAGTTATCAGTTAAAATTTTAGTCATTTCTCAGTTATCAGTTAAAATTTTAGTCATTTCTCAGTTATCAGTTAAAGTTTGGTTATTTCTCAATGCAGTTTTCAGTTAAAATTTGGCCATTTCTCAGTTATCAGTTAAAATTTTAGTCATTTCTCAGTTATCAGTTAAAATTTTGGTCATTTCTCAGTTATCAGTTAAAATTTTAGTCATTTCTCAGTTATCAGTTAAAATTTTAGTCATTTCTCAGTTATCAGTTAAAAGTTTGGTTATTTCTCATGCAGTTTTCAGTTAAAATTTTAGTCATTTCTCAGTTATCAGTTAAAATTTTAGTCATTTCTCAGTTATCAGTTAAACCCCATCAGGACCCTCATCAGATTAGAATCACTCGGGAGGAGGTAACCTGCGATATGGACTAGCGAATACTCCTAGTCGCTTCATGCTACAATAACGTTAACCCAAATCCGATAAGCTCCGTCAGACGAGTGTAGTCCTAATGTAGACTTTACCGCAGCCTTGTATATTTCAAAATTGCTAATTCCCCGTTTACAGTGAAGAGCGCCCTACCGTTGCCACTCGGCAAGTTTTTGATTATAAACTTTTAACAGTTTTTGGCATATTTTCCATTTCTTTCCACAACTTTCTGATGGTTTCCATTTAAACTAGCAAATCAAATGCAAGAATTGTGGGAGGCGGAGATGTCAATTGTCAGAACGCGAACGTAGAGCTTGACATATCCGCCTCCGTCATAGTTGAAACGAAATCCATCAGAAAACTTCTCAAAAAGATGTCAAAAAGTTGTCAAAATTTAATAAAAAACTTTGTCTAGTGGCAACCGCGGTAGGGCGCTCTACACCGTGTATTATCTAAGAGGTAGTCACGGTATATCACTATAAGCAGGACAATCATGCATTTAACAGTAGAACTTCACTCCAACTACAAACTAACACTGCCGTGATCAGAAGGCAAAATAGCTATCACAAGTTAGAGACGACAGGGTCAGTCAGATAAAATAAAACACAGAAACCAAACAAGTTACAATAGCTGTTATTACAGTTGAGCCCACTTTTGTTTTTAAAAAGTATGCAAACGAGTTAGGACCGATTTCCGCCGCTCTCTCGAGTCCGGTCTTCGTTCTGGCTCATTTTCCCGAACAGTGGCTGGTAATCGAGCCTACAAATGAGGCTAATGGCCAATACGATGCCAGATTGACCCTTTCGCCTCGTTTGCATGTCAAATGGCTAACAATTCCAGAATTACCCTTTCGCCTCGTTTGCATGTCAAACCGCTGACATCTGTAATAACTGCTATTGAAAAGAAGTAAACACGTTTACACATCTGAATATTCTCTGGTAAGCACAAGGAAACAAGAGCGTACAAACCACTGTGATTTATTATTATTGTTTTAGCTGCTGCTGTGGTCGTTTGGACAAAAGACCATCAACCTGAAGCTACACGGGTGATTCCAGGCAGCGATGTCACGTGGGACGTGACCAGACATACAATGGAGGAACCAACGAACGCTTACGGTGAACTGGAATTTACTGGAGCTGGACAGACAAGTAGAGCTAAGGTCAGCAGAGCTAATAAATATAAACAGAAATCCGGTGTAATATATCATTTCTGAGTTTAGACTTGTTGTAATCGATCGTTTTATGTTCTCTTCGAAGCGACAATCTCGGATAAAACCTGTTGAGACAAACCAAGCTTACTTACTAACGGGAGCCAAATATACACGCAGAAAAAATAACATTTCCCCCCTCCCTTATTCAATGTTGTCTTTAAGGTATTTAAAAAATATTGTAGCCTACACATTGACACAAAAACAACATTGATTAGAGGGGAGGGGGAAATGAAATGTGGAGATGCAGTGATCACGAAACAAGCGTGACAACCAAAAAAAAGACTGCAATTAAGTTAAGTGTCTCAACAGTTTTGTCCAAGATTGGAGATAAGCGTGATTCAGCGTCAGGAGGGATGAGGAAACGGTTTAGGGAGAGGGGGGGGGGGGAGGGGGGGGGGGGGGGGGGGGGGAAACAAAGGGAGGAGGGAGAAACACCGGGCCGATAAAAACTAGGGAAAAGCGAGGAAAATGAGTTAAAATAGGGAGATGGGAGATTTAACTGTCTGCCTGTGCCTGTTCTTGTCCGCCTCACAAGGTGCAGGATCATGCACACATGTAATAAGTTACAAACCCCACGAGTCCAAATGGTTGTGAAACGATTCATTCTGACTCACGCTTCGTGCACCCATGTAACTGTGTCGTCTTAGAGAATTCGAAACTATCAACTTAGAGTAAGTCTAATGTTCTGAATAGTGTTTCCTCCAACATTTCATTTCACACTGTGGATATCTGGGTACAGTAGGAGCCTGGTACAGTCGAAGCTCTCGTAAGCGACCACCTCGGGAATTCGAAAAAGTAGTCGTATAACTAGAGCTGGTCGCTTACGAGAATGGGCTCTTGTAATTAAGTGACCACGCGCTGAAAACAATAGAGGCTGGTCACTTACGAAATGTACGAAAGCGAATGTACAGGTCACGCATCCACAGAGATCGAAAACTTCTCTTATTCAGATGTTTACAAATAATGCAATGTCTCATAAATGTGCGGTACAACAAGTGGTCGCTTACGAGATGCCGGGAGAGGTCGCTTATGAGAGCTTTCAATTACAAAGTTTGAGTGACAATTCAAGCGGGGTTTCACAATGGTGGTCGTAGCATAGAGCTTGGTCGCTTACGAGAGCTTTCGCTGTATTTTAATTTGCTCTAGTGGATAGAGTATAGAGTCGGTAAAATCACGGGAAATGCTAAAAAAAGCACGTAATCAATGGAAACGGCGTAAACTAGATTCCTTTGTTGTTCCCAGACTCCCTCGTTTTCTCTTAACCGTCTGGGCCTCAGTACGAGAAATCGAGGGGCCCGGCCAAATCGTGCAGCACTGTGAACGAGGATGTTTCAAAGAATATGAATCATTGCATGCAACATTTAATTTAATGCACCTTGCAAATTACAGTATACCATTACTAACTGTACATTTTGTACTATTACATTATGTCAACGAAAGTAGAACAAATAAAAGTATACATTTGATTTGAACAGTAAAATGCATTCATCGCACTAACACAATGTTTTTCTTCGGTACAGTTCATCCGTATCTCTCATGATACTGATCCCGAGAAAGTTCTACGCCTCTTGAGAGAAGACTGGAAGCTAGACTTACCCAAACTGCTCATCTCTGTGACCGGTGGAGCTAAAAACTTTGTCCTGCATCCAAAGTTGAAGCACGTCTTACGACAGGGGCTTCTGAAGGTAATTTTAAAAACAAATTAATTGAAAACCATTAAAAACAAACGTAAGGAAGGAGTACAACGCTCAGAACAGCAACAGAAAATTTGTTTTTAGGAGAATTGAAGAGCGCGGTACTGAATATCAATCTTTTGAAGCTCAGTGGTGGATAAACGTTTTCTTTGGAAAGGGTGACGCATTACCAAGAAATAGTAAAAATATTTAACTTTTCATTGAAGTCTGTAAGTTTGTGATATGGTTCAATCTACGCACCTCCTTCACACTTCTCATTCAGTAAATTTTATTTACCGATCTGAATCGATATTCAGTTAGTAAGGAATACGAAGCCGTATAGGTCGGATAGCCCATTTTACAGTTGTGTGCTTAGAATCCAGGCCTTCTTCGTCAGAAATGAGGCTAGAGTTGACTTTGTTGTAATACAAACCTTCCAGTTTTTTCAATGTAAATTATTCTTAGCTTATGTCACTAACAGAAATAATATCTTTCTCGTAAATTATTCTGTTGTCAAGTTAACTAGTTTTGATCTCTATCATTTCATGGTCAACCCAAACCTCGTTTTCAAATAGAGGCTTGGTTACATTTCACAGAACAGTATAAAGGTATATTACAGTAGATACAAGAATATATAATATGAACGGTATGTTCCACAGGCAGCCCAGACCACGGGTGCATGGATCATCACAGGTGGGACAAACACTGGCGTGATGCGTCACGTGGGAGAAGCTGTCAAAGGTCACACCGTCATGTCACGCGGGCACAGCTGTTGAAAGACAAAGCGTCACAGCTGCATTTGATTGGCATTGCTACCTGGGGTATTGTGAACCACAGAACCGATTTAATCGACAGTAAGGTTAGCGCCATATTTCAATTAAAATACAACGTTGTATTGTCCTTTTTACAAAGCGGTTACGATCACGATCAACTTGTCATTTTCTAGCCTGAGGAAAGATACGTCTCCGGGGGGGGGGGGGGGGGGGGGGACTCCCATATAAAAGTGACGGGGATGCTCGTCGTCTCGTTTAGGGGTCTAAATTACGGATTTTGGTCTCACTTAGGGTGTTCAAGAAGAAACGCCTATATTTTTAGCCACCAAGGTATCGTTTAGGGTTGCACGCGAAGAAATAATCAGTAAAAAAAACATCTTCACTGACTGTGTTGGTGGCCTCATTACCGGAGATGATTGCAACTTAATTAAAGTCACTATAACTATAATTGTTTGTCTGTCTTTTTTAGAATGGTATATTTTAGGGGTCAAATAAAGCTTCAGCCACGACCAAATTGGGTCTAATTTAGGGGTTTAATTTAAAATTTCCGACGAGCATCCCCGTCCCTTTCATAAGGGAGACCCCCCCCCCCGGGATACGTCTCTCTTCCCGCGCTCAATTCTTCTCCCGCTCACTGAGGAGACGACGTCTGAGATTCAACCCGTTCAATTCCATGTCTGAATCGTCCCTAATCTCTTATGAGAAACGTACGCGTGTTTGCTAGATATATTACGACAGAGCAGATTTTAGCTTCAAAGGCGGCGGAAAGCGTTCTCTTTCAATAGCGCATATTTCATCAAAATGCCGTCATTACTCTTTCCGATCCGCCATCTTGGAAACAGGATCTGCCAGTCGTCCCCTCTCATTCCTCCTTCCCATCATCCCCCGCGTCTAAATACGTTTCTCATAAGAGAGGACTGGGGACGAGTCAGGATCCGTGTAGTGTCTCTGATTGGGTTTTTTCTCGACTTTGAATTTTCGCACGCAAGTAACAACCAATCAGAGACACTACACGGATCTCTGTAGAACTACGTCATCAGTATGGAATTTTTCGGATCTCAGACGTCTCTCTCGGGGAACAAATGTGTTCACCGTTGACTGCACGAAGGGAGACGTGTCAAAAACAAACAACAAACAAACAAACCGTTTGTTTGTTTGTTTGTTTGTTTGTTTTTTGACACGTGTGTTTACTCAATGTTACTGATCAGGCAACTCATTTTTCACACAGGGAGTTGTTACGTATCACATGACCTCAAGTCTACTATCAGAGGGAGCCTCCCTCGATAACAATCATTCACATTTCATCCTGGTGGACGATGGGACGGCAGGAAAGTACGGAGGAGAAATCCCATTTCGCGCCAGTCTTCAAAACTGCATAACAACAAAAAAGATCGCCAAAAGTGAGTATCTGAGGTAGCCGTATTGTTCTTATGCATGTGCAAATACGAATTAAAGAGAGGTGATTGTTAGCACGGACATTCCTCACTCCTCTCGCAATTAAGAATATGTCCTTGTCCCTGGGTCGAACCTCAGACCCGGCATAAAACTGTTTTGTGCCGCATCAGAACAACAACAATGTCACTTCTTAATTCATATTAATTCGATCTGGAAATCGCGTTACTTTACTCTACTTGCTATACTATTTGGACTCCTGTTCGAGAGGTCAGAGTTCGAGCCTGGTTGCGGCCATTGTGTTGACTTTTTTAACACGACCCTTCTAATCTCGCAGCTTCTCTCCTCTCTGGTACGTAGAATATCAGACGTTTGCGCGCATGCTAACCAGGCTATTTCACTCCATTTATTAAATAACCGTAACCTGACCAAATGATTGGGTAAACCTGCGATGGACTAGCATCCAATAATGGTTCTTACTTTGTGTTTTCAGGTAAATCTCATGGTATCCCTGTGGTTCTGCTTGTCCTTGAGGGAGGTCCAAACACAATCCTGACAGTGTTAGAATCTGTAACGAGTAATCCAGCTGTGCCCGTCGTCATTGCGGAGGGCAGCGGAAGAGCTGCTGATATATTGGCGCATGCTCATGGGCTCGTCACTTCAAATGATGGGTACGTGTTTGTATACTTTATTCTCAGAGCTAGGAACTCGAGAACATCTGGTGCAACACAAGTGTTTTCACAACATTTCTCGTTCCTCCAGCATTTAGTCTGCTAAATTTCTGGGGCCTTTGTCCACCTTCATTAAAGGAACGGAAAGTTCGTTATAGAACGGTCGCGCTTTGTCGCAGAAAATGTTTTTCTTTTATAGAGCTCGCCTTTTCTCCTAGACTTGCCACAAGTTGACTTCTTTAAGCGACGAAAGCGAGCGACGAAGTCGCGAGAGCGAGACTGACAAAATCACCAAAACGCGAGAAACGGACTTTGAGAAAGTCTAGTTTTTCTCCGAGCGAATAGAATAAACAAGTTTAGTTTAATTATTTTAGTAGAAACTTTCCTTTTTCTATGACACAAAAATTATATATTATGAAATTCAGTTGCAACATAAATGAAAAGGGAGGTCTGTTTTTAGAAAGAAATATTTCCAGGACATGATAAGACGTTAGGGCTGTCCACAAGTTTCTCGACATTTCTCAAAATAAAATAAAATATCAAAATAAAAAAGTTGCTCAAAAGTTGCTGCAAATATCCAGAAAGTTGCTCTTTTCTGTCATTTGGTCTAAAGAAAAAATATGCTAATCGCCCTATCAAAGTAAGATTAGTTTAATGCAACCGAAGTTGCTAAATAATAACTTTGTCCTTAATTCACGGATTCGCAACCGATCACGGTAAGTTTCTAGTAATTTTTAAATACATGAATCCTGCACAAATGTTTGGACTTTTGGATTTTGGCGCTATATAAATGTATTTTTATTATTTTTTATTTATTATTCTTCACAGATCCGACATGGAAGACATGTCTGAAGTTGTTGAGCACCAACAGCTTCTTACGAGGATTCAAAAAGCCTTCCCAGAATGCAACGAGGAGAAATGTTCTGAACTGTACCACGACGTGCTTAAATGCGTGGGAAACAAGAGATATGTAAGTTAATATGATCAGTGTTAGTGGTGGCTGGTAACGGGTTTACAGCCCTTTTACTTTGATCTATCGCTACTGCCATCCTATATCAGTTGATGTTAAAACTAGTCTAATGTCAATCAACGAATGCATGATCATCGGTGAACTAGTCATGATCATCTTCTTGACATAACAGGTTACCATAGCAACAATATAACCTGTCAAAAACACCCTTAATTTTACCTATAAGTGCTTATAACTAAAAATCGAGCTTGCATGATGACCCCCATTTTTATTCTCGAATAATGATCAGCATGTTGAAATACAACTTTTTGCAAAATTTAATAAAACATTTGGAAGGAATTTAGAGCCACCTTAAAGTTTTGAAAATTTAAGATCG
>MU827305.1:1621031-1671031 GCA_029204205.1 Desmophyllum pertusum | reverse complement strand
CAGGTTGGCGCACGCGCACTCATTTTGCCGCTGTGTCGGTCACACTACCCTACACTTCAACCGCGGTCACTGCTCGAGCATGCGCAAAGGCGTAAATTCTGGTCGCCCGCGCGCCAATTTCCCGCGTAAATTTTAATGGAAACCATTGCGACAATCCGAAGTCGAAACCTTGATAGTAATTTGCGAAAGGAAACAAAAGTAGGTAAAAGGAGAAGTTTAAACTTTTCAAACACAAAGCTCAGTACATTTCCAGCATTCTGTTGATTTACAATTGAGTTTTTTTTTTGGACGTTTACCAAAAAGGTTAGACGTGTTTAAAGCACGGTGTAATGTTGAGGTTTGTTGGCGTAGTTTATTTTTGTTGCATGCTCAGACGTTTGACCGTGGTGGACACTACACTACACTCATGAATCTCGTACCCAGAGTCAATTTCTACACAAACAGCCAATCAAAAATTAGATATTTATTCCATTCCTCCAGAGTCTAACCTGGCGATGACTACTGCTGACCGAGGGAGACCGTTGACTCTGGGTACGAGATTGCACTACACTACACTACACAACGACAGTGCACTAATCTACACTGCACTACACTGCTCTAATTGTATGCACAAATCCACACTTATCACTACTCTTGGGCTCTAACCAATCCCCTTTTTATACTTAGAGAGTTCAAACGACTGGCGCTGGGTTTGTTAGATCAGTGTTTTCAAACAAATGAAGAGCTCACTCAACAGCTGCTGACCTATCACTTGGAGAACTGGGGCGGGAAGACATGTCTGTCACTTGCTGTCGCAATTGAACACGAGGAATTTCTAGCTCATTGTAGTTGCCAGACCCTTCTCACCGATATATGGACGGGAGCAATGAAGACTACGCACAGGTCTTCTATAATGGTGGAGACACAAGTATTGTTATTTTTAAAATGATTGCTTCGCGCTCGCCACGGGTTCTAACGAGAACCCCATACAACCGCACGTAAATCCCTGATTGTTCAAAGTAAGAACACTATGTGACGCTTACACAAAGATCCGCTATGGGGAACAAAATGGCGGCGTGCTCACTTGACATTTTTTCGATAATAATAACAACGTTACAATCGATTTTTTTCTCTAGCTCTATCGATCGAGCTCCACTCCGCCTTACAGTAAAACTCGCACTATACGTCGCACTATTCCGTAGTATGAAGCAGACTAGCTCCCCCTGAATGGGATACTAGTTCATCACATTGTTATCCCCCAGCATTTTGTCTCCGGTACCCGTTCATAATAGGCCCTTTGCATAATACGGTCACATGACCATGTCAATCATAAAAATAGGTGGTAGTACAAAATGGTTGCCAGAAATAGAAAGAGCGTGATGAAATTATTAAGGTTGCCATTTGAGACCGCTGATGTGTAAGCGTGAGATTTTATAGTGCCATCCAGCCATGCAAATCCTTTTTAAAGGATTAAAGTGCATTCATGCTATTAGACCATGTTAGGACTCCTGATGCCACCTACGATATTTTTGCTGGAATTCAAAACAAAACAAGAACTGTTGTCGATGCCCGGTGACTTTGGAAGAAACATGAAACATGACTTAGCTGAGGAGGAGGAAGAGGAAGAGGAGACTGAGAACGAGCAAGAAAATAACGCTTCAGATCAAGCCGAGCTATGAATGAAGATAATATGGCAACTGAGCTGAGGTATAGTAAACGAAAATTAAATTAAAGGGACACTGTCCTGATTTTAGCATGATTTTGGGAAGCTCAGAAACATATCTAGATCATAGGAAGTTGAACAATAATGGTTTTTATTCTGTAGAATAGCACTCGACAAATGACAGGAACCCATTAGGAAGCGAGGATGACTAACGATGGCGAGGATGGAAAATGGATTGCAATATGGATTTTTGAAAAAATGTCACGATGTCAGCTTTTCAAAGTTTCAAATTTGGCTCGGAAATCTTTGAAATTTTGCAAAAAGTTTGTTGCAGTATGGAATTTCTTGAAGAATGTTTACTAAGTTCTTATTTCATAGATTTAGGGACCATTTTCGTGCATTTATAACAGTTTTGAGCAAATACGCCGGGACAGTATCCCTTTAAGTCGGAAAGAGATATTTCCTGTTGAAAAAACATCATCAAATTTACAGATCTTTCTATGGCTCAACTTCGTTCCCAGGGTCTCTCTCCTTCCCGCCAAAAGCATCAGAAAAGAGACCCGTCTCTTTTCTGATGCTTTTTGGCGGGAAGGAGAGAGACCCTTGGAACGAGGTTGTGTATGGCTGGGGTGGTAAGAGTTACCACCCAGCCATACAAACCTAAATTTGACAGCGTTTGCAGATGCGCAAATTTTGAATGGTTTGATTTCAAACTCGGCGCTATAACTCAATTGTGCATGCTTTTTCTAGTTATGATATCTATTTAATTCGCCTCGACACGCGTTTGGCTAAGATTATGACACATTTGTTATACCTGTAAGTAAACATGGCAAACTGATTTGAAACGACCTCCAAAGATGGAATATTTAAAGAGAACATATTCTCAAGAAATAGTTTTTAGAAATTTAAAAATCGCATTCTCTTTATTTAAAACAGCCAACCACTTTGCTCCGACGAAGGGCTAACGCTCGAAAACGTCGGCTTCTAGAAATTCGCTACGACGGTTAATTTACCTTTATCAACTCCTAGTTAGTTGATAATCAACATAGTGTTTCACTTGCCCGCCGACGCAGCACCACAGTTTTCATTAGAAGCTAATCACTTTGTCCATTAGATTTATTTGGTCGACTTTCTAATTTAAGTGCCGATGTTTCCTTTTTCTCACACATTCAGACCGCTCTCTAGATCTGAGTCACGTGAACTGCACAGAATTCCTACTTGCCAGAGGTGGACTCTGGAGACTCGTGTAGTGAAACTACGATGGGGAAGGAAGATCTTAGAGTTCTACAAGGCACCTGTTACTAAATTTTGGTCCAACGTGGTAAGCAGTATATTTGCACCGATAAGGGAGTATTGATTGTACCAGAGGTCTATAACTAGAGGTTTCCATCTAGCATTGCGCGCGGCCCATCAGATTCGCAGTTAGGCTATTTTTAGACATTTTTCGCGCGAAACCAGCAGCCAATCACGCACCATGCCTGACAAATATGGTCACTGAACGCGCTAGCTCGACAATTTTTGTTCAAGACGGTTGACAGTTAAATTTGAAAAGATGGCTAAAATTATTAAGTAAAAAACCTTGGCCCTTCTAAATCAAACAAAAGTTAATTCTACTAAATAATGCACGAAGTTTGGAACGAAATATTTAATGGGAAATTCCTGTAAATGTACAACTAATGCGACTGAAAGAGCACTAAAGGCAGCCTGAAATTAGTTTACGGGAAGATCAGATCCGAAAACCGCGGACATATAATTAATTCGTCCAAAGAATGAAAGCCTGTTTACAACACAAGTTTAAGCTTAGTCTATTCAGTATTGTTACCTTGTATTTCGAAGAGGCTTGTCAATTCCAGCTGAATTAAGTTTTTACAATCAGCACAATAAATATCCACGGCAGTTCGTCAAGCGTTCGTGACGGTCAGCTCACTTCACAGTGAAATTCTCTTCGAAGACCACTCTCTTTCTTTCCATCCATGTAGATATTGAGGGTTTCCTTTGATCTTTTACTTCAATGAACTTGATTTTAAGCTCAGTTCGTTTCAAACACAATTTAGTTTAAGCTTATTAAATTCTGTAGTCGCGCAAGTTTTGCCCGCGTATAATGTAAACACGTGAAACCTTCGGCTGCGTATAGCTGTCCGTTCAACTTGTAAAATGAATATAATGTTCAGCTCCACAATTATTTCGAATCTTCCCATGTTAAGCTAAACCATCGGCACAATTTTCCAGAATATACGAAACTTTGGAGAGATTGAGCGAAGATTTTAAATCCGCGGAGAACACTTTTCATTCAACTTGCCAACTGGGCAGCGCGCCAGTCCGCCAGAAGTTTTGCCGCCGAATTCATACAAATCATGCTTCATTTAGATTGAACTGAAAAATCACTCAGTCGATTTATAGTTTTACAAAAAAGTATACCGAAGTTTGACCTAAATTTAGTGAAGTATTTAAACAATTATTACATTCTGCTGTGACGCTTTTCGCTTTTCCTTGGCCAAAGTTTCTGTCTTTGCGTAGCGCTCGCCGCAGAGTCCTCGCCGCATATCATTTTAAAGATGGTTCAACTTCAACGTGATTGGCTGCTGGTTTCGCGCGAAAAATGTCTAAAAATAGCCTAACTCCGAATCTGATGGGCCAAGGCCCAATACCAGAGATGGAAACCTCTAGTTATAGACCTCTGATTGTACTGAAGAGTAACCCTTTCAGTCCCAAGAGTGCTGACTTTCAAATTTGACAATACATTTTGACAAAAAACAAAAAATGATACCACAGGTACATGAAAGTACTGCTCAATAGCTTTCATTTGCATGGTCTCACACTACTAGGGTTTCATCCACAGACTTAAAGTGCCCCTACGATTTGTTGATTTTTTTACATTTTCGTAAACAATTCGACTTTCGTACTCATCTTGCCAAATTTCAATCCATTACGAACATTAGAAGTCATTTTTTTTTACTTTTATTTCCGAGAATTTACGGCCGCCATTACTCGACCTTGTTCCAAACACAATGAGCCAATGAAAAATCGGAAAACGCGGGAAAACGCGTGAGACTTATCACAGAGGGTATTAAAGCAAAACCGAAAGCAATTTTGGAATATTCTCATTCATCGACAAATCTAATCCTAGCAGTATGCGGGATGTTTGTCACACTTGAAACCTAGTTATATGGCCTTAGCTCCCACGAGTCTCCTGTAGCTCAGTGGTAGAGCGTCCGACCGGTGTTCGGAAGGTCATAGGTTCGGCTCCTGTTAGGGGAACTCGGAATTTTCTTTCCGAGTAGCTTGTGTCACTGACAGAATAATATCTTTCTCACAATTCTGGACTAGTTTCAACACTCAATTGAAAACCGCTCTATTGATTATTGTAATAACAGTCTTCTTAGGTAAGATTTTTGGGGACATTTTTTCTTGCAGTTTGCTTACCTGGCGTTCTTGGTCCTCTTCAGCTATGTCATTCTTGTACGACAAGAAAACATTCCCTCGATCTGCGAGATCGTGCTTATCATCTTCGTCTGCACTCTATGCACCGAGGAAATTAGACAGGTAACAATTAAATGTTGTGTGTTCTTTGTGTAGCGTTGCTAGTCCCACTTGCTAGTGATATATTAAAAAAAAATGAAAGGAAACAATAAATACATCGCAAAATATTATCGTGAATCTATCGTCGAAGCAATCTCGTTCCCAGGGTCTCTCTTCTTCCCGCCAAAAGCGGGAAGAAGAGAGACCCTGGGAACGAGGTTGTCGTCGAAGCACGTTTTGATCTGTCTCAAGGCTCGGACATGCGCTAAAATCCTAAAAACAACAAAATTAACCACAATATATCAACAAAAACGTTGAGAGAGTTTACAGTTACAGTTTAGTTGCATTTGGCGCCAAGGGACCGAGAAAAGCGCTGTATAAGTTACACTAGGCAATACTTCGTGTAACTTTGTCTTTCACTTTTGTCACCATCAAATTAAAATGTCTCACAATACAGTGCAGGAAGCACTGACGCCAAAAACTTGCCTTTGTACGTCAGTGGTTTGATTTTACCTGATTTTTATCCAGTTTTTGTTTCTAATGAGAATATATATCAAACACTCGAGACAGTGTTTCATCCGATTTCCAACAACAACAATTTATTAAGGTGTTTCCATATGTATACATGGCATTACCTATTAAACTAATATAAAACACCTCGAAATTTCAATACTCCGCTACGCGTCGTATTTTCAAGTCTCTTCTCAATTCTCGATGCTTGAAAATCAGATGAAAACAAATTTTCTTTAACAAACTATTTTTTTTCTCATGTTAGATACTCCACTCTGAGCCACCGACGTTAGGAAGCAAATTTAAAGACTGGGCATCCAGTAAATGGAACCTTCTCGACGGTTTCGCGGTGGTATCGTTTTTTGTTGGTCTCGGACTCAGGTTTCACCCAACCACGCGTAGTGCTGGTCACGTGGTATACTGTCTCGACGTGATGCTGTGGATTATACGCTTGTTGGACATGTTTTCTGTCAGTAAATTTGGGACCTTATGTGGTGATGATTGGGAGAATGGTAATGAGACAATTTATCAGTGACTGTACTGTTTCATTGTTCAAAAAGTTGATGTTTAACTATAACAAATTAGTAAGAAGTTAGTGAGCAACATTTTGCACAAAACAATTTTAAATGGGTCACGGACTCGTGGCTGTGGCCTCTGGTCAACACAATTTCGATTTTTTTTCAAGAAAAAACATAAACTCAATATATACCTTTCAAAATTTGAAACTCATGACACTCCTCTCTTCAAGGGGCACTATCACAGGGATTTTGCTGCTTTTTTTTATCAAAACGGTGCCTAAATTATGACTATAGGTACCTTCGGAATATAACAAGTGAATTGTTGAAAGAAGAGCAAACCGTAATTAGTTTTTAGACACAAGGGAGGACTTGAAAAACTCTGCCCGACTTTTTCAAGTTGAGATCAAAAGCTTCTGCATAGGTTAATCATCATCAGCTCTTTTTATAGATTCATTACACTAATGTAGTATTTTAATTTTAACAAAACTGTGATCAACATGATAGTGCCCCTTTAAATTTCTGTGTTGGACTTGCTAATGCTCTTAGATTGCTAACATCTCCGAAGCAGCACCTGTAGCTATATTTTCCTTTCCGACTGCAAACCGGGACCTTGGATTATATATATGAAGTATTTAAAGACCCTTTGTTCTTCCTCAGACTGTTGATATGCTGTATTTCCTTCTGATTATGGTAGTCTTTCTCCTGGCTTATGGAGTCGCTCAGCAAGCTATTTTGTACCCGGACGAGGCTGCATCCTGGTCAATGGTGTCCGGGATCTTATTCAGACCTTATTTCCAGGTTTATGGGGAGCTGTTCGTGGATGCACCAGACACTCGTAAGAATTCCCTTTGTAAAAAGAAACGCAATAAGTTACTTTATATAATTAGTTATCAAGCGTTCTCGAAGCTCTCCGAAGCACTCTGATTGAATTTAATTTTGTACCAATGCGTACTGAGTCGATGTACTTACACAGGGTACAAACAAGCAATAAACGTGCAAGTCTGGTAAAGGGGCTTCATATGACAGTTGTAAGTGAAAATGTAGGCTATTTTATAACCTTTAATTACACTTCTGTAACCTTTTGATTTACACTATATGTAGCGGGGGCCTCTTAGCGGGCTTAATTATATCCCCGCTCAAGGGACGTCTGAGATTCTACCTGAAAAATCCCATACCGATAGCGTAGCTCTACAGAGTTGGTCTAAACGGCCGTTGTCAGAAACTAAAACACGTGTTTCTATAAAGAAAAATACAAATTGTAAATTGCTATATGAATTGAAATGATTATTGTTTTAATGAAAATTTCATTTCAGTTAGCAAGACAACGACCGCTTTTGATACTCCAAGAAGAGACAACCATGGGGACACTATCGTGTTATTTATCATGGCGTTTTATCTTCTGGTCGCCAATATTCTGCTTCTCAATCTTCTCATAGCCATTTTTAAGTGAGTGTAGTATTTTTATTATTTGCATTTTACGGATCATCAAGGTGCCATTGTTTCTGCTTTGCTTTTAGAACGTTTTATTTATCACCTATTCTATTCGTGCAAAGGGGGGCGCGTGTACCAGCGACAAAATGCTGGGGGGTAACCTGCGATGGGCCAGCATTCCATCCAGGGAGAGGAGCAATACTTCTAGTCGGCTTCATGCTACAGAAACCGGGATAAGCGGCCGGCAGTGTGAGCCAGTTTTAGCCTGAGTGCAGCTTTCTTACCCCTTCGTGCCAAGTGCCAAATAAGGCACATAATTTATTCATACCAAAACAAAATAACATATACAGAATTTCTATCATTTTCTCCACAGTAACACGTTTTCCAGCGTGCAGGCCAACGCAAATCAGATTTGGAAGTATCAACGTTATTACTTGGTCATGGAGTATGCGCAGAGGCCAGTCCTTGTACCACCTTTCATCTTCCTTAATCACGTGATCCATGCGATGAAGGGCTTATATCATTGGCTGAAAAACTGCCGGGGAAAAGGGGACAGTAACGAAGGATATTCTAGTTTTGGACTAAGTACGATTTTCCTTTGTTAACTGACAATACAAAAGCACTTCCTGATCAAGTCTATCGCCTCTATCCTGTCTCCCACCACCATTTCAGACGAAATTCTGAGTTTGCCGAGGAAAAAAGGAAAGAAGGAAGGACAAAAGAAAAAGAAAACAGCATTTGTCAAGGCTTCTTTTTACTCATTTTATTCTCATTCTATTCTTTAGCCAGTGAGACTAATAAAACTGTAACATTTTTTTTCTTTTTTTTTAACTGTAACATATTATAAAAGAGCTCTTGTTCTTAGCTCTGTTGGCTGTCTAGGGGTTCATAATTAGTCAAGGTAGAAAAAAGATGCACCAGCTTACATTTTATATTTAAGAGGCTGTTACGTATTCGCACTAGTACTGAGATTACACAATTGGTAAACTACTATGAATGTAAACTCGCGCAATGTACTGTAAAATCCCTCGTGTAACAATTAATTTGCCACGCATTAAACGTTACTACTCCTTCTTGGCAGAACTTTTTCTAGAAATGGACGATCTTCAAAAGTTGATGATGTTTGAAGAGCGATGTGTGGATTGCTACCTCAGAGAGAAAGACACATTGCGTCACGCCACTCAAGAAGAGAAAATCAGAGTTATGGGAGACAGGTAATCAGAGAGTACATGTACTTCGGAAAATAAGAATCAGTTGGCCGGCTATCAGTATAAAGTAATAAATCGACTGACTGGCTGCCTGACCTTGTAATACTTAGAACGACCGACCGATCGACTGATCGATCGATCGATCGACGGACAGACGGATGGACGGACCGTTGACTGACTGGCTAGACAGACAGACGGACAGACAGAAAGACAGACAGACAGACAGACAAAATGACTGACTGACTGACTGACTGACAGACTGGCTGGCTGGCTAACCGACCGACCGACTGATTCACTGACTGACTGACTGACTGACTGACTGACTGACTGACTGACTGACTGACTGACTGACTGACTGACTGACTGACTGACTGACTGACTGACTGACTGACTGACTGACTGACTGACTGACTGGTGACTGCATGGCTGGCTAACTAACTGATTGATTTTTGATTGATTGATTGATTGATTGATTGATTGGTTGATTGGTTGATTGATTGATTGATTGGTTGGTTGGTTGGTTGGTTGGTTGGTTGATTGATTGATTGATTGATTGGTTGGTTGATTGATTGATTGATTGATTGATTGATTGATTGATTGATTGATTGATTGATTGATTGATTGATTGATTGATTGATTGATTACTTGCTTGATCGATTATTTATTTTATAGAATGGAATCTGTTTCCTGTCAATTCCAAGATATGTACAAAGAGTCTATCAGCCAGTCCAACACACGTAAAAAAGCAGCTGACTCTCTGAACACTCGCTTATCCAAACTGGAAAAACACATGCACAGAATGGTGGAAATACTACACGAGCTGATGCCAGAACCAAGAACATTGACGGATGATGTGGGGCATGCGTCGTCTGGGAGAACTGTATCTTTATCAGAAGTTCAACTCGCAAGTAAATAAAAAATAAGTCGCCATATCAGTCTAGCAAAAAAAATCATTGAATTTTATATCACGTAATAAAACGATTACCTGCGCTTGTGAGGAACAGGTTGGGTTCGTACCGGAAGTTTTGTTATAACTTCCCCAGAACTCACATTTCCCTTTGAAATTCCTTTCATTTTGCCCGCCAAATGAAAGGAATACATGTACAATATATTCAAAGAGGAAAGGGAATTTAATATATCATACTTATTATATACTTGGAATTCATTGCAGACTTGGATGGGCACAAGCCTCTTTCTCAAAGGTTGTCTTACGACGGGCCTCAGACAAAAGAATTAGGTTCGTATATAATATAACACAATATCAATAAAGGTCACTTTCATAATTTTTACAAGCTTTTATTACGGACAGTTAACATAAGCAACGCACCGTCCGAGAGTTATCGGTTTGTGGAGAAGCTTGAGTACATTTTTAATAATTAGGTATAATCTTAAACGGTAAGGGTTGCATGAGCTAATCCTAAATTTTAACTAAGGCTTCACTCGCTTGTCAGTTAGAGTGAGTGTCGTAAAACCAAAACCACAGCAATCACAGTGATCAATCACTGCCAACGTAAACAGCTCAACCAACCAATGAAAACTCGACGCAATACACGTAACCGACGATAAGTGCGCGATTGATTTTGGTTTTGCATCTGATTAGTTGAATAGATGGCTCGAGTTTTTTTAAACCAATCACAGAGCGTAGTAAAGCAAAAACCAAAAAATTGAAGGTTATTTCGACTGGAATTGCATGTCTTTTCGATTAAAAAAATGATAGAGGCAAAGCCGATGAAACCGAGAGAGGAATGGGGAGGAGGGGAGCAAGTGAGCCTTTTCCAACGTACGCGTCGCAGGCTTAACTGACTGATAAACTGAATTTCAATTCAAAACAGAGGGATTCAGATTCACCCGACGCCGCCTTTCAACTGCTGCCACACGTGCAAAGAAGAGTCAATCTCTTAAACATGCAGCACGTGGAAAATCTATGCACGTGCGCACGAGGCTGTCACCGTATCCAATGAGCAATCAACAGCGATACCCTGTACCAGACTTTCTCGTTGATTGGCGGGTAAGTGACAGATAATCAAAGGAACTTTTTTTAGCATAAATAAATGTATTTATGCTTCTTTGAGTCGCTGCCTTGATAAGCGATCCCAGCTTCCGGTCGTAGTAGCTCCGTTCATACGGCTGGTTACTGCAGTTACGCACAAGCGGAGCGCTGTTAAAGCCCTCTTTCACGAGCAGAGATTTCGTGAGCACACGGAGGTATGGATGGCAGTTGTTGAGAGTTGGCTCTCGTGAGACTATCAAGCGCGGGCAAATCGAGAGAACTCTCGACGTCTCTCAAGAAAATATTGAGCAGGCGCAGCTTCAAATTCGATGACACCGGGGCAAGAATCGCTGAAAGCGCATGAGAGTTTGAGGCCAAAAGAGAATGAGGCTCTCAACAACTCTCATCCTCGTTTGGCCCACAAAACACAAAAAGATAAATTCCATATCTGCCCACGCAAACTCACAGAATTATTCTGCATATACAGTATACTAGAAAAAAATATCTTGACTTGAGTGACAAAAGCTAGTCTAATCAGTTAATTATTTACAGTTCAAGCGGAGGACATTTTTTGCAAGTGTTGTAAGAAAAAATAAAACAGAGCTTATGCAAGATGACACAATGTGCTCGAAAATTATTTTGAAGTCCAAGAGTAAATACTTCTTTTTTTTACTTTGATGATAATAACGTTTTTTATTCCTTGCAGGAGTCGTTCTCAGGCTACGCTCCACCATTGTACACCGCGCAAGAAGTTTCAAGCTTTGCCATCCTGGGCAGACCCTGATATACTGGAGTGAGTACGCAAGTTTAATGTGCGTGCGCATTCGAACTGCGATATATTCAATCTCATCCCCAGAGCCCGCGCGTGCTGACAAAAAGGATCGCGACCACTGGGAACCTGATTGCTATATATTGCATCCGATAATCACCAATGAATGCAATAGAGGATCACATGCATTGCATATCTGATTCTTCAACTAGAAAAGGAAACCTTCATCCATGTGCGCATATAAAACCACACAAAACCTGAAATGAATCGATAGTCAATTTTAGAACAAATAAAATGTAACGTGAACACCCCTTGTTACGTTAACTTATGTCTATTTTAAGCCCTAGCAACACGAGTGTCGTCATCGACTTTAACTGCATTGACGAAGGAATAGACAGAAGAAGTCACACTGGAATAATTGACGTTGTCAATCGGTGGCCCAGGTAAAATGAGTATCATAAGCTTTTCGTAACAAGAATTTTACGGGAATGAAAACGTTTTTCTGAAGAAGTTGTCCATACAGCATGTTAGCACAGGGAGTGGGGGGGGGGGGGGGGGGGGGGGGTGATAGTCGGAAATTTTAGGGGTTCAGTAAAATTTATGGTTTGTAGTTTAAATCTAAAATGACCACCGTTAGAGTAGCCTGCGTCGCAGACGGACTTGACCTCCGGTAATGTCCGTCTGCGAATTAGTGCACAAATTCTTGTTCTAGACCCCCAACGACGTAACGAAATACCGGAAAGGCCTTTCGAAATCCCCTTTATTCTGATTGGCTATGGTAAAAGGCGTGACGGGCCTGTTCGAAGTTCGTGACATTTGCCGTTCTCTATTGAATTCGGTCTTCTGACCTACTTTGAATTGCCCTTCAAGAGTGTTTTCTAACGGGCAATATATGTTGTATTATGAGGAGGATTTTGAAGTAGAATAGCTATAGAGCCATCGACTGTGTTCACTCTAGCAAATTTAAGAGGTTTGGTCTCCTGTCGTCGAGCAAACAGATATTTACAACGCGTTAGTTTAGACAAACAAACACTCGGCAAACCGAACAAGGTAGTTCCCATTTAAAAACCTGCTGAATAGTTTCTGGGTCTTCCAAGTCCGTGATAGCATGCAATCGCCAGTATACCCATATTGTTGAAATATATAAACTTGGTCCTCCATCAGCGATCGTAAAGGTGAAATCACAACAATAACACTCGATCATATATCAGCGACTGCGACAATCGGGAGACACTGAAAGATCAACGACTTTCCAAAACCTGTGGGTAAATTGATAAACACGTTTTTTCCCCTGGAAGAAAGATTTGATCGCTTCTCGTTGTTCTGGGAGTAGCTGCGTTAATTCAAACTGAGCTTTCTCTAACCGCTTCGAAAGCTGCACTCCATTATATCTTCAGTGATTTTTTTAATACTGTACTATTTTTAGGCTCGCTTTCCGCTAGCTTCCGGTCCTAGCTCGCGTGAAATTCCCTTAGCCAATCACAACCAAATCATAGCTAATTGAACAATAGCTTTATGTAAAGGCCAATCACAGACAAGTACTCAGATCCTGGTACGTCGTTGGGGGTCTAGAACAAGGATTTGTGCACTAATTCGCAGACGGACATTACGGAGGTCAAGTCCGTCTGCGACGCAGGCTACCGTTAGAGTTTAGGGCATTAAGCCTAGTTTTCTATTCGAATTGGTACACGCGCACAAGGGGTTTCCTTTCAAAATTTCCGACGATCACCCCCATAGTACTTACCGTTCTTTTTAATGCATGGGTAGGATGTTAGCACTCTTATTCATCAGATATGCACGCGTCCCACAGCTATTATGAATTTAGTATCAGATTTGTTTTATTAACCAATCACAAATGTATTTGTAATTTGTCTTTACTGATTATAGAAATCCAGTGGGCAGGACAGGCATCGGAGGACGCGGCTTGTTTCGTCGATGGGGACCCAATCACGCAGCTCATATTATCGCTACAAGGTAGGACATGTTCAGTTATGGAAATAAATTATGCATGTAGCATAATTTATTGAGTTATTTTCCATAACTGAACAGACATTACTTTGATCTAAACACTGAAGCAGCTTACAATAATTGCCGTTAAAATATCACACAGTCAAGTGGAGAGGTTGTGCGTATGACCATCGTTCTATTAATTTCTCCCTCCATTTTCTCACTTTTTATCTTTTCTCGCAGGTGGAAGATCGGTGTAGATGGACTGATTGTACAAAAGCAAGGAAAGAACGTTCTGGAATTTGTGGCTATTAAAAGTCATCTAGACAGCTTGGAGTGGGCAATACCCGGGTACGAACAGTAAAGATCGAGTATTTTTTCATTCTTTTTATTCTATTTTAGTTTTGTTTGCGGCTACCCCGCCGGAGCTTATCCCGGTCAGTTCAGAAGCGCGAAGGCGACTACGGTATTGCTAATCCCCCTGCGTTGGATGCTAGTCCAACGCCTGGTTACCCGCTCAGCATTTTGTCAGGTTGCCCTAATATTTCGCGGTACCCATTTGTACTCCTGAATGGGTGGAGTGAGCCAAGTATGTTGCCAAGACATCACAATGACGTCGGCCAGCGCTCGAACCCAGACCGCCTGATTTAGAGTCCAACGCGCTAACCATTAGGCCGTCGCGTCTCCCCCACTCTCTTTAGACTGAAATAAGTACAACTGAACCATTTCGATTGTTTCATTTTTCAGGGTCTTATGGAAGTTAGTGATTCAGTGACGAGCACGTTGACAAAACATTTAACCAACAAAGTTCTTGCTGCTCACAAACCCGCCATCGCCGAGGAAAAGGAAAAGTTGGACGAGCGTGTACAAACAATAATTCAAAATGCTACACAGGTATGTTTAATTGGCCAGATGTAGTATTGATCTTTCGGTAAGGTCGTCATGTAATTTTAACACAATTAACACAGGCGCGTTCCCAGGATCTCTCTTCTTCCCGCCAAAAGCGAGAGAAAAGAGGGCGAGAAAGAGAGACCCCTGGGAATGAGGTTAGCGTTTCCTCCCAAGCCTCGCTTGCGCCCCTAAAACTCGCGCTCTATATATGTTACAACGTAGGCTATGTTCTGGTAGCCTTGAACTGTCATTTCCTTGCCTAGCGAGAGAAAATTAAACGTTGCATATCCCCCAAAATTTTACAATTCATACTTAGATGACATTGATATATTTTCTTCTCGTTGTATTGTCGTGCTTTGAACACTTTCAAACTTAACACTTAATTAGAACGGTTTTCAACTGAGTGTCGTATCCAATCACAACAAGCGTAAAAAAAACCCGAACCAATGAGAATTTGAATATGATACACGTAACTGGCGCCAAGCGCGGGAAAACGCGTGCGACCAAAGTCGCGTTGGTTTTGGTTTGCATCAGTGATTGGTTGAGTAGGTGGCGCGAGTTTTTTAACCATTCCGGATTACTTTCGACACCAATAGAGTACTAAAGTTATGACGTCACAAAAATGAACTTTGCGAAATTATGAGATTTGATCAGCTATTCGGAGGAAGCATGCCAAAAAACGTCCACTTGCCAAAAATTAGCTCTCCATTGCAATTTGCGGCTGAGATGTGGACACTTAATAGAAACCCCAACCTCGTTCCCAGGGTCTCTCATTGTAGAAACCCTTCTAATTTTGCGTCTGTTCCTTCAGTTAACAGGCGCAAAATTAGAGAGGTTTGTATGGGTTCTATTCGTGCTAACAAGTTGAATTTTGTGGCTGATCATACAGTAGCAATCGTTATTTAATGATGGGATTTTGAGGCTTGATATAGCCTGCGAGCAAGCTCTCTTGGCGTTTTTTGGGGGAAAAGAGAAAGATATAAAAAATAATTTGAAAATTTGTGACGTCACACTTAACCACTCTATTGAAAACCGCTCTATCGTGTATTATAGTGAACCGACGCCAACCTCGTTCCCAGGGTCTTCTCCGCGCCCAGCCGCCATCTTGAAAGCGGAGTAGACCCTGGGAACGAGGTTGAACCGACGCCTCTATAAAGCGCCGTACAGTTTATATGCATTTAGCGGCTACTTTGATTCCTCAATCTGTACCACTAGGCTATATCAATATGCATGAAGCCTGTCAAAAAATTTAATGAAAGACCGTATTATGATGAGTTCAGTAGCCTGCGTTGCAGCTGGTATCCGGTGTCAAAATCCTAGAGTTCAGTGGCTAAGCTTTTTTATATTTATTATCTTGGAGGTGTACAAGGGATATGTAGACGACCTTAGAAATACAGACAACGCCTGGATCGAAACAGTAGCAATGCATTTCCATGATGAAACGAGAGAAATACTCGGTGATATCGAATTTGAGGTACGTCTGGCTCATAAACCCTGCTAGGAAAATCCCCCCGGGCAATAGTGGGGCATTTGCTCGCATTTGCAATATTCCGTGAAGTCGGGCGGTAGTTTACCCCGGGACATTTGACAGTTGTTTCAGGAAACGGAGTTCATCACTGAAAGACGAGAAAGTTTTGGTCAACTAGTTCTAAGGATCCCCGCTCATAATGAGATAATAGATCCACAGAAAGGTCGGTTACCAACATAACAGTAGCTTTATATAACCATTAAAAATATGCAATTTCTTTCTTTTAGGTCGACGAGGGTGCGCCCTGTGTTAACTGGCAAGAGGTCAGCGGTCATATCAACCTTGATGCCAGCCATTCGTTTATTTTGCACAAAGTGGCCGAGTTGCGGGACGCAAATTTTTAATGGACACCTCTTATGTCTGGGACTAGCTACGAATAACAGAGTTTCCTCGGTAACAAATGGAATAGAGAAATCAGAGAGGGCGGCATTTTCCCGCCCGGAGTTCCGATTCAAGAGAAAAGTACTAGGTTCGATCAGGAGCATATCACCCCAGAGCCTCTATCTATGATGATTAGGGACAACAGCGTAGTTACACCTTCGGCTATTTTAGAAACAAAGCAGAACAGCAAAAGTCATTGTATTGTATTATTTTGTATTGTTTTGTGTTGTTTTGTATTTAATGTATCGTTGCATTGTATTGTATTGTAGCAGGAACAATCTCATTGGTTAAACGTGGGTGCGTGGCTCATGACATCATGTTTTCGCGGCAAAAATAATTCTAAAAATAGCTCAAGGTGTAACTTCGCCGAGGCATACCGGTAGGCCCAATAAGGGAGATGGAGGCTCCGGGGTAATATGCTCCTGGTTCGATATTTTAGTTGCTCAAGAGAAAGAAAAAAGACAATTATAGTAGTTGACCTTTGCAAATTGGCATTGGCTATAAAAAGATAATTAACATCATCCAGGACCAATCGGTTCAAAACTAGGTTATGCTAATCCAACTTTTTATTTTTCACTTTGACTATAATCTCGAACGATAACTGAAAATTATAATGATAGTAAAATAAAGAGAACCTGACTTGTCATGCCAGATTAGTATTATTAAAATAATAGACGTTCCAACAACTGGGCCCTGATTCAATCAGTGACACATGCAATGCCGACCAAATAAGGAAGTATTAAATAAACAATATATTGTTCCACATTCCTGTGCGAGTCTAATTTGATACTTCTGTTATAACTTATAAGATAATACGAAATAACAATAAAATACTAATTTTCCTACCTCTTTCCCTCCCTCTCTCCCTCCCTCCCTGTCTCCCTGCCTCCCTCCCTCCCTTCCTTCTTTTTTTTTGCGTTGGTCTGTTAAACTAATGCGCGCGGTCTTTGAACGAAAGGTCTGGCTTACAATTGAGTTTTCGTCAAATCACTGCAGAAAATATAATTACAGTCAGTCCTAGAATCTGTCTTTACAACGGACAGCAAAATGAAAGCGAACTTAGTTCAGAATAAAAAAGTGCTAACGATAAACGACGGACGTAGGAGTGTCCTTCATCGAAAACTACAGCATGCATTCAAAGATCATTTGAATTAATTAAACTAAGCGTTCTTGCGTGCTCTCGTGCATATCCCGAGAGACACGCCACAACAACAATAGAGCCGCCATTTTGGATTAGGATTGTAGTGCATGCGCTGTCAAGTCAACATATCCAGATTTTGGCTACGCTTGCGTAGATCTCCCAGAGCCTTCGCGTCTTGCGCAGTCAAAAAAACGCGAAGGCTCTGGGGTCATTCTCGACACCCTCGCCATGACGTCACACGCGCAAAGGTTGCTGGTAGTTGTAGTAAAGATCGCGAGTCTCGCGCGAGGTTCTGCGCGAAGTATAAACTACGAACGTGGCTTGAACGTGATAAAGGAAACATGCTTCGTTTAAAGACAAAAGACAAATAATTTTCATTGTGAACAACTTAGACGATGGTTAAAGTGTAGAGGACATTCCAGACGTGGAAATCGCATCCAAAAGCTTGAAAGATGGGAGGATATCTTGCATGAAGGTGTCGCGTATTTTTACGCCTTGTTACACGCGTGATTGGCCAGAATTTTGTATCAGTAACACTGTATAAGTAATCACTTTGGTATTTGCAAGCTCTCGCTGGCGATGAACCAAATACGTTTTATTAGTGAATGGTCGCTTAGAGAATTCATTCTCGTATAGTAAAGGCCCGATCAAACGGTCGACATTTGTCACAACATTCTCACAACATTTGTTGTGACATGTTGCGGACCATGCCCGGTCAAACGGCCACAACAACCTCTCAACATTTCAAGAACAAAAGAAACGTTGTGGCGATGTTGAGACAAAGTTGACAAGAATTAATAATAATAATTCAAACTCATCACAACATCTCACAACATCTCAAACATTGTTGTGAGGGGTGGTCAAACGGTCTCAGCATCGGCCAAATGTTGTGACCGTTTGATCGGGCCTTTAGCGTCCACTTCGTCCAAATCCCCGAGGTGTCCTTACGAGAGCTTCAAGTATGCCCCAAGTATATATACCTTATTCTCAATAATTTTCGCGCGTACTTATAATTAATTTCACGAAAATGACAAAGCCATATTTCGCGAGTATTGATTTTCGCGATTTGACGGGAAAAATGGATTCAAAGTGTTTTAAATTTCGCGAAAATGTCACCAAATTTAATCACCAATTAAAAATCCGTTATTCATAATCATAAGTAAAGCGTTCAATTAATGAGTTGAAGGAAAAACAGTACTGTGAATATGCAATTTTGACGACTGCAATCAAAGACATTTTGCAGGAATTTCAAGAAAATGACGAATAAGAGGAGGAATGTGGAGATACATAAACTACGGACAGAATTGTGACAATTTTTACCCTTTGTATTTTACCAAATTACAGTGTCAATTTTCTTTGTGTAATGAAATTCCGCGCGTTTAATTTTCGCGGCACCTTTTTTTCGCGAGTATTTAATTTCGCGAATTTTTTTCAATCGCGAAAATCGCGAAAATTAGTAAGAATAAGGTATGGATCATATATGTTTACCAAGAGAATATGAAGGGTAAGAGAGGTAATGTCCCATACATGGGTCATTTCTATGATAATCCATCAGATGCTATTTTTAGATCATTATCGTTACCAGTGCACCTCGGATAATTTGTCTTCGCGCGCGTTGCGTGGGTGTTTCGTGCAGTGCTTACATGAAATCGAAATGAGGATTACACTCCAGAAGCGTTTGTGGAAGCAAATTCGAAAACGGAGAAAAGAAGAGACAAGTTTCTGTGAAGGAGAATGTTCTAGTGAAGTATTTTTTTACTGAAGGTAAGATAATTCAAGCTCATAGATCCTTTATAGGTTCGAGACAGCATAAACTTACGGTCCTTACGTAAGCTTATGTGGACTTATTAAGCTTATATTAGTTTAGTGAAGTATTTTTATAGTTAAGCTTAAGCTAAGCTTATAGTTTTCCTTATTTGTTGCCTATAGATCCTATTTTTTTCAAAAAGATCTACTAGACTTCCGCAGTAAGGGAAGGGAAAAACTCCACACACTGTTGATGCGAAAACTGGAGAAGAAATCCTCAGCTTTGAATTTTGCTGAAGCGTACGAACGAAGACAACCGGACCTTGAATTTCTTGGCCAAACGATTGAACCTGAGCTGAGTTTTCAGTGTTTTCAGTGGGAATTCACTCTGAAATAGAAACTTGTAGCATCTGGAAGCATCTGGCATCTGCCTTTCTGTCATTAATTATCGTCAACAGTTGAAAAGCAGTATTCAGAGCAAGATGATCATGAGGACATATAAATTATGGAGCAAATAATAAGCTTATGCCTGCAATTTTCTTCGAAGAGATTTAATAAAAGTGGAGAATGCGGATATTGTGTAGCCGGTGGACATTTCTGGTTTGCTTCAGGAGAAATCTTATTCAGCTAAAGCAGAGAAGAATAAACTCTGTGACCTGAGAGTTCTTTCTGTTGTGCACATCTTGTTCTTGTTGACAACCTTCCTTCGATCCACCTCTAATTAATGCGATTTACAATGGGGATCGCAAGGAGTAAAATTTGTCACATAGTAAGCTTAAATCTATTTTCAACCCACTTGTATTGCAGTCCAAAATATTTTTGCAATATTAACATCCACAAATGGATCATGATGACAGATCCTGAGGATATTTATTTATTTGTGGACATTCATGTGTATCTATTAACATTTTGTAGGATAATTTAAAAATACTGTTTATCCTCTCTTAGTCACATTATGAAAATTTACACATCTGTCTTAATATCCGAATGGAATTATTTTTGTATGCATAATCATGACGTTATTACTAAAGCCTATTTCACATATAATGGACCCAATGATCCACCTCAATCTAGGGATAAATTTACATTCCAGACTCTAATATCCTGTAATTTATTTTGAATGATGTGTTCAGTGAAAATTTCACAAGTGAAACATTAATTTAATCATAAACATAATATCCAGTCTTGAGCACTACAATGAAATTTATTTATTTATTTACACTGCATAGACTTTGATAACCTGTATATAATTTTGAAAAGAACATTTTGAATGGTGTGTTCAGTGAAACTGTTCACAAGTGAAATAATTAATATTTTAATCATACAAATAATATCCAGTCTTAGCACTGCAATTAAATTAATTTATTTACACTGTCCAGACTAGACTCCTGTACGTTTTTGGGGATATATATAACACTTTGAATGGTGTGTTCAGTGAAACATAAGTGAAATAATATAAATTGAATCATCAACATAACATCCAGTCTTGAGCACTGCAATGAAATTTATTTACTTACACTGTACAGACTCTGATATCCTGTAAGTTTTAGGGATATAAGATTTTGAAAATAATGTTTGAATGGTGTATTCAGTGAATCTGTTCACAAGTGAAATAATAATTGAATGGTGTGTTCATGCAGTGAAACAGTTCACAAGTTTAAGCTATAATCATAAACATAAATTATAATAATAAATAGTGTTGAGCACTGCAATGAAATTGATTTATTTAATTCTCATGATGATGTACATGCTTGCTCACATATGAATGTATTGACATAATGTGTATAAACTATATGCTTATCACTCTTGTGGCTTAAAGGGTTAAAAGTCAAAATGCAAACTGTAATAAGCAAACAATCAATGAATGAATGAAGAGCTTACTATCTTTTACTTTTGGTTTCTCTCGGCTTGAACTCGACTCTTTGCGCTTCCCACCTGGTTTGTCAGCCGTCACTTTAAATTTGGAAGCCCTAGGCTTTCATTTTTGGGCGGAATCTTTATTTTTTCTTCCCCGTCATGCTCATCGGAATATGAGCTATCGTGAGGACAAATAATATTATCTGACATTTCCCTTCGTCTAGTTGACTTTCGAACGTAGAACTCAGCAGTTCATCTTCGTGACGTTCTTTTAATATCAGCCATGTCGGAGAATCTTTCGACAACGTTTCCCCATTGCTTTTGTGGCTGAAACAACTTTAACCATACTGAAATTCATCGACAAACGGATCTCCGCATCTTCCGCCATTTTGTTTTCGCGAAAGAAAACGTGTACTCCACGCGCGATCGCGCAGTTATCCACGCAGAAAAAAAGAGAAGATATCACGTGTCATAAATATAGTTATTTGATTGGCTATTGACTAACTCCTAGCTGATCTAAAAATAGCATCAGATGAATTATCATAGAAATGACCCATGTATGGGACATTACCTCTCTTACCCTTCATATTCTCTTGTGTTTACTTATGATGGAAAGCTCCGTATTAAATTTCAGTATCCTCTTTATTCAGTGTGATTCAGTTACAGGGGCGGATCCAATAATTTTTGATAGGGGGGTCCCAGGATTTTTTCCCGAAAATGTGAAGTTGAGGGATAATTTTTGGAAGTAGACGGCAGTACTGAGTTATTACTAAAAGGCGCGGAGAGGAGTGTTTGGAGCTCTCCCCCAGAACATTTTGAGATTTCAGGCTCTGAAAAGTGCATTTTGGTGGATCCTGGAGATGGTTTTGCTATGGATAACAGAGAAAGAAAAAAAACTCCTCAGGTCTCATACCCCTCCCCCCCTCCCCCCCGCCTCCGACACTCCCCCTGGTTCCGCCACTGAGTTACCTGACAATAGATAAAGATAAGTTCGCTGAAGTTATTGAGCAGTATGTTGGAGGATATTTTTATACCTTTTACAAATTCGAGTGTTTTATGAATTAATTTAAAGTGTGATTGAATATCAATTTAGAGTTTGTGGCTGACCCACAAACAAAGCCTCCTTGTCACTCTAATTCGCTCACGTAGCCAACTGTTTTAGCAAAACATTCTCACGGTCAATTTGTAAAGCAAGGAAATTACAGTCCTTTGGTACCGAAGCATTACGTTGGTCGACGCTTGGTCACCAACGTAATTAGTTCCTGCCAAGAAACCACAATTCAAATCTGGCCTAGTTTAATTAACTTTCCGTTCATTTTCCGTAAATACCTTTTGTACGTTTACCGTAAAAGCTCTATTAAGCCCCCGGGGGGCTTATTTAATTTCAGGCCTCAAGAAGGGGGGGGGGAGGCTTATTAGAGAGGGGGGCTTAATAGAGAGGGGGGGGCTTATTACAAATCATAAATTTTCAAGAAAATTCACATTAATTTTTCAAACTCTACTATTACACCACTAACTAAAACCGAACAAGAAATGGGTTATGTATGACCGTCTTACAAAGGAAACGTCATTTATACCCTAACTCGACGATAGTTCTGGAAATTAAAGACCATGTTTCAATACAAAGTGACTGAAACGCCAGAAAATATTGCTGAAATGTCATTTACATCAGCCTGACAGAAGGAGGGGGGGGCTTAATAGAGAGGGGGGGCTTATTACAAAATCTGACTTCCAAAGGGGGGGGGGGGCTTATTAGATATGGGGGCTTAATAGAGAGGGGGGGGGGCTCAATAGAGCTTTTACGGTATGTCAATACCTGATTGATTTAGATATGCCGAAAGGATTTCTACAGTTCGATTATGTTGTTAGAACGACAAGGATTTATAGTTATTCTAGATAATAATGATAGTTTGTGTGATTATTTAAGTAACTTTTAGTGTATTCGCTTAAAAAGTAAGCTGTCTTAGAGTAAGTACGTGTACGTAGGATTTGAAGGACTACGGGAACTGCGGTTTCCGTCAACGAACAATGGAACACTCTAACTAAAGCTCGCTTAGCTACGCAAAAGATATAGCATTGTTTTAGCTGTTTTGCTGATAAAATTAGGATCACGTTCGTTTAGGGTTAGACGCATTCTGTCCCGCCTGTGCAATGATTGGTACCAAAATTTACAGTTTTAAAAGTACTGTTAGATGAGCGAACCTTACACTTTCGGTTTCAAACGTACGTTATCTACTAAGTTTCTACTCTAAGTTCGAAGTACGTCTTTGAGTATCAAAGACGCCGTTGTTTGGAAGCCCTTCCGCTTATTTCTGAAAGAATGTGCTTATTGACCAATCAGCGCTCAGTGCGCGGACGTGATGCGAACGAATTTAATCGTCGGTTTTGCTAAGAGTTATCTAGTTGGTTGCCGGCCACGGCAAAGATAAGAACTCGGAAGAGGAGATAGTTGCCGGCTAAGCTACGGCAGAGAGAGGAGCTCACGAATAAACAGCTGATCCAACAGAAGAAGTCTTTGGCTCTCGTCTACTTGACTAATCCCCCTGCAAGGAGACCTAAAAACCTTCTTGTAACAAGTAGGTGATGTTACGAAATTTGAGGGTGGGTGCATTAAGGTGCTGTTCGAAGGAAAGCCGGAAAACAGCTAGAAAATTGTTAAACTAATATCGCAAAAACATCAATGAAGATTGACATAAGTCATTGCTATCGAACAAAACTCCTAGCTAGTTGGTTCCTTTGTTTTAAAAGAAAAACGAGTGGGCCATATGTTTGAAATTCACTTCTTCCTTGCATTTGAATTTATATTTTCGTCAGGGAAATTGTGCAAAAATGCTTCATATTATCATTTTCCCACCCTAAAACACATTCATTTGATAGACTTTCAATTTTGTGAAACCGTTTATATGAAAGAAATGAAAGAAATAATTGAAAAAAATACTGTTTACCGATTACTTAGGCTGAGGAGCCCTTGGTCTTCGTAAAAATTCCGGAAGTATTCACAAAACTTCCGATAAAGTTGGGAAATCCTTCGGATGTCTTCGGGTGATCTTCGGCAACCTTCGGAAATCTTCGGGTGATCTTCGTAATTCTTCGGTAAACTTCGGAAGTCTTCGGGTGATGTTCGGAAATCTTCGGAAATCTTCGAAAATCTTCGGTAAACTTCGGAAGTCTTCGGATGAAGTTCGGAAATATTCGGAAGACTTCGGGCAATCTTCGGAAGTCATCGGGTGATCTTCGGAAACTTTCGGAAGGCTTCGGGTCAACTTCGGTCATCTTCGGCATCCCTCGTATGACCGTCGGGAGCGGGTTAGGGGTCTTCGTACTAACTTCGGAAATCTTCGGAAATTGTAATTTGCACTGGTGTTAAGGACGGTGCCTCTTAATACCAAAGAATTTTTGCGCGGTTTATGACTATGCGGGAAAAGCAGATCTAAGCAAGGGCTATTGGATTTCAAAAAGAAAATTGGGGGTAACCACGCATTTTTCAGAGATAATCAAGCTTCAATCTGGAAAAAAATGCTGAAATAGCATTTTCTCGTAAAAAAAGAAAAACATATTTTTTCGCAGATTCCCTTTGAATTTGCCTTGACAAACACGAAAGCAACAATAAATAAAAAAGCTTTATGGTAATATAACAACTACTGTTTATGTGAGAAAGATTTTATTCTGTCAGTGACACAAGCTACTCGGAAAAAAAATTCCGAGTTCCCCCAACAGGAGTCGAACCTATGACCTTCCGCACACCGGTCGGACGCTCTACCACTGAGCTACAGGAGACTCGTGGGAGCTAAGGCCATATATGTGTTTTTTAATTAAAAATCATCGCAACGTAGCCATTATCAACCCTGACAGCTCTCCTCTGGTATACCAAAAATACAGTCTAAATAACTTTTGCACATAACAAAAAATTAATCATATGTTTAATAGGCTTACCGCTTCCATTTTATAACATAAAAAGTAGGGGTCACCGCGCGTTTTTGTAAGTTATATGAAGAAAACGACCATATATTTCCCTGCCGAGCTTAGCCTTAAAAGAGATTTTGCAATGTTCTGTATGTGCGCGCGCTCGAGCGTGCGCTAATGATGCGAGAAATTATGCGCAGAACGTATGCGCAGTAACTGCACTGCTCTTAGCCAATCAGAATGGAGTAATTTTTTCAAGTGTATTATTAGCTATCAAAGTACCAATATCAGTATAATACAGTCAAACACCGTTAATACGGACACTTGAAGAGTAGCTCACAATTGAGACAGGGTCAGAAATCGAACGATTTTACTAAGTGCGGATTGGCATACAGTTGGGAACAGGGCGCTAAAATGTAGGGCGGTGCAACGAGCGGGTCCGAGCGAAAAGGTGCGATGCAGTGGACTGGGTTCGAATTGAAATCAAAATGCAAAATGGCGGAGTCGAGTATGCCGGAGCTACAAGAATTCGAGCACTATTTCTCCTTGATCTTTACACTTATGACGATTTTGATTTTGATTTGGACGAGGGCGAAACTTCAGTAAGTGCCAACGAAAACAATTTTATGTCTGCTAATGTTAATATAGGCTTTTAGCGTCACTGAAGCTAGTGTTAGATAGGTTTTCAGACATTCAGATTAATTTTGTATTAAAAGGAAGAGCAGGTAGTTGCGCCACGATAAACATTCTGAATTAAATAACCAGATTCTTGGAAAGACTTATTGATGTCAGTTGGTGATTTGTTTGAACAATGCTTCCATTTGCGATCTTCGAAAAAAAAAAAAAACATTTACGAGCAATTTAGCTAAAGAAGAATTTCAATGTGTTGCGGTCAAAACCGAACCCGGCCAAGTTTGGGAGGAGATTCTTCTGGAGGTGGGAAATATAAAAAAAATACTGCGTCTGACAACGTTCTCCAACATATACTCCAGCATTTCTGGAGTACAATTGGGTCTGTCGTTAAGAAAGAACAAACTTGGGCAAGTGCTGTGACTGCAAACAAACCAGATGACATTTAGTTTGGTCATCGACCATTGCACGCTGGATGGGCGATAAAAAGAGCAATTGACATTAAAAAATCCAGTACAGCAAATCATCTTACCATCTCACTATGACCGGTTGATCCGTCCATCAGTTAGTGAGTCAGTTGCTTTTAATTTATATATATGCAAACATAAATAAATAATAAATAAATAAATTTTATTGTCATTTTTAATTTTAATTTTACAGGGCCCATACCCTGTATAAATATTTTTTATACATATTTTTTATAAATATTTTGTTAGTATTTTAATTGCGGTTTTTGCTGTTTTTAATTTTGCGCTATTTGTGAGACTGGGATTCAACCCAAAAAAATCAATGCCAGATATACGTGTAGTGTCTCTTAATCTGATTTGTTGTTGGCAGTTTTGAATTTTCATGTGCCAGTAATGACCAATCAGAATAAAATTAATACACAGTTCTCTGTAGAGTCATGTCATCAGTATATAATTTTTAAAGTTGTATCTCAGACATCGCTCAAGCCTGGGAAAAATTGAGTGCGCAAAGAGAAACATATATATGTTTCTTTTTGCGCACTCAAAACACTCAGACTACTCAATCTTGTACCCAGAGTCAACGGTCTTCTCGGTCAGCAGTAGTCGTCGCCAGGTTAGACTTGGAGGAATGGAATAAATATGAATTTTTTTTTATTGGCTGTTCGTGTAACAAGAATGCCAGGGAGCGGAAGTGACCGGAATACCAGATTTCTGAGATTCAAAATTCCAATTCCCCAGAGTTCCACCTGGCGACGACTAACCGCTGACCGAGGAGACCATGGACTCTGGGTACGAGATTGGTGAATGCTAGGCAAAGTAGCCGTGAATCATAATTGCTCCTTTTTCGCTGAACCCTTCATTATTATGTACACATTCCAACAACAATAAAAGACTCTGAGTGAGTCTATTTCTTGAACTGCTGGTTGAATAGTAATTAGCATAACCCAGTGGCTGACTATTGGCAAACTTGCAATCTGATTGGCTACACAGGCACCTACTATCGATCGATAGACGGCTCTCGGAGCGCGCGCACAGTTTTTTGTGCATTATGGCCAAAAAGTATTAAACAAAACCATCAATTAATCAGTTTTATCGATGTTCTATGTTGAATAGATCAGCCACTCAGGGTTATGCTAAAACAATATTAGACGGCTTGCTCTAGGTCTCTATTGACTTTAATAGTTGGCTCTGGGCTTCATCCCTCACCAACTATCAGCTGACAGAAACCTTGAGCTTGCCGTCTAATTGTTAATTAATAGTAACAGTAATTACCCATAGTTAAAGGGTGAAATTCAATACAGGTTTTTGGCGACCTGATGCCCAAATGCTTTCAAATTTATGAGCTTTTTAGCTGATGCGAAATTTTCACCAATTACTAGTCTTGTATTGAAGTTTGCTATGATGTATGAAATCGATATTGCCATGGCAACAATACAACAGAAAACCTCAAAATCGATAGCATAATTTACATCTTATATGGTATGGTCAAATAAAGTATGCAAGAATATAAAAAAATGTTGTCTTCTTTTGTACCACAAATGTTGAGAGCAGAATGTATGGTAATTGTACATGTACTGCAGCATATGTTGCCTGTGGCCGTTTTCTGCTGTCGAGGCTTGTGCAGTTGCAATACCAATCGTCGATAATTTTGCTGCTGTCGAGATTTGGCGAGCTGTGGACTGTGTTTGTAACATTGCTATTAGGATTATGCCACTTGCTTTTTTCGGTGAGGGAAATGATGCCACTGAAAAATTTGATAAATGAATTAAAGCATTTCGTTTGTTTACATTTGTCATGAGTTACAACGCATTGTTCACCTTTAGAAAGACAGCGACTACAGTTTTGGACTTAAATTTTCTATGGCTGTGGTCACCAATTTTGTTAATTTTATTTCCAGCAAAGTTTTCTAAAGTAGACCAATTTTCATTTCATTGCGAACTAATTCGTTTAATTAAAAAAGTAATTTACGATCATATTTTCCAATTTCATGGAATGGTTTTATCGACTATATAAATATAAAGTGCTTTCTGACAAGCTATAGACCTAGCCTACAGAGTACTCACTATCCAAAAATAGTAGAAAGTGTTTAGGGAAACATGTTTTAGTGTCCATATTTTTTTTTAGCGCTGTGCTGTTTTGGCTGCTCTGCTGTGCCAGTATGCTGTGTGGTCAACTTATTTTACTTCTGCTAGGCTTATGCTTGCCAACTGAAACCGACTTGAACGCAAAATTTAACAAGAGTTGACCAGAGTATACACCTTTTTGAAATGAAAATGCAACCGTTTGATCTGTTATTGACATTTTATTCACCTAATTATTTTCAAGGCGAACTTCAATTGATCGCCGTGCGTGAATCAAAACAAACCGCGCGATCTTACGACATAGCGCTTGACGCTATTGTCAACTTTAAAGTTATAGAACTCCACTATATCCAAATATATCCAGCTAAATTTTAGTTATGTTGTCAAAAATTTATCAGCCTTCAACATATTAAAAAATTGGGGAGGTGTTTTGTGGTGCTTTTTTACACGACACAGCGGAAGACAAGTTGGTCATGTTTTAATTGCGCTGCACGCATCTACTGATGCCCTACTCATCGCCAATTTTATTAAATTATGATGGACATAGCGTACATTTATATTTACAGTCGAGGACTAAAGGTATTTTTTTCCTGTCCCTGCGTATTATATACGAAGCAGACGAAACTCCAGACTCGTAAAATTGAAAATAAAACACGATTTCCGGTTTCTTCGAAGACACTTTTTGCATCGCCATTTTGCACCGGAAAAGCGGAAAGAGCGCTCGTGCCAGTCCTACTCCCGCATCACACATTGCGTGAAGAGCGGACCGCCGGTTTCATCGCCCAGCCTTCTCCCGCCCTGGTTGGGAAGGACAAAGCACGCTGAGATCACAGGAGAGCATGAGTGGAAAATCACTGGGAGCTTTGTCATTCGTTTCCAGACAGAAAATCAGTTACTTTCCGCTTCACATTGACAGTAGTATATGTTCATTGGAATTAAGCCCCGTTTTGGTATAGGTAGGTATAGGTATAGGTAAATCATTAATTATGCATTAGGTATAGGTATTAGGTAAATCATTAATTATGTATTAGGTATAGGTAAACCATTAATTATGCATTAGGTATAGGTATAGGTAAACCATTAATTATGTATTAGGTATAGGTAAATCATTAATTATGCATTAGGTATAGGTATAGGTAAATCATTAATTATGTATTAGGTATAGGTAAATCATTAATTATGCATTAGGTATAGATATAGGTAAATCATTAATTATGTATTAGGTATAGGTAAATCATTAATTATGCATTAGGTATAGGTATAGGTAAATCATTAATTATGCATTAGGTATAGGTATAGGTAAATCATTAATTATGTATTACTTACTTACTTAATCCTCTTCGCGCTTGGAGCACATAAGGCCATCACCAGGGAACTCCAATGCTGCCTGTCAGTTGACCATTTCTTTATCTCGCCCCATGTCCATCCTTGCTCTTTCATTTCCTTCTCTACTGATCTGCGCCAGGTCTCTTTTGGCCGACCTCTCTTTCTTTTCCTACTTGTGGAGTCCATCTATTAGGAATAGATAAATCATTACAGTCAAAATACTCAGCGCGTTCCGCCCAAGGGTGAATTCAATTCATTATTATTGTAATTATTGACAATAATTATCACCCGTGATGAGAAGTTTATGTAACCGGAATAATTTAGGCTTTAAACTTCCGCGTTCCACATAGTCTATCCGCATGTGACCGAGTGGAAAAGAGAGTGGTAGAAACTCTTTCTCTCTCATTCTCAAATGCCTCTCCTCGACGTAACCACGAACGCGAAATCGACAATATTTGGCAGCGCTTTTACTGTTAGAATTTAGATTTCATAGTACAAAACAGTTGATACAATTTTCAATGTAAAATGGCATCGAATGGCCACGGCAAGGAAGGAGTGGGGCAGTACGTTCAGAGTTCCCGTATGGACGTACTAGATGGTACTGGAGATAAACCAAAACGATTAACGAAGGTTAGTCAGTTCATATTCATGCAGTGATTTCACACGTTTATATAATCCATCGACTGCCGTGGTTGTTTTAGTATAGTATAGTTCATGCAGAGAACGATATTTCACTCGGTCTGAATTATAGTCTGCATAATGCTCTTTAGAGAAACATTTTGACGAGCGAATGTGTGTCTATTCAGCTTTGCAGGCCATTCATTATCAATTTGGACCGAAGTCGGACTTACAGTAACATCAAACCAATTGGCAATATGAATTTATAAATTTATTCGAAAGTGAACTTAACGTATCTCGCGTGACGAATTTGAATTTAAATGAGATCAACTCAGCGGTATCGGTAGACTTGCCACAAGTCGTCTTCTTTGAGCGAAACCGAGCGACGCGCGACAACGATCTTGCCACAAGTCGTCTTCTTTGAGCGAAACCGAGCGACGCGCGACAACAATCGAGGAACGTCGCGAGAAGACGACTTGTTTCACTTGCAGGGATTTGAATCAGAGCCTCAATTTTTGGCGCGAAAAAAATGATTGACATTTCTCAAATTTCGCGTACTCCGCGCGCGATCGCTGCGAAGTTTAATGGCATCGGACTCCGACCAAAACATTTCCCAGAGTGTTTCTATCGCCAAACTCGAGAGAAATAATTTGTATTCAGTAGAAGCTAACTCAGACAAGAGGAGGAAGCTGTTTCAGGGCTCTCATTACCAAAAATACACAAGCGTGCGTTAATGTGGAAAGATGGTTGTACTCTTTTCCCGGAGAGCTGTTTGACAAACACAATATGCCGATCGATTGTGTATAAACGACAAAAATTCAACGTTGGTAAAGAAAATGGACTTAACAAGAAAGTTTTGATTCTGTTAATTAAAAGCTCTATTGACTGAAAGACTGAAAAGCGTAGAGAAATGGCAACTAAACGGCAAAATTTTCGGAAAACCTTCAAGACGCGAAGCTAAATTCAGCCGGCGGAACGAAAATATTCCTTCCTAAAATCACACAGAATCACAGCGAGATCGAGCAAATCCTTACAGCGCTGCCCTTACGTTCAGAATAGGATAACGTTGATTGTTATGTTAGTCGTGAAAATAAAAAATAACAAGCTTACACACAAGTCAAGTAAGCTTAAAACGTAATTTTATTCACCTGTTGCATGTTTTGAAGCTTTCCGTTGCGAGTGCATTGCGCATACTTTAACTGCGCATGATTTCACACGTAATTAGCGCGCGCACATTAAGAAAATGGCGGCTTTTCCTTTACGGCTAAGCTCGCCAGAGAGATGAATCGTCGTTTTCTCGTAAACGAGTACGGTGACCTATCAATTTTTTCTCTTATTTTGAGTCTAGCAATCACCTTCTTTCTATAAAATAAATATAGACTAATTTCTATTGCAGAAGAATAAATAATCACCGGAAACGTGAACTTAGCTAATAAAAACGTTTCTGGAAGCTGATATTGTAAGGAATTAAGGGGTATATACAAGGTCCTCCTGTTCCTAAACGAATACCGGGACCCCCTTTTTTATTTCAAAATTTAAGTTCCCTTAAGATAAACAACCAATAAAGTTTGAATGAACATCTATTGTAAGTTCTATTTCGATGGAATGACCTTAACATGTCAATCCTACATTGATAAAACAGCAAACGACGACTCCAAACAAACTTGTAGAGGTAATTTATCCTGTTTAATTTGTCCTTCTTCTTTCTTTGAACAAACTCTATGCTCTTTACTCTGGGTTGCACATGATGGAGCCCAAGAAGTCAGTTGGCCGCCATGAATGAATTGTGTCTAGCTGATGCAAATTTTCTAGTTTTCAATTGAAATAATCGTCTGTTGTTTCGAGTGAAACACTGAGATCCAGCTTTCGGAATTTCGTTTCAAGCTATAGCTATCACCCGGTTTCCATTCCTTTTTCATCGAATAACTCGGGAAACTGAAGTCAAACTCCGAAGCGGCGTACAAGCGAGCGACTGTGTTTCAGTGAAAATTCTGCTTCGAGTAAACTGCGTTGTTCGCGCGCGAGGCTATGACGTACTAACAGACTTGTTTGTTCATTGGCTAACATGCATTGACGTCACCGGTAGAAAAATCCACCGGTAAATTTGGCGCGTTGCAAGTGGGAAAAGTCCCTTCCAACGGAGAACCAAAACCAACGAAAGGAAAAAATAATATTGGAAAGGGCTTTTAGAAAGTCTACGGTATCGGGTGGAATCGTTCGAGCATTTTAAAATGTTTTCCTTTTGCGTTGGTCGGTCAGTCTGGAGGGCTTCTTTTGGCAACATACAATAGATATGTCGATAAACAGCTTCAAGGTGGTTCTTTTGATCAATTGAAGCTCCAAACAGGTACCTTCACTGAGCTCTTTAAAAAATATATATGTAGTGTTTCAAGATCTAGCTACAATCTCGGACAATACCTGTTGAGACAAATCAAGCTTACGCACTTTATACAAGTCGAGAGCCGAATATACAAGCAGAAAAATAATATTTCCCCCTCCCCTTATTCAATGTTGTCTGTGGCGTACACATTCAGACCAAAACAACAGTGATTAGAGGGGAGGGGAGATGAAATGACTACGAAACAAGCGTACAAGCAAAAGTTAAAATGACTCTAATTAAAGTAAGTGTCTCAACAGTATTCTCGGTTTTCACTGTCACGCCATAAATAAAAACATAGGCACGCAAGGCGTGCGGGAGTTATTTTTTTAACCGACGCGCATTCAAAATGGTGTGTTTTGATACCATCCCATGCAAGTATGTGATAAAATTCCTGTTGTTTATCCCAAATTAATTATATTTTATCCTTCTTTTTCCATTTGCATGGATCGTGATAGGGCTATAAGAAGAGAATAAATGCACAGGAGTGAAAATAGGCAATATTTAAACTGAACGCAAAAAATAGCTTAAGTAATAATGAAAAACAAAACTATCATATTACATGGGTTTCGGAAAAAAAAACAGCAATACATGTAGTATTATGTTACATGTTCGCGAGGAAAACAACAGCATGATCTTATACGCTTGGGAGCAAACAAAGACAAATGCTGCAGGAAATCGACCCCCACAGAGGCATCATAACCATAAATTTTCAGTTTCATTTCTGCAATGTCGCATGGTCTTTTCACGTGCGCATAACACCGTCAGGTATCTGATTGGCTATGATTAACTTAACTTTGTACCGGTACAAGTGCACAAGTCTAATCAGAACAGAAATACCAGCTCAAGAATTTGACACTTACCGTGAAAACAGAAAAATGTAAAAGCAAAGCCTGTACATCGCAGTAGCACAGTAATTGCACATCTTTCTATAATTAACTTGGGATTGTACAGGTTGGAACGGCAAAGTGGAGCACTATAAAACCCGGGTATAAAAGGAACGCTAAGGGAAGTCAGGGAACGCAAAGTGGAACGCTAATAATGCGTTCCATATATATTAAGGGGAACGCGTTCAAGCGATCTGGAAACTAAAGAGAACGTGTTCCAATATTACAGGGGCACCCAACGACAAACTTTTCCTGTAGGTGTCGGAACGTCGTTTTTACGTTATAATTGTGCTTTTTGTGCAGTTTAATGGCTTATTTTTAACGCTAAGAAAAATGTATCTTTTCGGATACGTTAGCTGGACTTTCATACTTCAGAAAATTTTAGGGATTGAAATTTTATTTCCCGAATTTATGAGCTGCTTTTGCCTTTCCGAAAATCCTAGCTGACCTGTTTTTGTACCTAAAACGACATTTTTATCTCTCCGAAAACAAAAGGCATTAATTTTCCCATATTAAGAAAGTTCGAGATGACATTTCCCTAACCGAATATCTGAGGCGATTATAGGCCTCCCGAACAGATATTCCACCGAAACGATCCGTTGGGTGCCCCTGATATTATACAGTAGGTAAAGCACATTAAACGTCCCGACACAAGATTGTACCGTGTATCATTTGTGTCCCTGAGATCTCAAGTTTTCGACAGGTCCTTGCCATCTAAACTGCCACTGATGGTAATTCGCAACACAGAGTTTATAATAATGACCAATAATAGATCTGGGAACACAAGTTCCTACGAGCGCAACGTAGACTTTCTTTTGGCTCGTAACGCAATCTGGGCGTGACTAGTCAGTTTCGCTTCAAATTTCTGATCGTTCGACGGTCGCATAGCCTCCTACGCAGACGCTCTTTGGGCTCGTCACGCAATCTTTCCCTGCGTGGTGGACGATCGCCTTCGAGCGGAACGGATAAGGAGGCTAATGGTCGCAAGGATGTCGCAAATCGACCTGCGTTGACGAATTTTGGCGTTTCTTTCACTGTTTCATGCAGCCCAAACTAACACATTTGGAAGTCAATGTTATTTTCTAATATTTCGAACTGAAGTAAAAATAAATCTCAAATGACTGAGGTTTTTAAAAACTGATCTATTCTCGAATTCCGTGCTCGAAACAGGACTGGAAGTCTATGTCTATTTTTATATACAAGCGTGGGAAACAAAGCTTCTGATTGGTCAGTCGGTAATTCGATTTAAAAAGTCAACACGGCTGCTTATCATAGGATGGAATTTGTATAAAAATTAATTGGTCTCACTTTTTCGCTTGCTTTGTGATCGACCGGCTTTCGATTTATAATTCTCTTTTTTAACTCTTTTTACTTATAGAAAATTTCCAAGTCTCACTGCCGATCATTTACTGGCTATTTCAAAACCTTGGCCGGCTGCCTCTCATTTCGCCACAAATTAATCCTCACAACTTGTATATAATCTGATATACATGCTTCCATTATTTCACACTTTAGTCTGCATTTTACCCCTGGTCTGTAGTCTTCGTTGCATGCAGTTCGCACTCTGCGTTAATACACTGACCGGATTTATTCGTACTTTCTGAAACTATTTACGTCCGAGCTAAAATTTACGAAATCACGTCTTCGACAACTTGAAGTATTTTGATACTTGCCTTTGAAGTTAATGAACAGCCATCACAAACGTATAGTGATGTATTAAATCACCTAACCTAGATGCATCGAACGACAATCACACTAAAATACAAACTTTTACAGAAACACTGCACAACACTACTGAATAAAATCGACCCAACCAGATTTACCTCCAATCAACTGTTGATGAAGAGATCATGACAAACTCCTAAAGCACATTTCAAATTATCTCCTCAATTTGACCACTTTCCGTAAAAACAACGAAATGTACAAAGAAAGCCTGTACATCGCAGTAGCCGCTCTCTTCGTCATTCTTCTAAACATCAACAACAGTATCAACAAAGATGGCCGTCACTAAATGGCTGTTAAAAATCGATATCTACTCTGATTTACTCGGATATTAGAATCAGCTATTTCATTGGTTGTTCATAGTAGCCTCAATCTGATTGGTGTGACATACATGGCAGCAAGATTGTCCGTCCAAACCGCCGGCTAAGAGTATTTTTTTTAGAAAAAAAATAACTCAAAAAATCAAAACCAAGTCAAGGAATTGACATGTCATAGATAATGAATAAATAAGGAATCAGTCCAAGTCTCAGGTCTGTGCGGTATTCCGTACTCGAGTAGCCTGCGAGAGCAGACGTAATTTCCGGCTCGAGTTTCCCCGCCGTAATTTTCGGCGGGGAAACTCGAGCCCGAAATTACGTCTGCTCTCGCAGGCTAGTACTCGAGTTATTTGTCAAAATGTTCCACACAAATTTATAGAGCTCAGTATGGAAACGCCATGTGGGAGTCCCTCTGAGGGGCACCAACATGGCCGCCGGAAATATGGAAAAACATCTGGAGTTCACTTTTGCCAGAAAGGAGGTTTGTTTTCTTTTGTGAACTTTCGAATATTACGATAAATATTTCTCCTTAAACTTAAATTGTTTAGAATGCTGAAAATCACCCGAAGAGTCATGTTTTAGATACGGAACAGCTCTGTCACGGCCATCCTGCTGATGTCACGTACGATGAAAACTCGGAAATTTAAACCGTTCTATTTTCAAAAGGAAGCATGAGATCGAGCTAAGAAATTGTGAAAATATATATATTTAGGTAATCTTTCCTTGAATGAAGGTAAAAATTCTGTAGGCCTCGCGGTTTTGAATTTTAGAATTTGATGACGTCACGTGAAAACCAAGAATTGTCCGATGGATTGTAGACCAATTTTAATCTGATCTCTCTTTTGACTGCGAAACACTTATTATACTTTACTGAATATTATTAACTGACATTTTAGGAGACTTCTTGGTCCTTCTTGACTTGTTGCTATAGTTCCAATTGTGGGACTAAGAAATGCCCCAATAATTTAACATTTTCTCATTTCGATAAATGATTGTTATTTTCTATCCAACATCACACATCGGTGACTTTGAAAGAATTCGGCTGTCTTGTCCTGGCATTGTTGCTTAAACTGTCTTTAGCTAAAACAAAGCTGCAGAAACTGTAAGTAAAACCAAACCAAAGCGATGCTGGAAACTAAAAGCCTTCCAAATAATTTCCATCCTTCCATCCAATTTTTTCAGCTTGTTTTGCATGTTGTTATCGTTTGAAATGCCAATGATTACAATATAAAACAAAAGAGAATTCACGATCCTATATCAAAAGTTAACAAATTTAGCCTATTCGTTCACGCAAGCTCGCCCCTAAAACACGGAATGGCGGAATGACGGAATAGCGGAATGGCGGAATATAAACCCCAAATCCTAAAAGACGGAACGGCGGAAAATTACCCCAAATCCTAAAAGACGGAATACAAAAAAAAATACGGATGAGAAAAAATAAAATGAAAATAACGTCCGTCGAGCTCGTCGTTCGAGAGTAATTAAATCGAAGCTCGCTCGCAGAGCGATATGATAACACAAAGTCACAAACTAATAGAAACACGCGATTGAATATTGTTACAGCGATCACCAGTCACACGCGTCCTGGGAGCGAAAAGTCTAGGCTAAATTAAGTTGTGTTTTTGGTGGACGTCAATCATCTCCGCCTCTGCACTCCTTCAACACTTTTGAGCACTCGGTTGTATCCAACCTCGAGAATATTTGAAATCCTGTATTAAAAACTTGCGTTTTAGATTACAAAATATAAGTTTTGATTTCCAAACAAGACCAAACAACATAGGAAGAAAGTCACTGTGATCTCCTCACGGCTTAATATGGGCCTGAATGAAAAATCACAAACCTATATTTTTACTCTAGAAACAGGGATAAATGACCACAGTTATAGAAAAAATAACAGTCAAACCATCGAATAAATCAATAATTGAAATCCAAATCGTTGTATTGCTTTCACTTTCCTTTAGTTGAATTTGGGGTTATTCATCATAAAGTGGTGACCCTCTAATGACTATCAAAATCTAAATTGTGTTTGTTTGCAATTTCAGTATTTTTTCCTCTAATGACTAGTTTCTGAATAATAGTCACATGTATTCTAAATGAACAATTAAATAAAAGAAGTGCAAGCTCTGCAGTGTCGTTCGGTAGTAAACAGAATTCAGTTGCTGAAGGGGATGGAGGTGTGGGAATATGAAATACAGTTGAACCTCTCCACAACGGTCACCTTGGGCCGAAATAACTGGCCGTTGTAGAGAGGTGGCCATTGTAGGGAGGTTTCAATTAGAGTAAAGTGTATGTATCGGTGTACGATATGGACGAAAAATCCTGGCCGTTGTTGAGAGGTGGCCGTTATAGAGAGGTGGCCGTTGTAGAGAGGTGGCCGTTATAGGGAGGTGGCCGTTAGTGGAGGTTCGACTGTAGGTCAAAATTTGTGTCGTATAGGCGTTACGAAAGTTATGCAGCTATTCCAATTAAGAGAAGCGCGAGCGAGCGGAAATTGGGGCGAGCTTCAATTTCCGCTCGCTCGTGCTACGAGACAGAAACTCGCAAATGTTATGCGATCGATCCTCCAAAAACTAAGCCATCTTATTTTGCCAAGCAGGTGGGATTTCGAGGACAGCATTCTCTCTTACGACAAACTAGACTGCGAGTTATAGTCCCGCTTTCTTTCGATCGTTGGGGCAAGCGAGCTTCGATTTCCTCTCGAACGATCGAAAGAAAAACGGATGTTATCTTTATTTTATTTTTTCTCATCCGTAATTTTTTTTTTTGTATTCCGTCTTTTAGGATTTGGGGTCATTTTCCGCCGCCGTTCCGTCTTTTAGGAATTGCGGTTATATTCCGCCATTCCATGTTTTAGGGTCGCCCTGTCGGTATACATAAAATAAATTAAAGCAGTGGTCTGAACGGGATCCAGTTTTGCCAAAGACGCCCTGCCTAAACAAATGAAATATTTTCATCGGGATATACTTTTTTGCGATAAAAACTCGGCCATATAAAATTTAAAATGGGGGCAAATTAAACATAGATCGAAACAGTGTATGTGTTTGAAAAACGGAATCTGATGTGAAATAATTTTCGCCAAATGTGATGTTTAAAATGTTTACAGTCTGTAATTAAAGCTCAAGATATCAAGCAAAAGATTTTGCAGATCAAAGTTTGAGGACCGTGGATGAGCCAGAAAAAAACCCCAAGCAATCCGCCTTTTTATTTTCATATTCGAGACACCTCCGTAGTCTGAAGTGTCAGCCGCCTCCTCGCTCCAACCCCCGTTGGGCCAGGCGAGAAGGACTTCGCCTGGCCCTACGTGGGGGTTGGAGCTTGGAGGCGGCTGACACTTCAGACTAGACACCTCCGCGGACAGGAGCCGCAGATCATTCGGATAATTCGAATCGTACGTATTGTTTCAAAATCCATGTCGCTGCACAGATGTAATTTGGAGAAATGCAAATTGTGATGGTTTTCTTCCTTTGAACTACAGTGGTACCTCTCAGACTTTGGGACACCTCTCCATGTTTTTTCTTTTTTGGGGGAGGGGGAGGGGGAGGGGACACCTCCATTGAGGGGACGGCTTCCCCTTTGTGTCCTCTTAATGGAGGTTACTAGCCTCCTCCGCAGGCAACTCTTACATAAAGGCACGAGTGAGAGACTGGTACGGAGGACAAAAAAGTGACTGAGTAGGGTGGGGCACAGGAAGAGAGGAAAATGAAGGCCCAGTGTCCGCTCTTTTGCCCCTTTCTTGCCCCAGACCCCGGAGACCCAGGAGTTGCCTGCGGAGGAGGCTAGGAGGTTACACTGTAGTTCAACAATTCACAATAACGTTTCTTGTTGTATATACTTCATTGTTTGATTTCTATAATAATGACATAACGTTTTCGTTTTCAACTAAGAAAACAATTTCTAAACTGAAAACCCTATTTTCACTTGTCCAACTCCGATAAATGACAAATGAAATTTTCAGAATTAATTTGTACATTTTCCAACAACAAAAAAGATTACTTTATTCTATTTTAAACTTTGATCAGCGCTCACAGGGCAAGGATTCACGGATAAACACTGTATTCAAGAAACGAACATGCAGACAATTCATCCCCTCTAGGAAGGACGTCAGGCGGTGAGTACCTGTATTTATTATATGGTAAACTGGTCCACGATGAAAAGGAGCATTCTGATTGGTTCCCTGAGCGGTCCGAATTTTGCAATACGGACCGCTAAGATGGACCGCTCACGAACTCATTTCGCCGAATTCCTTTTATGAAACATTGAACAAAAGAAAACTGTTTTCTTTTAGGTAGAAACATTTTTCCTCATGTCTGGCGGACAATTTTGGTTAAACTTTTCGCAAAGCGGCGGAGATGTAAATTGTTGAAATGAAAGCTATCAGAAAGTTCTCAAAAAGATGTAAAAAAGTTGTCAAAATTTAATAAAAAGCTTTGTCGAGTGGCAACTGCGGTAGGGCGCTCTACACCGTGTATTATCTGAGAGGTAATTGTTGCGGTCGACGAAGGAGATCGCAGACTAATTTCCAGTCTTCTCTCACCTTCTCTCACACAAGCGGGACTTTTTTGAGATTTCGGCTGTTTCTATCGACACGCATTTGGCCCCCCGCGTACATTTCGTCATCAAACTCGTTCCCAGGTACACAAGAGAGGAAAAGGGATAGAGCCTGGGATCTTGTTGTTTTGTCAACTCATGTTGGATGTTGCGTATTTTGGAGCGATCTCAACGTCGGGTAAGTTACTTTATTTTTCAAATTAGACATATTATGGCATTCAAAAGCCTTGCAGCTAACATTTATCATGTTTTAAGGAGCTGTGTACGACTCCTGGTGCGAATATAAGCCGCAGTTCGGCGCTCTGTTGTCAAACCCGCTCGACGGTCTTCTAGCCTGTATGTCAAAACAACACGAACTGTGTCATTTCACTCTGATGATCATGATTTGTGGTTGAAATATATAACCCACCGAGTTGTGTAGCTCAGGTTTACGTTAGACAGTTGTATAGTCAAGACCGAATCAGACTAGTTCAACCTTTCGAAATTTAATAATGCTATGAGTCGTGCAGAATTGCAGAGACATGTAAAAGCGTGTAAAATATAAGCTTACCTACAACGAAACAACGGAAGGTGTACGAATTTGTATATTATGAACAAAGAGATAAGCTTACTGTTATTTATTAATGCCAAATTCCTGTTTTGTTAAAATTTGTTAGAAAGTTATGTTCAAGCAAAGTTTTTAAATAAATGTCACCGTTGCAATTTTGTGCCTGGTAGTAATACCTCTCTTTTACAAACATCAACATGACCTATCCATAAATGTAATGTTATATTTAGTGTTATTTATTGGGTTGGCTATCTCCCAGGCCTTCACTGTCAATTAGCTTTCAACCTCACGAAGCAAGCAAACAGATTGAACAAAATATGATAAGCCTCAGGAAATACACACCGATTTATTCACAATTTCGGACTTCACTTTTGGCTCCCTTTCTGTAGGTGTGTGGGGAGTTGGGGGTTGGGCGGGGTAGGGAAGAGACACTTGAACGGTACTTGCAATAAATATTAGAAAATACACAACTTAAATTGATGCATATTCAGGAAATATCATTCCACCAATTCAGAATTATACTTCCTTGACACAATTCTCAATGAAAAGACTATTTCAACCCAATAAGTTCCCAAGACCAACAGGTTTCATATCACCCGAAAGTAATTGAGAACCATCCTCTGTTTGAGATTGACCTGTCGAACGCATTTTCTTAATCTGTGATTACTACTAGTATATCACTAAAGCAGGACCGCCACTGCATTTAACAGTAGAACTTCACTCCAACTACAAACTAACACTGCATGATCAGAAGCAAAATAGCTATCACAAGTTAGAGACGACAGGGTAAGTCAGATAAAAAAAACACAGAAAGTCAAACCAAACAAGTCTTGAAATGTTGACACAATAGCCGTTATTACAGTTGAGCCCGCAGTCAAATATTATTTTGTTTTTAAAAAGTATGCAAATGAGTTAGGCCAGAGGTCTATAACTAGAGGTTTCCATCTAGCATTGCGCGCGGCCCATCAGATTCGGGGTTAGGCTATTTTTAGACATTTTTCGCGCGAAACCAGCAGCCAATCACGCACCATGCCTGACAAATTATGGTCACTGAACGCGCTACTGAGCTCGACAATTTTTGTTCAAGACGGTTGACAGTTAAATTTGAAAAGATGGCTAAAATTATTAAGTAAAAAACCTTGGCCCTTCTAAATCAAACAAAAGTTAATTCTACTAAATAATGCACGAAGTTTGGAACGAAATATTTAATGGGAAATTCCTGTAAATGTACAACTAATGCGACTGAAAGAGCACTAAAGGCAGCCTGAAATTAGTTTACGGGAAGATCAGATCCGAAAACCGCGGACATATAATTAATTCGTCCAAAGAATGAAAGCCTGTTTACAACACAAGTTTAAGCTTAGTCTATTCAGTACTGCTACCTTGTATTTCGAAGAGGCTTGTCAATTCCAGCTGAATTAAGTTTTTACAATCAGCACAATAAATATCCACGGCAGTTCGTCAAGCGTTCGTGACGGTCAGATCACTTCACAGTGAAATTCTCTTCGAAGACCACTCTCTTTCTTTCCATCCATGTAGATATTGAGGGTTTCCTTTGTTCTTTTACTTCAATGAACTTGATTTAAGCTCAGTTCGTTTCAACACAATTTAGTTTAAGCTTATTAAATTCTGTAGTCGCGCAAGTTTTGCCCGCCGTATAATGTAAACAAGTGAAACCTTCGGCTGCGTATAGCTGTCCGTTCAACTTGTAAAATGAATATAATGTTCAGCTCCACAATTATTTCGAATCTTCCCATGTTAAGCTAAACCATCGGCACAATTTTCCAGAATATACGAAACTTTGGAGAGATTGAGCGAAATCCGCGGAGAACACTCAGGGGCACCCAACGAACAATTTTGGTAAAATGCATTATCTTACCCAGATAAATGAAAGTAGATGATATAAAAGCATTTCCAGGTGTTCTTCTGCGTTGCTGGGAAAAAATATATCTGTTCCTCTTCCAGCATGACACATATAGGAAAATTCCCAGCCAGCTGGATAAAAATGTCTGTTTCCCAGCCAGCATTTTAAAATAACAATAAGTAACCAAAAGGGGCTTGGGAATTAATTAAATATCGATGGAAACCATTCGAAGCTTGTGTTAATATGATTCTGCTGTTTATTGCTTTGTTTATGTCGGGGTTTTTTTCTCGATCCAGTCTCTTTCCGATCTACTCAAGTCAGCCAGCGCAAAAATAATAATTATTCAGTGAAAATTTCAAGAAGGAAAAATAGACCGAAATATTTTGCCAGCCAGCAAGAATTCCGCTGGTGAACAGATAAAGTGAGGAACAGATTCGTTGGGTGCCCCTGAACACTTTTCATTCAACTTGCCAACTGGACAGCGCGCCAGTCCGCCAGAAGTTTTGCCGCCGAATTCATACAAATCATGCTTCATTTAGATTGAACTGAAAAATCACTCAGTCGATTTATAGTTTTACAAAAAGTATACCGAAGTTTGACCTAAATTTAGTGAAGTATTTAAATAATTATTACATTCTGCTGTGACGCTTTTCGCTTTTCCTTGGCCAAAGTTTCTGTCTTTGCGTAGCGCTCGCCGCATATCATTTTAAAGATGGTTCAACTTCAACGTGATTGGCTGCTGGTTTCGCGCGAAAAATGTCTAAAAATAGCCTAACTCCGAATCTGATGGGCCAAGGCCCAATACCAGAGATGGAAACCTCTAGTTATAGACCTCTGGTTAGGCTCGATTTCCGCCGCTCTCTCGAGTCCGGTCTTCGTTCTGGCTCATTTTCCCGAACAGCGGCTGGTAATCGAGCCTACAAATGAGGCTAATGGGCCAATACAATGCCAGATTGACCCTTTCGCCTCATTTGCATGTCAAACCGCTGACATCTGTAATAACTGCTATTGAAAAGAAGTAAATAAGTGTACACATCTGAATATTCACTGGTAAGCACAAGGAAACAAGAGCGTACAAACCACTGTGATTTATGATTACTGTTTTAGTTGCTGCTGTGGTCGTTTGGACGAAGACCATCGACCTGAAGCTACACGGGTGATTCCAGGCAGAAATGTCACGTGGGACGTGACCAGGCATACATTGGAGGAACCAACGAACGCTTACGGCGAACTGGAATTCACTGGAGCTGGACAGACAAGTAGAGCTAAGGTCAGCAAAGCTAATAAATTTAAACAGAAATCCGGTGTAACACATCATTTCTGAGTTTAGACTTGTTGTAATCGATTTAATCGATCGTTTTATGTTCTCTTCAACGACGCAAGATTATTGCGATTCAGCGTCAGAATACTGAATACACCTATTTCAATTAACGTTGTCGGATAAAAGCGTAAAGCCTACAAGACAAGACCGAATGGTAGTCTGGGTATTCATTAGAATTTGCATATCGATGGAAAAGAAATCTACAAGTTTTTATTTCGCACGTGATGTATTTGGTTTGCCCCGAATTGTTTTTCCTTGTTTTTTTCACAAGCTGATTCTGCTAAAATTTAGTTTGGCTAAAAGTAGCTTACTTCTACAGGTTTAAAACAAAAAGGAAACGTTAGAAATAATGTTTATCATGTTACTCATTAGTACTCGGTGCGTGCAGCAGTTTTCTACTTTTACCCATGCTACCTTTCTGTCTTGTCTTGCGGGCTTTTGAAAACATTTCTACATGTATGCGACAACGTTAATTGAAATATGTGTATACAAGGGAGGGAAGAGGAACGGTTTAGGGAGGAGGGGGAAAATACGAATTCGAAGGGAGGAGGGAGAAACCGGGCTGATTAAAACTAGGGAGAAGCGATAAAAATGAGTTAAAAATAGGGAGATGGGAGGTGTAACTGTCTGCCTGTGTCTGTTCCTGTCCGCCTCACAAGGTACAGGATCATGCACACATGCATGCATGTAATAAGCCGGGAGGGGGGAGGGGGGGGGGGTACTCCCATATAAAAGTGACGGGGGTGATCGCTGGAAATTTTGAAAAGAACCCCTAAAAGGTGCGGCTCGAATTCATTTTCTCGAATTCATTTTCACTCCTAAGAGGTACCAATTCTAAGACAAAACTAGTCCCTAGCTGTTATATATTTTTTCCAGCTTAATACCCTAAAAGGTACCGGAATAACTCTAACGGCAGTCATTTTAGATTTTAACACCCTAAGCGGTACCAAACCACGAATTTTAACCCCTAAAAAGTACTGCGATCACCCCCGTCACTTTTATATGGGAGTCCCCCCCCCCCCCCCAGGGGTAATGAGTAGCTATAAGTCAGAATCGAGTCAGAAACGCACGAGTCCAAATGGCTGTGAAACGATTCATTCTGACTCACGCTTCGTGCACCCATGTAACTGTGTCGTTTTGGAGAATTCAAAACTATCAACTTAGAGTAAGTCTAATGTTCTGAATCGGTCAGTATAAAATGCAGACTGCAGACTGCAGATTGCAGACTGCAGACTGGGTATAAAATGCAGACTAGGTATAAAATGCTGTCTGTCGCTTACGGATGTCGGGAGCGGTCGCTTATGAGAGCTTTCAATTACAAAGTTAAAGTGACAATATTAATTCAAACGGGGTTTCACAATGGTGGTCGTAGCATGGAACTTGGTCGCTTATGAGAGCTTCGACTGTATTTTAATTTGCTCTAGTGGAAAGAGTATATGTGATGTCGGTAAAAAGCACGGGAAATGCAAAAAAAAAAGCATGTAACCAATGGAAACGGCGTAAACTAGAGTCCTTAATTGTTCCAAGACTCCCTCGTTTCTCTTAACCGTCTGGGCCTCAGTACGAGAAATCGAGGGGCCCGGCCAAATCGTGCAGCACTGTGAACGAGGATGTTCAAAGAATATGAATCATTACATTATGTCAACGAAAGTAGAACAAATAAAAGTATACATTTTGATTTGAACAGTCAAATGCATTCATCGCACAACAAACACAATGTTTTCTTTTGGTAGTTCATCCGTATCTCTCATGATACTGATCCTGAGAAAGTTCTACGCCTCTTGAGGGAAGAGTGGAAGCTAGACTTACCCAAACTGCTCATCTCTGTGACCGGTGGAGCTAAAAACTTTGTCCTGCATCCAAAGTTGAAGCACGTCTTACGACAGGGGCTGTTGAAGGTAATTTTGTTTTAAAAATTAATTGAAAACCATTAAACCAAAAGTAAGAAAGGAGTACTACAACGCTCAGAACACAGCAACAGTTTTTAGGAGTCTTTTGAAGCTCAGTGGTCGATAAACGTTTCCTTTGGAAAGGAAATTGTGACGCATTACCAAGAAATAGTAAACATATTAACTTTTCATTTAAGTCTGTAAGTTTGTGATATGCTTCAATCTACGCACCTCTTTCACACTTCGCATTCAGTAAATTTTATTTACCGCGATCTGAATCGATATTCAGTTAGGTAGGAATACGAATTAAGTGTATAGGAATAGCATTAGAAATGAGGCTAGAGTTGACTTTGTTGTAATACAAACCTTCCAGTTTTTCAAATGTAAATTATTCTGTTGGCAAGTTAACTAGTTTTGATCTCTATCATTTCATGGTCAACCCAAACCTCGTTTTCATATAGAGGCTTGGTTACATTTCACAGAACAGTATAAAGGTCTATTACAGTAGATACAAGAATATGAACGGTATGTTTCACAGGCAGCCCAGACCACAGGTGCATGGATCATCACGGGCGGGACAAACACTGGCGTGATGCGTCACGTGGGAGAAGCTGTCAAAGGTCACACCGTCATGTCACGCGGTGCACAGCTATTGAAAGACAAAGCGTCGCAGTTGCATTTGATAGGCATCGCTACCTGGGGCATTGTGAACGGCAGAACGGATTTAATCGACAGTAAGGTTAGCGCCATATTTCAATCAGTATAATACAGGCTGAGAAATTTCTGAACGCTGATTGGTCAAAACGAGCTGAATTTATCTCAAATACCACTCTTGACTTGCCATATTTGGAAGAAAGTGGTATTTCAAGTCTTGAAATACCGCTCTCTTCCAAATATGGCAAGTGTGACAATTGACTCTAAGAAAAAAAGAGAAAAAAAAGATGGCGGACATTTCTATTGTTTAGCGTGTGGACTAAAGTGGGCATTTCAACAAGATTATCTGTCAAAGTGTCCAAAAACCTACGAATATTGAAAGCAAAACACTTTTGTGTGGTATAACTAAGCTGAACAAAGCATTCCATTGCTTAAACGTTTCAAAACGAAGCTCTGAATGACATCTGTGAAGCTACGATCGTCGTGTACTCGGGTAGGATATTTGTCTTGTATTATAAACAAATAATAGCATGAGTTGTATGTAGTATTTGGAATATTACTCGCGGTATTATTTCCAAATACTACTACAACTCATGCTATTACCTATACAAATACAACGTTGTATTGTCCTTTTTACAACGCAGTCACGAGAAGTAAAACATTTTTCTAGCTGTCCACAAGTGAACTAACTGACGACGTATCTCTAAGAATTTTCGCGCGCAAGTAACAACCAATCAGATACACTACACGGATCTCTGTAGAGTTTCATCATCAGTATGGAATGTTTCGTATCTCAGACGTCTCTCAAGCGGGAAAACAATTGTGTTCACCCAGGTGTTCACCGTTGAATGCGCGAAGGGAGACGTCTGTTCAGCTGATCAGGAAACTCATTTTTCACACAGGGAGTTGTCACGTATCACATGACCTCAAGTCTTTTATCAAAGGGAGCCAGCCTCGATAACAATCATTCACATTTCATCCTGGTGGACGATGGGAGGACAGGAAAGTACGGAGGAGAAATCCCATTTCGCGCCAGTCTTCAAAAATGCATAACAAAAAAAAAGATTGCTAAAAGTGAGTATCTGATGTAGCCGTTCTAATGCATGTGCATAGGTAATTGTTAACACGAACATTCCTCACTCCTCTCGCAATATGTCCCTGTCCCTGGGTCGAACCTAAGACCCGGCATAAAACGTTTAAGTGCAGCATCAGAACAACAGCAATGTCACTTCCAAATTTATATTCGATCTGGAAATTGCGTTACTTTACTCTACTCTACTTTACTTTACTTTACTTTACTCTACTCTACTCTACTCTACTCTACTCTACTCTACTCTACTCTGCTCTGCTCTGCTCTGCTCTGCTCTGCTCTGCTCTGCTCTGCTCTGCTCTGCTCTGCTCTGCTCTGCTCTGCTCTGCTCTGCTCTGCTCTGCTCTGCTCTGCTCTACTCTGCTCTGCTCTGCTCTGCTCTGCTCTGCTCTGCTCTGCTCTGCTCTGCTCTGCTCTGCTCTGCTCTCTGCTCTGCTCTGCTCTGCTCTGCTCTGCTCTGCTCTGCTCTGCTCTGCTCTGCTCTGCTCTGCTCTGCTCTGCTCTGCTCTGCTCTGCTCTCTGCTCTGCTCTGCTCTGCTCTGCTCTGCTCTGCTCTGCTCTGCTCTGCTCTGCTCTGCTCTGCTCTGCTCTGCTCTGCTCTGCTCTGCTCTACTCTACTTTACTTTACTTTACTTTATATACTATTTGGACTCCTGTTCGAGAGGTCAGTCGAGCCTGGTTGCGGCCATTGTGTTGACTCTTTTAACACGACCCTTCTAATCTCGCAGCTTCTCTCCTCTCTGGTACGTAGAATATCAGACGTTTGCGCGCATGCTAACCAGGCTATTTCACTCCATTTAGTAAATAACCGTAACCTGACCAAATGATTGGGTAACCTGCGATGGACTGGCATCCAATAATGGTTCTTACTTTGTGTTTTCAGGTAAATCTCATGGTATCCCTGTAGTTCTACTTGTCCTTGAGGGAGGTCCAAACACAATCCTGTCAGTGTTAGAATCTGTAACGAGTAATCCAGCTGTGCCCGTCGTCATTGCGGAGGGCAGCGGAAGAGCTGCTGATATATTGGCGCATGCTCATGGGCTCGTCACCTCAAATGATGGGTACGGATTTGTAATTTTAATTTATTCTTAGAGGAACTCGAAAAAATCTGGTTACGAGTGTTTCCACAACATTAATTTCTCGTTCTTCCAGACTTCCAGGCCGTCTACAGGATTGAAATACAGAAAGTGTTCTTGATCAGGAAAAAACTCGTTTGCATTTACCTTCAACACACTGATTTGCATACGCGACTTTCAAAACTAATTTCGTCTATAAAGACCTCGTCCATCGGCTTTCCTTTTTCTATAAATACCTCGTCGGTTGCTCGCCATATAATATTGAAAGTGTTGTGATCGATTAATTAATCGATCCGACGCAGCATTTAATCTGCTAAATTTCCAGGGCCTTTTCCACCTTCATTAGGAAGAAAGTTTGTTATAGAACGGTCGTACTTTGTCGTAGAAAACGTTTTTCTTTTATAGAGCTCGCGTTTTCTCCGAGCGAATAGAATAAACAAGTTTAGTTTAATTGTTTTATTACAAACTTTATATATTGGGAGGTCTGTTTTTTCGAAAAAAATATTTCCAGGACATGATTAGACGTTAGGGCTGTCGACAAGTTACTCGACATTTCTCAAAATAAAATAAAATAAAATATCAAAATAAAAAAGTTACTCAAAAGTTGGTCCAAAAATCCAGAAAGTTACTTTTTTTTATTAAGAAAGTTGCTCTTTTCTGTCATTTGGTCTAAAGAAAAAATATGCTAATCGCCCTATCAAAGCTTATCAAAGTAAGATTAGTTTAATGCAACCGAAGTTGCTAAATAATAACTTTGTCCTTAATTCACGGATTCGCAACCATTCACGGCAAGTTTCTAGTAATTCTCAAATACACAAATCCTGCACAAATGTTTGCTTCTTCACAGATCCGAACACCAACAGCTTCTTACGAGGATTCAAAAAGCCTTCCCAGAATGCAACGAAGAGAAATGTTCTGAACTGTACCACGACGTACTGAAATGCATGGGAAACAAGAGATATGTAAGTTAATATGATCAGTTTTAGTGGCGAGTTCAACTGAATTTTTCTTACTTCTGTAAGACTATCTATTTTAGCACTGTTTCTTGCAATCGTTCGTCTAGGGTGGCTGGTAACGGGTTTACAGCCCTTTTACTTTGATTGATCGCTACTGCCATCCTATATCAGTTGATGTTAAAACTAGTCTAATGTCAATCAAACGAATGCATGATCATCGGTGAACTATAGCTAGTCATGATCATCTTCTTGACATAACAGATTACCATAGCAACAATATAACCCGTCAAAAACACCCTTAATTTTAGCTATAAGTGAATAATGATCAGCATGTTGAAATACAACTTTTTGCAAAATTTAATAAAATATTTGGAAGGAGTTTAGAGCCACCTTAAAGTCTTGAAAATTTAAGACGGATCGCTTCTTGTATTTTGCGCATGATCAACTGGTAGAAACCGCTGATTTGCTCACTCACGTTGATCCGGTCGCGGACCGGTCCGGTAGTGAACAAACGCTCATGAAATGAACGGTCCCGCGTGAACAGACCTGGTCCGGACCGACTGGACCCGGACCAGAGCCATTTGGGACCGGTCCCGTTTGAACACAGCCTAAGACTGATAAAAGTCTTATTTCTTGCTTTTAGATTACA
>MU827305.1:1416031-1616031 GCA_029204205.1 Desmophyllum pertusum | reverse complement strand
TGCGGTCAATCTTACAAAACAAGCATTTAAAGATTTCGTGGCCACCCGAAACCCTCAGCATCAACTGATTGTCGCCATCTGAAGACTCTTTTTGCCATGCGGTTGTTCTTTCCATCGACTCGTGAGATGGCGGCCAGTAGCTGGAGCACCATACCACCGAATGGAAGGCTTTGATTTTGAATTGCAGCCGGCCGGCCAAGAGCATATGACAATGTTTGCTGTGCTTCGTAGAAGTCTTGTGAACCTTATTCATCTGCTGGAGCCCTCCATGTATTTTCATGTTAGCCTGGACATTACAAGCTCATTAGGGTTGCCTTCCGATTCGTTTCTCTTGGGTATAAACGTCACCATTTGCACCTTAATACGCTGGTGAAATCATTCTTGGATCACAGGATTGTAATGCTGCTGTTGTATCTCCCAGCTCTACCAAGACAATCCCATATAAAATAGCACAAAGAGGAATCATGTCTAGAAGTGGTGGCCCACCAAGGTTCGGTTCATGTATATAAACATTGCACGAGCGTGACAAATGTTTGGTTCAAAGACCGACAAAGCCGCTCATGTTTACACGCTTTTTTGTGGTCTTAATAAAAACACTGAGGTATTTTAAAAATTTCCTTGTGTGGAATTTCCTTTTCGGTTTTGTTGCCATTTTTCATGGCATTAAGGTTTAGCATTTAAAAATTATTATCATTTAACCCAATCCTCAATTGTTCTGTCCAGGGTACTATGTGTTTTGGAGATGAGAGAAGATTGGATACGAGAGCAGATCGAAGCGCGCGGGGAATTATGGGAAGGGTCGAAGGTCCGTTGTCCCTTCCCAGAACGCCCCAAGCGCCGCATAATTTTCTAATCAGATAAATAGTCTGACCGAGCCATACAAACCTAAATTTGACAGCGTTTGCAGATGTGCAAATTTTGAATGGTTTTCTTTCAAACTCGGCGCTATAACTCAATTTTGCATGCTCGTTCTAGTTATGATAAAATTCACCTCTACACAGATATCGGTAACGCGTGGCTACATATTATTACACATTTGTTATACCTGTAAGTAAACATGGCGACTGATTTGAAACGACCTTACTCAGATTTCAAATGACAAAGTTGGAATATTTAAAGAGAACATATTCTCAAGAAATAGTTTTTAGAAAATTTAAAAATCGCATTCTCTTTATGTAAAATAGCCAACCATTAGATTTATTTGGTCGACTTTCTACCGAATTTAACACTCTTACTATGAAAAGAGAGTGCCGATGTTTCCTTATTGGATAATGGATTTTTCTCACACATTCAGACCGCTCTCAAGATCTGAGTCACGTGAACTGCACAGAGTTCCTACTTACCAGAGGTGGACTCTGGAGACTCGTGTAGTGAAACTACGATGGGGAAGGAAGATCTTGGAGTTCTACAAGGCACCTGTTACTAAATTTTGGACCAACGTGGTAAGCCGTATATTTGCACCAATACGGGAGTATTGATTGCACTGAGTATTAATTGTACTGAGTTTCACTGACGTTCAAATTAAAAAAAAGAGCTAATTTTGACAGCAACAAAGCATGGTACCAAAGGTAAGTTATATGAAAGTGCTACTCGATAGCAATCATTTGAATGGTCACACAACATGGTTTCATCCACAGACTTAAAAGTTAGCCGGAACCACATGGTGCTCAATGGCTTTCATTTGCATGGTCTCACACTACTAGGGTTTCATCCACAGACATCCTACGATCAATTTGTTGATTTTCATTTTTTACATTTTCGTGTACAATACGACATTCTTACTCATCAAAAATCGAACCAGATTCAAGTTACTGGCGCCAAGCGCGGGAAAACGCGTGTGACTTATCACAGAGGGTATTAAAGCAAAACCGAAAGCAATTCTGGACTATTCTCATTCATCGACAAATCTAATCCTGGCAGTATGCGGGATGTTTGTCACACTTGAACCTAGTTATATGGCCTTAGCTCCCACGAGTCTCCTGTAGCTCAGTGGTAGAGCATCCGACCGGTGTGCGGAAGGTCATAGATTCGACTCCTGTTGGGGGAACTCGGAATTTTTTTCCGAGTAGCTTGTGTCACTGACAGAATAATATATTTCTCACAATTCTGGACTAGTTTCGACACTCAATTGAAAACCGCTCCATTGATTATTGTAATAACAATCTTCATAGGTAAGATTGTTGTGGCTATTTTTCTTGCAGTTTGCTTACCTGGCGTTCTTGGTCCTCTTCAGTTATCTCATTCTTGTACGACAAAAAAACATTCCCTCGATCTGCGAGATCGTGCTTATCATCTTCGTATGCACTCTATGCACTGAGGAAATTAGACAGGTAACAGTCGGGCATTCAGATTATGACCAGTTATTATGTGTGTTCTTTGTGTAGCGTTGCTAGTCCCACTTGCTAGTGATATATTTAAAAAAAAATGAAAGGAAACAATAAATTCATCGCAAAATATTTTCGTGAATCTATCGTCGAAGCACGTTTTGATCTTTCTCAAGGCAGACATGCGCTAAAAACAACAAAATTAACCGCAAGATATCAACAAAAACGTTGAGAGAGTTTACAGTTACAGTTTAGTTGCATTTGGCACCAAGGGACCGAGAAAAGCGCTGTATAAGTTACACTAGGCAATACTTCGTGTAACTTTGTCTCTCACCTTTGTCACCATGAAATTAAAATGTCTCACAACCTACACTACAGTGCAGGAAGCACTGACGTCGGCGGTTTGATTTTACCGGGTTTTTATCTAGTTTTTATTTCTATAAATGAGAATATATACCAAACACTTGAGACAGTGTTTCATCCGATTTCCGAACACCTCGTATTTTCAAGTTTCTTCTCAATTCTCGATGTTTGAAAATCAGATGAAACAAATTTTCTTTAATAACTATAATTTGTTCTCATGTTAGATACTCCACTCCGAGCCACCGACGTTAGGAAGCAAATTCAAAGACTGGGCATCCAGTAAATGGAATGTTCTTGACGGCTTCGCGGTGGTATTGTTTTTTGTTGGTCTCGGACTCAGGCTTCACCCAACCACGCGTAGTGCTGGTCACGTGGTATACTGCCTCGACGTGATGCTGTGGATTATACGCTTGTTGGACATGTTTTCTGTCAGTAAACATTTGGGACCTTATGTGGTGATGATTGGGAGAATGGTAATGAGACATTTTATCAGTGACAGTACTGTTTCATTGTTCAAAAAGTTATTGATGTTTAAATATTTAACAATTATATTATGAGCTCGAGATTTCTATGATGTGATAGTTGATGAGTCCGCAGGCCAAATCAACTGTCACATCATAGAAATTGAGAGTGAATAATGTAATTGTTTTTCCGACACTTCGGAGAAACGAGAAGAAACCGCAATTGTATAGACGACCAGTCATTGCACACTAATGGCTGATAGTATACGAGTAGCTCAGCCAATCAGATTGTCTCAACACCATTTCGATTTTTTTTTTTTCAAGAAAAACATGGAAGTTCAAATTTCTGTGTTGGACTTGCATGCAAATGTCTTTGATTGGTAACGCCTCTGTAGCAGCTCCTGTCTGTAGCTATTCTTTCCTCATTCACTGACAACCTGTGATGGACAAGCATTCTATCCCGGGAGAGTAATCAGTACTAGTTACTTCATGCTACAGAAACCAGCTGAGCCGTAAGCGCCGGCTGCAAACAGGACCTTGCATTATATATGAAGTATTAATAAAGGCCTTTTGTTCTTCCTCAGACTGTCGATATGTTGTATTTCCTTGTGATTATGGTGATCTTTTTCCTGGCTTATGGAGTCGCTCAGCAAGCTATCTTGTACCCGGAAGAGGCTGCATCATGGTCAATGGTGTCTGGTATCTTATTCAGACCTTATTTCCAGGTTTATGGGGAGCTGTTCGTGGATGCACCAGACACTCGTAAGAATTCCCTTCGTAAAAAGAACGCAATGGTTACTTTATAATTAGTTATCAAGCGTTCTCGAAGCTCTCCGAAGCACTCTGATTGAATTTAATTTTGTACCAATGCGTACTGAGTCAATGTACTTACACAGGGTACAAACAGGCAATAAACGTGCAAGACTGGTAAAGGGGCTTCATATGACAGTTGTAAGTGAAATTGTAGGCTATTTTATAAGTCTTATAACCTTTAATTTACACTTCTGTACCGGTGGCCTCTTAGCGCGCATAATTCTATCCCCGCTCAAGGGACGTCTGAGACAGAGTTCCGTGTAGTGCCTCTGATTGGTCCTTACTATCGCGCGAAACCGAACAACAACCAATCAGAGACAATACACGGATCTCTGTAGAGCTGCGTCATCGGTATGGAATTTTTCGGGTGAAAACGGCTAAATTAATACCGAAAAAATGAATGATCTGACTAATACCCCGTTGTCAGAACTAAACACGTTTTTGTAAAACAATTTATACAAGTTGTAAATTGCTATGAATTGAAATGATTATTGTTTTAATGAAAATTTCATTTCAGTTAGCAATACAACGACCGCTTTTGGTACTCCAAGAAAAGACAATTACCATGGGGACACTATCGTGTTATTTATCATGGCGTTTTATCTTGTGGTCGCCAATATTCTGCTTCTCAATCTTCTCATAGCCATTTTCAAGTGAGTGTAGTATTTTTATTATTTGCTTTTTACGGATCATCAAGGTGCCATTGTTTCTGCTTTGCTTTTAGAACGTTTTATTTATCACCTATTCTATTCGTGCAAAGGAGGGCGCGTGTACCAGCGACAAAATGCTGGGGGATAACCTGCGATGGGCTAGCATTCCAACCAGGGAGAGGAGCAATACTTCTAGTCGGCTTCGTGCTACAGAAACCTGGATAAGCGGCCGGCAGTGTGGGCCAGTTTAGCCTGAGTGCAGCTTCCTTACCCCTTCGTGCCAAGTGCCAAATAAGGCACATAATTTATTCATACCAAAACAAAATAACATATACAGAATTTCTATCATTTTCTCCACAGTAACACGTTTTCCAGCATACAGGCCAACGCAAATCAGATTTGGAAGTATCAACGTTATTACTTGGTCATGGAGTACGCGCAGAGGCCAGTCCTTGTGCCACCTTTCATCATCCTTAATCACGTGATCCATGCGATGAAGGGCTTATATCATTGGCTGAAAAACTGCCGGGGAAAAGGGGACAGTAACGAAGGATATTCTAGTTTTGGACTAAGTACGATTTTTCTTTTTTAAAACATATAAAAGCACTTCGAAATCCTAATCAAGTTTGTTGCCCCTAGCCTGTCTCCCACCACCATTTCAGACGAAATTCTGAGTTTGAACGAAAAAGGAAGGGAAAATGAAACATAAAACAGCATTTGGCCAGACTTTTCACTCATTATATTCGCATTCTGTTCTGTGCGACTAATAAAACTGCCGAAATATTGTAAAACAGCTCTTGGTCTTAGCTCTGTTGGCTGTCTAGTGATGGATTAATTTTGTCAACTAGAAAGATGCAAACCCGTGCTAGTGGAGGTACCACTTACTGGTTTTATTGTACACAGACGTAACTGAAACTCGGCTACTACCAATTAAACATTTAAGAGGTTTTAACGTATTCGCACTGAGATTACACAATTGGCAAACTAATGTATTCATGATCATGAATGTAACTCGCGCAATGTACTGTAAAATCCTTTGTATAACAATGATATAATTTGCCACGAATTAAAGTTTACGTTACTGTTCCTCCTTGACAGAGCGTTTTCTAGAAATAGACGATCTTCAAAAGTTGATGATGTTTGAAGAGCGATGTGTGGATTGCTACCTCAGAGAGAAAGACACATTACGCCACGCCACTCAAGAAGAGAAAATCAGAGTAATGGGAGACAGGTATAATCAGACATTACTTCGGAAAATAAGAATCAGTTGGCCGGCTATCAGTATACAGTATTAAATCGACTGATTGGCTGCCTGACTGGCTGCCTGACGTAGGACCACTTAGTAATACTGAACGACCGACCGACCGACCGACCGCCGACCGACCGACCGACCGACCGACACCGACCGACCGACGACCGATCGATCGATCGATCGACGGATGGACGCGGGACCGCTGACAGACAGACAGACAGACAGACAGACAGACAGACTGGCTGGCTGGCTGGCTGGCCGACCGACCGACCGACAGACTGATTGACTGACTGACTGAGTGAGACAGACAGACAGACAGACTGACTGACTGACTGACCGACTGACTGACTGACTGGATGGATGGCTAGCTGGCTGGCTGGCTGGCTGACTAACTGATTGATTGATTGATTGATTGATTTAATGATTGATTGATTGATTGATTGATTGATTGATTGGTTGGTTGGTTGATTGATTGATTGTTGATTGATTGATTGGTTGATTGATTGATCGGTTGATTGATTGGTTGATTGATTGATTGTTGATTGATTGATTGATTGATTGATTGATTGATTGATTGATTGATTGGTTGATTGATTGTTGATTGATTGATTGATCGGTTGATTGTTGATTGATTGATTGATTGATTGATCGGTTGGTTGATTGATTGATTGATTGATTGATTGATTAACTACACCTACGCGGCCTTACGGCTTATGCGTCAGGAGTCCGACGGCTATGCCATGCTGATGAGGCCTAACAAGGTCGAAACAGCTGTCCATGGCTGCCACTGCCCGGGTGATATGCGATATGCTGCCACTGCCCGGCTGTGCGCATGCGTAAGGTACTGGCCAGACCGCGGGGTTGGTGTTCGTGTGTGCCTCTTGCTTTTTCGTGTTTTTATGACTACTTTCTTGATCGCTTATTTATTTTATAGAATGGAATCTGTTTCCTGTCAATTCCAAGACATGTACACTCGCTTATCCAAACTGGAAAAACACATGCACAGAATGGTGGAAATACTACACAAGCTGATGCCAGAACCAAGAACATTGACGGATGATGTGGGGCATGCGCCGTCTGGGAGAACTTTATCTTTATCAGAAGTTCAACTCTCAAGTAAATAATAAATAAGTGGTCATATCAGTCTAGCAAAGAAAATCATTGAATTTTATATCACGTAATAGAACGATTACTCCTGCGCTTGCGAGGAACAGGTTTGGTTCGTACCGAGACGTTTTGTTATAAATTCCCCAGAAATTCAAATTTCCCTTCGAAATTCCGGACCATTCACTGTTTCTGTCTAGCATAGTTATGAATATATTTTGCAGTCTGTTGAAGCAGGAAAAATATGTTGCAACCTCAAATCTCAATTATCTAAATATTAATTAATTTTGTGCTGTAAATTTGTAATTTCTTGAAACAAATATTGTTAAAATAATATTTAAAAGCTGTTACTTTGTTTCACCTTGTTTGCTTATGATATAAAATCTATTTCAAGGTGAGCCCAACAAAAAGAAAAAGGAACGAAATGAAGGAAAGTCTGAAGAGGTAAAGGAAGAGGAAGAGAACAGTGAAGGTAAGATCGGATTAAACACATCACATTGTTTTGCTTACTCTATACAATAGTCTCCACCTGCAATATATACCATCCCCACTAATAATTAATTAATTAGTAGATTAATTTTGCTGTGTTTCTTATTGACACTATAATAAAGTTCACTCGTTCCCATAAAAGCCCCGGCACTATTATCTCACTCATGTACAATGTTTTATTGTGTTCATATGTTTAATGAGCCATTGCTTCAGATGTTAACTGTTACTGTTTTTTTTTTACAATATATGTGTTTAGTAGTCCTGGGCAGAGGGGTAATCCTGCTGGTTACAAGAGCTATTAAGTAATCAGGGCCTGAACCAGATATTTGTTTGTATCTACAGAAGAAGAAAAAAAGAAAAGGAAAAAGAAACGAAGAAAGAAGACAGGCAAGGAGCCCAAAAGCGTGACCACTTTATAATTAATTCACATTCTTTCGTGAATATTATCCAACCAGTGGCTGATAGCTTCCACAAAAACACATTTTAATTAATTCACTTTATTTCACCATCTTGAAGCAAAGATAAATTCTTGTTGCTTTTTCATGAAATTATGCTGCTTTTGAGGATGTTTTTCAACTTTAACGTTTTTCAGTGGCTTTGAAACCGTATGCTAGGCCAAATATTGACAGTATCTGAAGTAAATACGCTTGTCAGTCACTTGTCACTCGAGCAGCCATTCCGTGAGTGGATTTTCATGTCAGATTCATGATTGCTTTGTATTTACATCATGAACTAAACACCCCGGCCTGGGTTTTCACGAGAGTAAAGTTTAAAGTTTATTCAGGGGACAATAAATTGTTTACTCAGAAATTGACATCGTCTTAACCACAATATTACAAAAAAAAGTTGTTTTTGCGGAACCTATCCGCAGATTCTGATTTGACAATCTGCACAAAAGAATGTGAATTAATTGATTTAAATGGGCAGCCATTTCTATACATGCCCAGGGTCTCTCTTCCTCCCGCCGAAAGCAACGGAAAAGAGACCCTGGCTCAGGCTGGTCACGTGTCTCCAAGAATCATGGAGATTAAAAATAAACGATTCGATAGACTGCAAAACAGTCTCTCTTTTTCTCGAGATATTGTGTGCGACGCGCAAGCCTTGTAAGAGGCGAGAAAAGAGAGACGGTCTCCTTTTCATACAACAAATTTGTCTGATGCTTCCGCTAAAGTGTCAAAAATTCCTTAACATCTCCGACTATACAGTGAATTCGATACCATAAACGTGACACTTTGGTCTGTGAACTTTTCTGGGCAAAAACATTTGTAAACATATGGGTTAAGAAATAGTGATAAATATACATATATTTTTTAACGAGAATAATTTTAGCTATTAATGTACTGAAATTGCATAAATACAAAGAAAGGGCTGGACCTTACATTTTTAGTGAATACAGTAGAACCCCGAAAACTTGAACTCAGTTAACTCGAACCCCCGCTACAGTAAAAACCCGCAAGTAAGAACCTGCATTTGCCCAAGTTAGCCTAAACAGGTTCTTACATAAATGGTAATTAGCACAAATTTAGGCTATTTAGGTTCTTAAATAGGTTCTTATTTTCTGAAGAAAAAAATTACATTGTAGCTAATAGAATTTAGTGGTATTCAGCCTATTCCTTATATAAAATCTGCATACCAAGTATTTATGTAAAAATGACTATAATTGACGCAGTGTACACATTTTTTTATATAGATTTTAGAAAATAAGAACCTGTTTCAAATTTTAGGCTAAACAGGTTCTTGTATAGAGGGGGTCTAACTGGCAAATTTTAGCCTAACAGGTTCTTAAAAACTAGGTTCTTACTTGCGGGTTTTTACTGTATCTCAAACTATTTTCTGTTGCCCTTGGGAGTTCGAGTTGGAGGGGTTCTACTGTATATTTTTAAACTTAATGCAAAATTTTATCAAGAGCCATTAAATATGTTTTGTTGATGAATAAAATTGAAGATGTCACTAGCTACAGACATCAATGTGTTATTGAAAACAGGAGTAAAACTTAGCAAAGTTTAAATGTTAATTTTTGTTTGATCAACGCATCGCAATACTTACAATGTTTTGTTGATGATAATAGTTTGTGTAGCTCAACTGACACACAAAGTGCTTTGGTACGTACATTTTTTTTAAAGATAATAATTGAGTGGGATTATTTTTTTGTAGCTGGTATTAGATGTAAGACTAACTGAAATATGTACGTTTTTAGTGAATACATCCTTTGAGGCTAGGGATGCAGTACAGCGGAGTAGAAAACCAGGCAATAAAAGAGATTAACCTTACCTTTAGCAATTCGTATTAATAAATATACATTTAAACAAGCTACAGTGGGTAGTACGACGTTCCCCTGAATACCAATAAATGAAAAACGCTCTTACCTATATTAAAGTAATTATATCAGCTTCTATCAATACTCCATCGACACAGCGGCAAAATGAGTGCGCGTGCGCCAACCCGCTCGTCATTTCCATACAAACATAATGGCGGCAATTCAAAATTCCCGGTATTTGTTTTCATTTCGCGTGGATAAGGCCGTCACGGAACAGATAAGGTTTTTACCTTGAAAGCAATTCCGAGAGAGACTCTTCTTACACATATCTTTTTTAGCAAACTAATTATCTTTGCAACAATAGTGAATTTTTCGCTCGAAGTCGAGCCATCGTAAGTGAAACACGAAAACATAGCTCAAAGAGTTCATGTTTCACTTACGATCGCTCGACTTCGGACGAAAAAATCACCATTGTTGCAAAGATATGCTAAAAAAGATATGTGAAAGAAGAGTCTCTCTCGGAATTGTTTTCAAGGTAAAAACCTTATCTGTTCTGTGACGGCCTTATCCACGCGAAATGAAAACAAATTCCGGGAATTTTGAATTGCCGCCATTATGTTTGTATGGAAATGAGCGAGCAGGTTGGCTGGCGCACGCGCACTCATTTTGCCGCTGTGTTACACCATCTTGATCCCCTCTTCGTTCGCTACCTTACAATCAATCTCGTTCCCAGGGTCTACTCCGCTTTCAAGATGCCTCACAACAGGGCTGAATAACGTCTGCGCATGTGCAAGATTTCAAATTTTTGGCGCAAACGTGTTGGTTGGTTTTGAAACACGCGCGACGACAAGGAGAGATAAATGTCTATTATTTCCGCTACAAAACGGGAATATTTCCTTTTCCTACTTTCGCAAATAATAATTATAATAAATATTATAATAATAACACTTCAAAGTTTACATCGAAGATTTTTCGCCATGAAATGCTGTGGAAAACGAGAAAGTATATCATTACTGCTTCGTTTCTGCATTTTCGCGGACTCTGACATCGTGTGGCGCTTCGTCGCTATTTTTCAGCGAGTGTTCAGAAAAAAAAACCCTGGTGTTCAAAAGATATGTTTTCACTCAGTAACAGGCGGATCCACTGCAAGATTTTAAAGCTTAAGGCGGGATTCTACCTGAATGCCATTTTTCCGCCACTTAACATGGGTTTAATGGAAATATCTCGTTCGCGTTTCAAGCAATCCAAAAACTCTCCACTCATCCCATGAATCTATGTTATGGGGTGTTTTGTAAATTTCTCGGGTGATTTTTGGGTATTTTGGGGAGGAAATAGTTTTTCTCAAAGGAGTTGTAAAATTTAGGGAAATAAGAAATATTGAAGATTTAATGTAGTTTTAAAATTAGAATTTGAAGTTAAAAATTAGTAGATTGACAATTGACGACAGTTGATAACCACGCAAGAGCACCCGCGTGGGTATCAACTGTCTGTTGGTGTTCCAAATGTTTTTTTTTTCCCCTTCTATCCCTTCTTTAAGCCTCTTAAAATTTCATTGAAATTCAGGTAGAATCCCCCCTTAAGTTTACAGGCAAACTCTTATTCTAGGCGAAAACCTTTGCAGTGTTTCGTATTTTTGAAGGTCCCGCCATTTTACCTATGTTGTTGCCATGGTTTCCTGGAAAGCCCTTGGGGCATGCGCAGACGTTATTCAGTCCTGCCCTCTCTCACAATCTCTTCCCTTTTTAACGAGTGAATGCTTAGCATGAACGAAGTTATAGCGTATAGCGGACAAATTTCACTCGCTCGATCCCTCGCTCGATCCCTCGGTCGATGGCCACAAGTTGTAAACAATAATGTATGCGTAGTGCGGTAATTTATGCATTATCAGTGAACAAAATGGCGTCTGGCGCGGATCTCTTCTATTTTTCAACACGGTATTTTCACTCCTACAATTACAATTAGACACCTTTTTGGAGTTCGAAATTGAAAGAAATAACCCTAAATAATACTCGACCGCCCAAAGAGGAGACATTTAGAATATTAAAAGTGAGTCACGTTTGAAGTTCTTCGATCGATTCAAGTTCTGATGAAGACTCAAGCTGTCGAAACTTTTAAAAACCAAGCTGCGGACTTCAAGACTTAGGAAAACACTAATAAGTATGTTAAATGTTGTATCTTCTTTATACCAAGTGTATCAATAAAATCTAATTTATCTGAATCATTCTATATTTTCTTTTGTACCACTATGGAATTCTATGACATTTTCTTTTGTTTGCGTCTGAACTATAAAACCCTTCAATGCTTTTTTTCCAGCGTATGTATTTAAAGCGAACTGATATTAGTACCTGTGTTTCTCATACTCGCGGGGAAAAAAAAAAAAAAAAAAAAAAACGTGCCTCCACCGGGATTCGATCTCGCGACCTTCGATACGCAAGATTCCTTTTTTTGACTCACGGGGACACCCACGGAGCGACAGAGGCCCTGTACTTTTGCTCCGCTGAACGAATGAACGACTATCGCGGGCTCAAATGAGATTCACCGAGGACACCGAGTTGCTGTTGTTTTGAGCTGGAAGTGGCTTGATTTACTCACCAAAGGACTGGTTTCAGTGGCTATGTTCATCTTTTCTATTCATGGATCTATTTAGACGCTCGACAGTGTTTTTTTGGCTCACCCTCCATATTTCCTTGGCGCTGGCGAATGGACTCGCATCGTTTGTTGAGTTATTTTTTTTATTTAAATACCTCTTAGCTAGTCTGCGCGATGGACGATGTTATCATATGCATGTATGTTATTTTAGTTGCATGAATGGTTGAAATAATTGTAAAATATTATTATCGGAACGACTGTGTGAGGAAGCGTTGCGTGACGGGGGACAAAAAAACTAAGATTTACCTGTCATTTTCATATGTTCTTTTAATAGGAGAGCAAACCCATTTTTGATAATTTAACTGTAGCTAATTTTAGTCCAAGAATTACAACTTCATAGATAACTGAAGTATTTTTTTCTTTCCAAGAGTTTCGTGTATGACAGAACTGAAGACGAATGAATGTTTTATTAAATACAAATACAATTAATTTATATTGTGCGTGCGAAGCACAGACTACACAAACAAGATCAGAATGTTTTAAATGATTGAAATATTTTATTCCACGAACAGCAACATGCTTTAAAATAAAACTCAAAGCAGTTCGAACATATTGGCCGAATATTTAAACGACGTCTAAAAAGTTAGTTAATGAGGTCTAAATCAACTTAATATAAGCAGGTCAGTCTAAGTCGATAAATGTTTTTTTAGTCTGTGTTTATATACACCTTCTAAACAGGGTTAACGTTTACTGTACGGTTATGAGCTTAAATATATACATTTAGGTTGGCCAGTCAGTTTTTAATCGTACTGATATTCGATAATCCCCGGGCGATAATCGCCAACTTTATGGGCCGAATATTTTAAAAACAAGGTTTACACATGGTTTAACAAAACCATGGCCTAATACGATTTTAGACTTTTCGTTTGAGTTTCCCTCCCGACCAACACTGATTTGGACGTGAATACGAAATACACCGGCTTGCGTGAATGCCGCGCGGAATCTTATTGTTCTGTTTCGAGGAATAAATCGTTTCATCGAAATCCCTATTCGAGTCAGACTCAAAACTCGAAACTCGATTCTCAAAAACATCGAGGACGAGACTGTCAACTTACATTTACCCGGTACTACTGCACATTTCTATGTTAATTAATTTCTTTACTTTTCCATTCACGAGTTGGCACATAGTGCCTTTGATTAAAAGAAACGGAGGATCTGGAAACGAGATCAACACGGATCCGCTGACTGAATAATGAGCCCACATTACTTGAATAAATCGAATAAATCGAGTCTCGTTTAGTTTGCAAAAAAAAAACGAGACTCGTTTTATGACGAATAGTATAAAACGAGACTCGTTTATGACGATCGTATAAAACGAGACTCGTTTTACATATCATTTACAATCCTGGGTCAGACTGGACCAGACTGAGAGGCACTGTCGAGTGTCTTGCCCAAGGGCACAACGCACTGACCACGATCATCGTTAAAATCAAGACCTCTTGATCCGAAGTCCAACAGGTAGCCTGCGTAGCAGGGGCTGGAGTAAAATAGAGTGTGAGTTAGCTTAGTTAGTTAGCACGCGAGGAAGGAAACGCTTTTTTCTCGCCTCGTGCGTCTCGCCCCGCGCTCTGTGTTTTTTTCCAGCGCCTGCGCCGCCGCAGGGTAACCGCGAATTTTTCATGCAGAGGAACTGCATTCTCGACCCCAGACCTTCGCTGCTTTCTTCCCAGAGATTGCAAGGAAACGTCCATTCTCGTCCCCACAGCCCTTTCGCATCTCTTAGCCGGCGGGGCCTAGGCACGAGAAACGTTTTTCGTGCCTAGGCCCCGTCGGCTAAGAGATGCGAAAGGGCTGTGGGGAAGAGAATGGGAAACGTCACGCAACGCTCCTCCCCAGTCTGCTCTCAGCCAATCAGAGTTTCTACTTTTTCCCGACCCTACCCCCGCCTTTTCCCGTCACGCACCATTTGAGCGCCAAGCCGATCAGACGCAAGGACATCAATTCTTGTCTGAAAATCATTTCTTTCTACGATCCGTTTACTCCCTCATCAACCATGAAAGGACGAGTCATTATATTCTCGATCACTGGCTGTCCGTTCTGTATGCGAGCCAAGGACAAAATGCAAAAACTTGGTATCGAATACATGGACATCAATCTTGACAACTATCCCGAACGACGAACCGAGGCGAAGGAGCGATCGGGGAAGAATACAGTGCCACAAATATTCTTCAATAACCGACATATTGGTGGCTTCGACGACTTTGATAAATTGGTAAGAGAATGTATGTTTTTCTTGGTTTGTACTGTGAAGTTTGAAGACCACAGCTAGGGTTTTATTGATGTTGTTCGTGTTTTAAATAAGCTTATAAAAATGTCGACCTTCCATGCATATCGTCCACTTCGATCGCGGCAACCCGGAAAAAATTTGCTATGCACTTAAATTTTTAATTCTAATGTTACTTGTTTTCTTTTTTGAATGACCAACATTTCTTCGAAATATTAACCAGTTTTTGAGCAAATACACTAAACTTATTAACCTGCTAACTGGTCCTAATATTAAACTATTGCCAAAACATATTCGTGCGAATAAATAGCCTGAATAAACATTAACCTTATTAGCTGCTTCAAGTTATATTGCTTGTAAGCCAGTTGTAAGCTTATCAAGCTTATCATGGTTTAGTTTGAGTTCTTGGTGAGATCTGTAATGTAGTTTCTTTCCTCATGCCTAGAGAAAAATCTAAAATAATCCGCTTACAAACTTAATTTCTCTCGCATTTAAAAAAATTAATATGCAAATATTCTAAAAGATTAAATCTTGCTGCTGTGAGATCATCATGATGACAGTGCATTTAAATTTTCAACACCTTAAACAAAGGATTTAATGAATGAATTGAATTCATGAATTCGGATAATGGCTCCAAAGTGCAAAACTGCTGACACTTGAGTTGGTGCCCGAGCACGGTGCCCAAGTAGGATTCTCGCTGGGCACTAATATGTGAATTACACACCTTTTTTTCAAGTACCCATGCCAGAATTCGGGCACGGTGCCAGTGCTCGAGTACAAGGTCTTGACCTTTGTACTTGGGCACGGGCTACATGTCGATATCTTGGATAATCAGTGTGTGAACACAGCACCATTTTGTGCCGGTGCCCAGGCACTAGTGCTCGGGCACCAAGTGTGAACATAGCCTAATACCCAGTGTGCCCAATCGGTGAAAATCAATAATCAATAAATCAATATTAATCAATATCAATTAAATTCCAGTTGAGTTGAGTGAATGCTATCAAAACCACTAGAGTGTAAAACTGCCGGTAGAAATTTGAATTCAAAGCGGCTCGATCACATGGTTAAAATTATTGTTGTCACATGATCTGAAAAAATTGTCATGTGGTTCACATTGCGAGCGTCTTGTCAGCAAAACACACTTGATTAATATTGATTTTTTGTATCTTTTAAAAGCATCCTTAAGATCGATTTTGTACTAGGCACATGCATCTATACTATAAAGTGTCTTGCCCAAGAACACAATACATTGACCCCAGCCGGTGCTCGAACCCAGAATGCTTGATCCAAAATCCAGTCAAACTGTTTCCCTTATTATATACGACAACCTGGTGTTGATTATATTATTTTTCTGTTTTGTCGCCAGGCGGAGTCTGAACTTCAAGAGTTGATTAGAGAAGTAGAAGAGAATCCCGCTCCAGCAGATGCCCCCCAACCACCCTCCCCCAAGTCAGCAGACTCAGGTAAGAGATGCAATTAAAACATGTTGCGTGGCCAACGCTTAGTCTCCTACGCAGCTGTTATTTGTGTCGCCGCGCACTCCTCCCCACTAACGAGTGCGCGACGACACAAATAATGGCTGCGTAGGACTAGCCAACACTGTGCTTGAAGAAATTTAAATGGTTCCCAAATTTGAAATCTAGGGTACCCTGAACACTTACAGCAAGCAGCCCAAAAGTGTGACCACTTTTAATTAATTCACATTATTTTGTGTGCACTTACTATCCAATCAGAATCTGAGGATGGCTATCTTCAGCTTCTGGTTGGATAGTATGCATGCATGCATGGAGGAATGTGAATTAATTAATAGCAGTCACACTTGTTGGCTGCTTGCTGTAATGATCAGTCCACACTGTGCAAACTGGCTGTATTGGTTTAAAATAATGATGCTCGCACTATGGAAAATCTGACTAAATATTATTACAGAACTTTAGTAGTTGAAGACTGACTGGTAGTAGACTGACTGGAAGATTGTGCTTTTTCTGGTCATGTAAATGGCTCAAACATTAGCACAGGCAGACTTATGCCGTGTTTACACTTGAGCTTTTTACTGCGGTATCAGAGTTTACTTACCCAGGTAAAAAATTTTTGTGTGTAAACATCATCTGATACTACGGTAAACGCCGCCAATTAGAAAGTTTACCGAGGTAACCATTTCTTGGCCATGACCACGCACGTCTTGCAAGTTCCTATTTCGCTTAGCAATTGGAAAATCATCCGTCTTCGTCTCGACTGTTTGTGGTGCCGCAAAAGTATACATGTGTAACAGCTGCTGAATAATGTTGAGGTACATGTTTGACGTTCAAGGAAGCGAAAATAAAACGTGATTACCTGAATAAGCTTCAATAGCCATCGCTTTTCGCACTGATAGAAGTGAGCATTTTGAAGTTCCCACCAATTCGATTTGATTGTGATCATGATTGTTGACAGATAAACTCGGGTCATTTGAGACGGTATAAAACACTGTAGGAATGTACCAAGGTTCAGTAACTGGACCTCAGTACATTTAAACCTCTGTAAATGCTCAAGTGTAAACACAACATAAGTGGTCACCATTAAATTAAGTCTTGGCAACTGTAATTATTTTATGCCTAATAGAACATGAAGAAAAACTTTAAATTTGATTGGAGTGTCATTGTCATATACATTTTGGTAGACTGTTAACAGTCCCTCTATTTTTTTCGCTGAAATCGTATAATCCAAGATGGCAGCTCCACGATCGTTCGTGACAGCGCGACGATTTCAGCGAAAAAATAGAGGGACTGTCAACAGTCTATACATTTGGTAACTCTACTAGCTGATTTGAAGAATTCCTGATTGTTACGAAACTAACTTATATTTAGAATGGGGGACTGTAAAAGGCCCGTAAAGGTTTCCCTTATCAATATCTCCCTACACAACAATAACAATGACAGCAATATTTATTTGAAGTCGTTACACAGGGAGTGGTTGCCCATTCACCCGAGCCAGGCCGGGCTCATGATAAAAGTGCTCAACAAAAATGTAACATTATTTTATTTTTTGAATGGCATTAAACTAAATTGTTTTTTGTAAGGGATTAATTATCGAAATGGCTTAAACCAGACATGTTAAGATTAATAATTCTCATGTGTTTTGAAATTTATAGCAAAAGCAGGGGAGGAGATAGATTTTACTTGTGAACTGGATGAATATGCTCAGCTTGTCAACGACTTTAAAGGAAGTGGACTCATAAAAGATCGCCGTAAAGGTTTCATTCACAATTACAAAAACTCCTTTGTTGGCAAAGAAGCTGTGGACTGGCTTGTCTCGTCAAAGAAAGTGGGCAAGTATTATTCTGTATGACAGTTCCATGGACGGCAACTGCTGTTTGACTAAACTGAGTGTTATATTTACTGTATTCTCATTATTCCTCAATTAGCCATGTAATACAGCTACATAGACCTCTGCACGCATTGCATGCCTATAATGCTGAGCCACATAGTCCTATGCACGCATTGCGTGCCTATGATGCTGCAAAATAGCCCTCCGTACGCATTGCGTGCCTATGATGCTGCAAAGGTGCTACAGCTGCATAGCCCTCTGCACACATTGCGTGCCTATGATGCTGCAAAATAGCCCTCTGTACGCATTGCGTGCCTATGATGATGCAAAATAGCCCTTTGCACGCATTGCATGCCTATGATGCTGCAAAATAGCCCTCTGCACGCATTGCGTGCCTATGATGCTGCAAAGGGCTACAGCTGCATAGCCCTCTGCACGCATTGCGTGCCTATGATGCTGCAAAGGTGCTACAGCTGCATAGCCCTCTGCACGCATTGCGTACCTATGATGCTAGATAATGTATTGGTCCCATCCTCCAGCTGCTGCTTTACCAACTGAGCTAATAAAGCAGTGGTTATTTATCCTGTCCCAGTTTTTAGTCCCTATGTAGCATAAATAGTCACTTATACACAGCCTCTTACAGTATCAAAGCAACAAGTGGGTGTTAGTCTGGTCATCATTTGAAACTCTTCATTTTTGGCCCTCCGTATCCCTGTTCAGTGTTAAAAAAATGCTATAGAACTGGTGCATGATTGAATGTGGCCTATAATGCCAACAAGAGGGTGTATCTATCAATATATATAGTTATGTTTTTCAGTTATTTTTCATTTGGAGACAAGACCTACCGTAAACTGCGGCTTACAAGCCAAGCCCCAGTTGAAATTTGTTTTTGTTCCCAATATATTTACTGACTTAAAGGACTTAAGCAAAGAACGTTGTTTTCTCAGAAACGGCCCTTTTTAACATAACTTTGATCTATCTATCAATAGAAAGCTGAAACGGGTTGAATTGACCACAAAAATGGATTTCAGGAGTTTTGATTTAAGACCAGTAAATGGAAAACTTATCTTGATATTGCTGCATCATCTTGTTTCTTATCAGCATCAGCTCATTCTGAAACATGTTTTTTATTCCGCTTATAATCCCCCCCCCCCCCCCCCCCCCTCCCCCTCCCTGTTTATTAGCCCACCCAAAACCCTTTACGAAGTTGTATAAGCCTAGGGTTTAATATAAGCGGCAGTTTACGGTAATTTCAGCGGAGAAATTGTAAATCAGAAGGAATTCGTTTGTTTCAGTTCTTTCATGAATTATTACGAGTTTAATAATTCAAGTTGCTGATTGCTATATTCGTCCCTTTAACGTTTTCCCAGAAAGAGAAAAAGCAGTAGAGATGTGTCGCCAGCTTGTTGAGCGCAACTTTGGACATAGTTTGGAAAAAGGGAAAGCGGCAGAGTTTAAGGATGACGACACTATTTATCGGCTTCTTGAAGACGATGAATCAACTGCATTGAATTCAGGCATGAGCTCCTCGTGTGAACCACGGCCAGCTCCACAAGTTGCAGAAGAGCTGAGGCGTTTGATTCTTAACCTGTACAGCGAGTTTTTGTCCAAGGATGGAAAGGTAATTTGAACACAAATTATTGCTGCAGCTTACAGCTCAACCTGGTCATGCATTCTTCCCAATGAAATAATGAAAAGCTTTTTAATGGCAATTCAATGACTCGGGCACTCCATTCTTTGTTTCAAACTTCCACTCTTCAAATGATCGAAGAGTGCGAGGACAAAATGCTACTCGGACGATCCAAATCTTGAATGTTGATTGGATCAATGCAGGCGGTTTGTGCATGGGCGAATGATGTTTTATCTCGTTCGAGTGTTTAGCCACCATGCCTTTCTACCTGACCCCCCCTCCTTGTCCATTGTTTTGAAACTCAGCTCAGTTTTAGGAGTCATGAATGGTCCCTTAAAATTTTCAAGTGCTCGCAAAATTAGGCTTCTGCTCGACTGATTTGCTCCCAAAATTTTAGTGGGTGCTCGTTTGCTCGCATGCGCATGCTCGGTTTTAGTGAGTAAGGCTGTCAGTAAGGCTAACTTTTATCAATGCTCACAAAGGCCATTCAATACCCCTAGTTTTGGAACTTTTAACATATATTATACCATATGTCCAATTTCTGAGACGTAACTTTCGGAATTATATACGGTATCTGTACTTTGCTGTTGCTATGTTTTGCAGTTTTCAATAATAGAGCGGTTTTCATTTGAGTGTCGAAAGTAATCACTGAATTCCTATGCTCAATGATTGGTTTAAAAAGCTCGCGCCACCTTCTCAACCAATCAGATGCAAAACTAAAACCAATCGCGACTTGGTCGACACGCGTTTTCCCTCACTTAGCGCGGTTACGTGTATTTGCTACCAGTTCTCATTGGTTCATTGTGCTGTTTTCGTTTGTCGTGATTGCCCATTGTAATTGCTTTGGTGTTGGTTTCACAACACTCAATCGAAAATCGCTCTATTGAGTGTCGTAAAACCAAAACCAAAGCAATTATAATGGCCAATCACAACAAACGAACACAACAAAACGAACCAATGAGAACTCGAACCAAATACACGTAACCGGCACCAAGCGCGGGAAAACGCGTGCGACTAAGTCGCGATTGGTTTGGTTTTGCGTCTGATTGGTTGAGTAGCTAGGTGGCGCGAGTTTTTTAAACCAATCACAGAACGTAGTAAAACAAAACCAAAACAATTCAGCGATTACTTTCGACACTCAATTGAGAACCGCTCTATAACAATCCTGGCCGGTTTATATTTTGAACAGGGAGTGGACTATGCTGCTATGGGACAGAGCAAAGAATTCATAGCATACATAAAGCATACAGCTGAACTACAGCGCGTTAAACTGGAAGGAATGACAAGAGAAGAGACGCTTGCTTTCTTTGTTAACATTTACAATGCTCTGGTTATCCACGCTAATGTGATCAGGGGGCCTCCTGTTAACCTGTGGCAAAGATATAAGGTACGTCATAATATCCCTTTTCACGGTTAACTTGTGATATTTGCATAACAATACACTTGAACATAGAAGCGAGGCAATTTCGGGCACAAGCTGTAAAAACGTCGTGTTTTTCTTGAGCTCCTTCAACTCTTTTAGTATAAAAAACAGTTTTAAAATGTAGAAGAACTACAATTCTTTTAGTTTACGTTGGTTTTATAAAGAACGTAAAACGACGTTTCTCTATTAATAAAGAGTAGATTCGCATAAGCAACAGGGAGATCAGGTTACGATCTTTACGGCAAACTTTAACAAAAATAGTTGTATATTTAAGTATTTAGTTCTTCTCCGTTTTAAAAACTATTTTTAAACTAACATAGTTCAAGGAACTCAAGAAATCACGATGTTTTACAGCTTGTGCCCGAAACTGCCTCGCCTCTTAACTGTATTGTTATACAAATATTTCAGGTTAACCGTGAAAAGGACTATTCAATCGGTCAGTGTTTGCAGGAAAATTCAAGGGGAATTCCACGCTAAATTTCACGCGAAAACCCGATATCCAAGATTTGCAAAGCGATGATTGCAATATCAGTTTTTCAAGTGAAATTGTAAGCGGATAAGCGGAATTCACTCTCGAGTCAGGAGATGAATTTTCTTTGAATCTCAAAGCACTTATGAAAGAGAAAATTATCCAATTTTGTCTCACCCTGAGACAACCAGGGAGAGTTGGTGTCAAAACAGCGGAGAAATCGGTCAAGAGAACTGAGTCGCCGATTTTAACGCCGTTTTGACTTTCCCTTGCCCCTACTAACTCTCCCTGGATGTCCGAAGATTATTTTGTCTGTGATTGTTATGTTTATCGTTAAACGCGTGCTACATAGCAATTCCTTATTCAATCATGCGATACGAGGGTTAAATATAGTGTTGGGTTTATCTCTGAAACTTTAGAGGGAAATTGTAGGCGAACATTTCATTATACCAGCTACAGTACTTAGTATATAGAGCAGTTTTTAATTGAGTGTCGTAAAACCAAAACCAAAGCAATTACAATGGCCAATAGCAACAAACGCAAAAAACACAATGAACCAATGAGAACTCGAAGCAAATACACGTGACCGGCGCTAAGCGCGGGAAAACGCGAGCAACCAATTTGCGATTGGTTTTGGTTTTGCATCTGATTGGTTGAGAAGGTGGCGCAAGTTTTTTAAAACCAATCACAGAGCGTAGTAAAGCAAAACCAACTGAGCAATTTCGCATTACTTTCGACACTCAATTGAAAACCGCCCCATTGTTAATTTCATGATCAATTTTGTTGCAGTTTTTCAATACCATATGCTACACCATTGGAGGTTACACGTTTGCCCTCAACGAAATTGAAAATGGCGTCCTTCGTTCAAACCGTAAGGCCATTGGTGCAGTGACAAAGCCTTTCTCAAAGTCTGACCCCAGATTGAAAGTTTCCTTGCCAGCCCCAGAGCCCAAGATTCATTTTGCTCTTGTGTGTGGAGCAAAGAGCTGTCCACCGATAAAGACGTACACCTCTGCGGTAAGATTTGACGTACATTTGAAGCTACTGTAAGCGGACGCCCTCGGGAAGCAGAAAAAATGTCCGCAACTGGAGCTGTCCGCTTACGGGAATGTGTAAAAAATACAGAGTTTGTATGAGCTAGAGTTCAAACGGGATTTTGTCAAGGCGCCCGTAAGTAGAGCTGTCCGCTTACGAGAGTGTCCGCTCAGAGAGCATCGACTGTATTACAGTCTCTCTACCCGTGCAGTTTTTCAACTTTCAAGCTCCAAAATTAATTGGCCTTACTGAACGTCATACGTCATACGTCACACTCATTTATTTTAGTGACAATTTCTGAGATTTTCAGTCTGGCCTCGGAGCAGGTGCCATTCATAATATTTTTATTCCCTCTGCATAGTACGACCTCGTATTTTGGTTTGCTGCTTGCTGTATTTTTTTTATAACGTTTTCTCACAGACTTCTTGGAAATTACACTTACACGTTTTCTCACAGACTTCTTGGAAATTACACTTACACAGAAACACTCGACCGTGAAAACGTGGAGTTTTGTGACCGCTGTGTGAGGTTCTTGTTTTTTTCCTTCACTGAGATCTAACATTTATTTCCACATTGTACAGGGAATTGACGAGGAGTTGTCCCTTGCAGCTGAGGCATTCTTAGAAGGAGAGGATGGCTGCGTCCTTAACATGCCGAAAAGAGAGGTAAACATTTCTGTTATGCACATCTTTCGCTCTGACAGATAAAGAGTCGAAGCGTACCTGTCGCCGCTTCCCTGCTCAAATTTGATTAAAACGAACGCGAAGAAGAAAAGAGATAAAACCTCTGGGACCAGGGTATTGGCAATGCGTATATGTATGTCACGTTATTAATGGAGATGTGGTAACAGAAGTCTATTTTCAAGCAGATAAAACCTCGAAATTACATTTTTATGAAAAAAAAAAAAAAAAACTGTGAAGCTGCTTTCCTTCTCCCTTCCCAGCGTCCCCCGCGCGCTTGCTTTTTCTCTCTCTCCAGCCCCCGCGCGCTTTATATTTCCCTCTCCGCAATCTTCCCTATTCCCTTATCCCAAAAAACCTCTGCGGAGGAGAGAGGAAGCTGTAAAGACTGAATGGATGATGCAGATTGCAAATGCTCCTTACTGTTTGGCTTACATTTCTTTTAATGACAGTTATGAGAATTTAGTAGTACATCAAGACAGTATCCCCTTCTTGACTCATTTCTGTATTCTCCTCACCTGTCTGCCTGACAGTAAGGAGAAATGAGATGTCCATCACTCTTTTATCGTCACGCAACGCATGTCGTCACGCAACGCATGACGGCTGTGAAGGGTGACTAAAGATGTGAAAATTGAGTTAAGGTCACTGTCTTTTATATTGAAACGTAATTCGTTTGCAAGCCTGAAGACAAATGCGTAAGGTGTATTAAATTCGAAGCATCATTTTTCTCTGCAGATTCGACTGAGCAAGATCTTTCAGTGGTACAAGGAAGACTTTGGTTCCAACAACGAAGAGGTAAACATGTTCTTCTGTACCCTAGGCTGTTCTCAACCTTTCTATTTTCTCAAATCGTTGAACGTATGAAAAGAACCGCGAGGAAACTGGATTTGAGAGTGAGGGCACCCACTGGGTTAAAAATCATTCTCGTCCCCACAGCCCTTTCGCATCTCTTAGCCGGCGGGGAAAGGGCTGTGGGGACGAGAATGGGTTACAAATATGACAGAAACCAATCAGAAAGTTTATCGACTGACAATGATACCTGTGGCCTTAAAATTGTTTGTGTGCATTTTTTATTTCTGTTAGCTTGTTCAATTTGTCCTGGCTCACATGGGAAAAGGACAGAAGAAAGACCAGCTGGAGGAACTCTTGGTCAGCGGCAATTTTAAAGTCGGCTTCATGAAGTATAACTGGATTTAAACTCCAAGCACTAAGACATGAAAACACAAACGTCTCAACCCGACATTGCACGAAAAGACTGGTTTACACGAACAACGCAAGCATAAACACAAGCAACATACGCAGACGTAGTAACGTGTTGATCATTAGCAGCATTTGTTCTAACAAAAGGAACTAATGATCAACACGTTACTGCGTCTGCGTATGTTGCTTGCGCTTAAGGCGGGACTAAACCTGAATTTCAATGAAATTTTAAGAGGTTTAAAGAAGGGATAGAAGAAAGAAAATGATTTTTGGAACACCAACAGGTTGGTGTCCATCTACTAATTTTTAACTTCAAATTCTAATTTTAAAACTACATTAAATCTTCAATATTTCTTATTTCCCTAAATTTTACATATGCTTTGAGAAAAACTATTTCCTCCCAAACATACGCAAACAAAATTTCCATTAAACCCATGTTAAGTGGCAGAAAAATGGCATTCAGGTTAAGTCCCGCCATAAGCCTGGTTTTCATTTGTCGGGAAAATCCTAGACCATCGGAGATTTTGTTATTTCCCGGCCGTCTTAGACTTGCAAGTAAATAAACATATATTGAAAATAAAGTAAATGCCTTGCATGTAATTAAAAAGTTCATAAATATTAATAAATCACTTATAAGTAAATAAGCTAGATTAAATCACTCGGCACAAGTTTTATGATAAACACTTGTAGACAATAATGTTCCTGCGACATCCTGATATATTGTTCATTTTTAAAGTAATTTTTGAATAACAGTTTAACTGTTCTATTTGAATGGTAATTTTCTGAAAGAGAGGTGCTATTTAATTCATTCCAACAGGGTCAGAAGAGTGTCTTATCATTTATCTATTACTTGACATTTACATGTCTGCCTCGTCCCCAGTCGCTCGTAAGCACGCATAGCGTGGCGGGGATTTGACCGCGATCAAACGTAAAAAATAAGCAAAGTCGGTCAAAGATAAGGGTTTTACTTTCAGAGCTTTTAAGCTTTAAAAAAGCTTGTTAGTTTTTCTTCAATTTTTGAGTTTACTGACTTTTTTTACGATTTACCAAAAAAGATCCAAGCTTCTGAAAAGTTACCATTTCGCACTATTAACACTGGTGCCCACTCCACAGCGGTCAAACGTTTGACCGCTGTGGAGGCGGGGATAATTTAGAACGGGGCGCATCCCCCGCTCTCGCACTCGTTCCAAGCTCCCTCGCGCTCGCGAAAAGCCTGTGGAGGAGGCAGTATGCATGTGTTGTATTTAGTTAGTCTTGAAGGAGCTACGTCACGGATGCTTGTCTTCCGTAACTAATCCGTATCAATCTTCCTCCAAGTTAGCCATCGTTGTTCCGTTTTGGTTTATTATCACCTCTTTATTGTTTTTCTCCCTTGGTAAACTATTATTTTAAGGTTTCCCCTCGATTATAAGGTAATTTTGTAGACCGTAAAAATGACACATATACGTGACATATCTCCTTGGAAGCGTCCAGTGGAAACAAGTCCTGAAGGTATTATTTATACAGTTGCCACACAATATAAGAGTTGGTACATGCTTGTATTTATAAGACACAAGCATTCGTATCATATCGCATATTGCTATAATTTTTATTAAATATTGCACCACTTATTTAATACTGTATGCTAATTAAAATGACTAAAAATAAAATTGGCTTTCAGTAAATAAACTTTTGTAATTTGTAACTTACAGTAAGTAAGAAATTGGTGACACGGTAGATCCAGACTAGTCATGTGACTGTACAAAATCTACGTCACGAGTCAACTTCAACTTGAAAATACAGGCGTAGAAACGGCCTATATGTGTTGTTTCAACAAGTCACAAGCCGATTCAACCAATCATACCGTGGGAGATCTGGGTATGAGTTGAATCAGAGAGACCATGCATATCGAGGGTCCACCGCGGTCAAACGTCTGAGCATGCAAACAAAAATAAACTACGCCGACAAACCTCGACATTACACCGTGTTTTAAACACGTCTAACCTTTTTGGTAAACGTCCAAACAAAGAAAAGGTAATTAAATCGACAGAATGCTGGAAATATACTCAACTCTGTGTTTGAAAAGTCTAAACTTCTCCTTTTACCTACTTTTATTTCCTTTCGCAAATTACTATCAAGGTTTCGATTTCGGATTGTTGCAATGGTTTTCCGGTTTAAAATTTTGCGCGGGAAATTGGCGCGCAGGAGACCAGAATTAACGCATGCTCGAGCATTTGACCGCGGTGAAATCGGGGAGATAGAAATAAATGGCACGGTGGGGGGAGGGGGATGGACTAGATAGAAAGAAATGGCACACGGCGAGCAACCTGCGATCAGGTGCTCTTTTTTTCTGCGCGAAAGACGCAAACGCACGAAAAAAGCCTCGGAAATCCGCAAAGAAGATTGAAAGACTGGACGCATTTTCAGTGGCGGATATCAGTGTTTTATATGTTTAAAATATGTAGGGCCCCCTGGTACCCTAGGGTCCTTCGAGTCCCCGTTTTTGAAAGAAAAGTCGCATCTTCACTCCCCAGTTCCCTCACACTACCTTTGAGCACATCTGGATCCGCCAGCTGAGTTTCAAAACTTCGCAACGACTTTAACGGTTGGAAACTGAGTGTTCTACTGGTCAGAATAGTTGAACCCGCACCTCAAGCACAGTCGGTTGGTTGGTAGCAGTAGAACACAATCTTTAGTGCATCATGATATTCACTTTTATTAATTAAAGATTTTTGTAGACAACGAAGATGCATACATGTATATATTGTCAGACTGATGCCTGTATTTTCTACCAAAGTCTTCTCTCTGTGTCTTTCTATGCAATGTTCTACGAGTATTTAAAACAATATACGCAATATTAAATACACCAAACGTTACAACAAAGTTGACAAAGGAAAATAGTTATGAAGCCCATCAAAGTTCTTTGTTTCATGTTTTTTGTTCGCTTTTTGTCCTTGACCGTGCACAAAACACAATAGTTTTGAGTTGTGTCCGAGAAACTAACCAATAGAAATGTTTCGGTTACGTAATTCAACCATAGTGTGTGAGCGCAAAACAAAAGATTGTGCACGGTCGTGGACCTTCCAACATAAATCTTGCCATCTTTGTTTGCTCCTTTAAAGTTTGCCGGGCTTCATAGCCATTTCCCTCTATTAACTATGGTTACAAGTAGCAGCTTAAGGGGCTATGGCGACATTAAATGCACAGGTCCGTTTTCAACATATAACTGAAAGAAACTTCATATTAATTATAGCCAAGTAAAGGCAGATTAATAGTTACTCACTGAGAAGTACGGATGGTCAAGATTGGAGAAGATTTATATACAGTGTGACTACTGAAACCGCAGTCACTTGAAATTTAAATTTATATTGCAGATTCAACTTCAGTTTTGAACTGTATTGGAATTCCGTCTTCATTCTGCTATATCGTTGGTTTTAATTGTCTAAAGTGGCCCACGAACTCGCAAACTGTTAGACCTGTTACTGAGCGCTTGGAATAAAACATTTTGCATTATAAACTAAGGCAAGTTTTTTATTTTTTTATGTCCTCTCGAGGTCGGTTTAGATCAATGTTTAAAACCTCTGCCAAAACTGCAGATACGCATTATCGTATTACGGGCCCTACCAGTTCTAAATGAAGGGACCAAGTGTCGTAAAAGTACCCGAAGCGTTTCCGAGTCATGTAGCCAATCAGAAACTTGCCCGAGCTCACGCGAACACAACGAAAACTGTCGCGTCAAACGCCAGAAGCCTTCGCCTTCACGGTGTTGCTTGGCAACTTCTACTCTTGAAAACAGCAGGCTCATTCAATTCTCGGGGTCGAGGGGTACCAGTAGAACAAGTACCCCGAAGAAGGTGCCAATTACTTTAAGCTAGGCTCATGAAATTCGACCTAATATTTACACTGTACCAGCTACAAGTGCACCTGTCCAGTTTAAAAAGTGGAAACTCTACTTAAAGCAAAAGTGGTCAAACGTCATGTACTTAAACCAGCTGCCACCTGTGACAGATATTCATGACTTTTTTATTAAAAACGTTTTTAAAGCACATGTACACGGACTACATTCCACAACACAGGCGGGGGAACCAGTGCCGGTTTTGGCAAATATTCGTTGAAGCACTCGAAGAGTTTCCGAATCTTTTTATCCAATCAAAAACTAGCGCGAGCACTCACGAGTACTCCGAAAGCAATCGTGCCAGGATTTTGTCATCAACTGGTACTTGTTCCCCCGATTGAACAACGTTCGACAGCTCGATCCTGCAATGGCTTGTCATATAAAGGCCCACCGCAGTCAAACGTCAAACAAAAATAAACTACGCCGACAAACCTATCATTACACCGTGTTTTAAACACGTCTAACTTTTTTGGTAAACGTCAGAAAAAAAAAGGTAAATCAACAGAATGCTGGAAATATACTGAACTTTGTGTATGAAAAGTGTAAGTATTTTCCTTTTACCTACTTTTGTTTCCTTTCGCAAATTACTATCAAATTTTGTTTTCGGATTGTTGCTAAAAACTACAGTAGAGGTGTCCCTTTAATAGAGGTCATATATTACAAAGATTATATGGGAGTTCATTTGCCTGGGGAAAAAGTTTGTGTCCCCTTAAAGCCGAGGTGTCCCCTTATTAAATGGAGATGTCCCAAAGTAGAGGTTCCACTGTATGATCAAAACAAAGCGAGTTATTGTTCAACTTTGTTTGATCATTAGCGAACTGTAGTGATCACAGTATTCCAGATATTTTATGATAAGCGAATCTGATCTGTAAAACAAAAGAAAAAAAAAATCCACTTCTATATCAATACTTTGCAGTTATGTCCCTTGTTATTACTTGGGGGTAGGGGAGGGGAGAGGGTGCTCATTGGCATATTGAAGTAAAGATGGGCCTTTTCTTGCTTAAAAAAGATGAGGTGGAGTGAAGTGGGCCATTTCTTGCTTGAATAAGGGGGAGGGGGGAGGGGGGGGAGGGGGGGTGGCTGGGTCCCTCCTCTCCTCTAGATCCGCCACTGGGTACATGCACTACAGTCGAAGCTCTCTGAGCGGACACTCTTAAGCGGCCAGCTCCAGTTGCGGACACTTTTGCTGCTTCCCGAGGGTGTCCGCTTACGGGAGCTTCGAATGTACTTAGTTTTGTAGAACTGCAGCAGTGTTGTAAATTAATATAATTACAAGATAATTATAAGGTAATCATGAATAATTTGTATGACATAAATAATTATTGTAACTAGCTATAATACACAGCCAAGTCAATTACCTGTGAGCCAGTCAACTCCGTCAGTAAGTCCTTCTCCACTGAGCGCATTGCTTGCACTGCATGAACAAACAAGAAACACCGCAAGTGAGTGAAAGTGACCACAGGCTTCCACTTTCATTATTTTCTAACACTACAGACAAAACAGTTTTGAATTCTTAACTCGCAGACCTCATGTCTGATACACTTTAAATTTGTTGTGCATATATAATATTAATATTAATAATAATTAATATATAATGGCAATTTCTTTTTCCTTTTCATTTCTTGTCCTGCCTGCATACTAATAGGCTCAGTTTCCAGCACGGCGTGGGTGTTTCGGTGCGCCCACGATCCTCTCCACTGAAAGGAGAGGATTGCGCTGAAAGGAGTCTGAGAATTACTGAAAGGAGAGGATCGCGGGTGCACCGAAACACCCATGGCTGGAAACTGAGCCTAACATACTAACTACGGTACTTACCATATATGCCAAGGTTTATTTAGTATGGCATCTAAACCCATTTTTTGGGAACACTAGAAAATAAATGAAATTAAGTTATCAATAAAAATAATTTATAAATAATTATCATAATAATATCTAAATAAATAGTTGCCAGCGTGAATTAGCTGTATGCTCTCAGCCAATGAGAATAGAGATTGTGAGCAAAATGTATAATAATAATAATTGAAGGGCCTGCATGGTGGTAAAAGGGCGGTTTGACAATTGTCAAACAGCCCTTTTTCCAACAGGGTCTTCAAAATATTAAATTTAACTTATTATATATTTTATATTTACATGGCAGTGTACTTAGTTCTTTAATATCCTACCTGGACAGGGGAGAGAGCTTCTTTACAATCCATTTTATTGGCAAAAAATAAAATAGGTACCCTTCTTGCAGCAATTTCTGGAGAGAGATGAACACTTTATAAGAAGATTTCCACAAAGATTCGCTAGAGCAGGTCTATGATCCGCAAAGATCAGCTAAAAGTGCAAACAACGCACTGCCAGTCCATGAGGTATGCTGTGAGCTTGACGTTCTCAAAGTCGTTCGCTTCTCGTGTAGCCAAGTCTAGCTGTGAGCCCCTGAAATCCCCTGCAGATCATGTATGCAAATGAAGAACACCACAGACCACATTGCCTCGAGATTAACTTTGCTTAAAATTTCTATAGCCACATTAAAGGCATCACTACAGACTTACAGATGTACATACAGTTGAAGCTCCCATAAGCGGACACCCTCGGGAAACATAAATACTAATGTCCGCACCTGGAGCTGGACGGTTACAGGAATGTATAAAATTAATACAGAGTTTGTAATTGAGCTAGAGTTCATATGGGGTTTTGTCAAGGCGGCCGTAATTATGAGCTGTCTGCTTACGAGAGTGTCCGCTCAGAGAACTTGAATTCACCACAAATTATTGCACCATATTTGATAATTAGATTGCACATGACCATTTAGATTCACAAACAAATATGGATCAAAATTTGGACCAGCTAATATTATTATTGATACATGTAATATATAATAACAGGAGCATATCATCCCAGAGCCTCTATCTGTACTGATTGATGACAACAGCGTAGTTACACCTTCGGCTATTTTTAGAATCGTTCTCCCGCGAAAAGATTTCCATGTCTTCCGCAGACAATAGTGATAATATTCGTAGTAACGACATTTCGCCGTTCTAGTTCTTATTCCACGTTCCTCTCGTCCATTCCTGGTTTTATTTTAAATCTGAAACGTGAATGACAACCTAGTCCTCGTGCTCGCAACTGGTGATTTTCGCAGCAAAAGTAATTCTAAAAATATCTCAAGGTGTAACTACGCCGTGTCATAGGTCCAATAAGGGAGATGGAGGCTCCAGGGTGATATGCTCCTGAAAATAATTATTAATATATTTTATTATAATTATTAATTATTAATTATTATTAATTTCTTCTTAGTGAACCTTACCGGAGTGTTGTAATAAAATATCTAACTCTTCTTTGGCTACTACCATTCTTAGACGGTCGCTACTGTCCAGCACAAATATCACTGCTTGTGCAGTTCTAGAGCAGAAGACAACAAGACACAAATAATTTGTATAATTTTATTATTGCATATCAAAAAAGTACAGTCAACTCTCTCTAAAGCGGACACCCTCGGGACCAGCTGTAGCTGTCCGCCTTAGAGAGGTGTCCGCCTTATAAAGAGTTTAATGTAACTTAACCCTATAGAAACCTGTGACGTCAGTCCCTTTCTCGGCTTCCGCTCACAAAAGACATTCATCAAGGTTATACAATAAACAGCTACTTACCTTTTCTTGTAATCAGATCACTTTGAGAATATTTTTTGCTGTGGTAGGTCAATTTGAGGTCATAATCTATTGATTGTGCAAAAAAATGCACTTCTAGTGTCCGCCTTAGAGAGGTGTCCGCCTTAAAGAGAGTTTTAATATTGTTACAGAAAAACAAGTGAAATTTGGCTGGGTCCAGCCGTTCATGTCTGCCTTAGGGAGGTGTCCGCCTTTACAGTGGTGTCCGCTTAGAGAGAGTTGACTGACTATTATTATATTAATAAATTGTATCAGATACAAATTAAATTTTATTAATTTCACTTTTAAGTGAGTTAAATGACTAATATTTAATAATCAAAATAAACAATAATTTTATGAGACTAAATACATGTATTTGCAAACAAAAGTTGTTGGCCGGAATTAAAAATAATTTTCTAATGCATATTTATATCCAACTTACTTGTAATAATGTTCCCATAGATTTCTATATCTTCCTTGGCCAGACATGTCAAACACAGTAAAGTTAAGACTAAAGAAATAAAACAACAATGTACAATTTATTGATATAATCATAATTTCATAGTGTGTTGATAATAGAAACTGCATTTAATAAGGGTTTATTTGGCCATTTTTTCTACCTCGAAAAGGTACCAGACAAAAGAGATTATTACAGCACTTGAGGAGCACCTTACCATTGCCACTCGACAAAGTTTTTGATTAATTTTTGACAACTTTCTGATGGCGCTTTCGTTTATATTGAATGAGCCAATCAAAATGCAAGAACTATGAGAGGCGGAGATGTCAAGCTCCACATTTGTGTTCTGACAATTGACATCTCTGCCTCCCACAATTCTTGCAATTTGATTTGCTAGTTTAAATGGAAGCCATCAGAAAGTTGTCATAAAGTAAAAGATGTCAAAAAGTTGTCCAAAATTAATCAAAAACTTTGTCAAGTGGCAACGGTAGGGCACTCTTCACTGTAAATGCAGGGCTGAAAATATATTTTTTTTCTTGAAAGGACATGTGCCCGACTAAGTAACCATTTTGGTCGGACAAAACAAAAATGATGTCGGACATGTCAATTACGAGCAGTACCGCTTGATAAGCAAACTTCCTAATCTAACGCGTTGTCAGCTAGTTTGCGTTTAGAACAAAACATTTTATGCGTTTGAAGGAAAAAAAAAATGTCCAGACTTTATGTCCGACCACAGTTGAGATTTCGTGGCCATTTTCTATTTCTTTTATAAAATAAAGCCTACAAAATGCTATGTGACATCATACCCGTGTTTACTTAACGCTGATCTAAAACGGTTACACAGCCAATAGTATTCATTAGTGAGCTTTACCGTATTTAATGTGTTGGGAGCAATTAAGCTTAAGTCTTAAGTTAATTATTACAAACACCTACATGTAAGTTACAGTTTACATCCAGGTAGATTAATTAAGTTATTACTAACTTAAGTTTTGCTTTCAAATACGCATTCTGCAATAAGTGGGATCAAGCAAAAAAGATCCGACCGATTTTTACAGAGAAGGAAAGACTGAAATTTATTCCTGAAGACAAGTACACTTCAAAAACTACACAAATAAAAATAAAGATATAAAATTAAAGATAAGCTTAAAGTATTAAACCTTTGCGACATAAACTTTTCCACTGTGAATCCAACAGTAGGAACAATATCTTGCGTCTGAGACTAAATAAAAAAAGATATTGCATAAGTAATTAATGTTAGGAAAGCACAAGCATTAAGCTTACATGTAATAAATTAAGTTTGCACCAAGGGCAAGATGCCGGTGACGTCAAATGATATATCATGCACTGACCTTGTCAGGTTTTAGCTTGTTGATAATCGAGGTCTTCCCGCTATTATCGAGCCCTATGCAAAGGACATTCATTTCCTTCTTCTTGAGGCCTAACCAGCCCGCAAGTTTGTCGAATAAACCCATGATTAGATATATTAAAAGGGCGCCTCAAAAATAAACACAGCTCTCAAAATTGTTTTTAGAAACGATAGAGTCCTTAGTAACCACGCACCCCGCAACTCAAACAGAGATTGATCGCGAAGGACTGGAAACTACATGTTTTACGTCATACAAGAAATGGAGAAATGGCGGCTTCGAGATGTAGTTTTAGACGAGATTTTGTCCGTCTTTCGATCAACATTTGTCGGAATTCTTCGACTTTAACCGGGACAGCTAGTAAGTATATTTATTCTTCTGTATCTTGGTGAAAAATTAATAGTATGATCGAGATTACATTTAAAATGGTATTGCGCATATAAAGATGGTTCTACTTTGCCGGCGAAAAATATAATTTCACGTCTATACTGTGATTCAATCAATTCTTTAGACGAGGAAATGTCTTTATCAAGCGGAGTGTTTCACCCCTTTTCTACATGTATTCTGTTTTCTGAAATCTTTCAGTAAAGGATAATTATAAACCTCGATAAACATGGGCCTAAACATGCACTACAAATTATTCAATGCAATTTAAGCTTGATAAGTTATATTATTTTATAAATCAAATATTTAACCGGGATTATATTTATTTACGGGATACTTTCCAACCTATAAGTCAGCCACCTGCGCTGGCCCCGTATCCCTCTACCCGCAAGCTATGGCTAACTATATAATTGCATCATAACATATTGCTTAGTCACTGATAAACGTGACCATTGCAAAAAGGGGGCGTGAACCGTGAAATTCATTTCACGACCACCGAGCGTGTTGACATATCAATATTCTATCCTGGCCCCAGGGCATTTGGGACAGACCTATATTTGGTGTTGTTTTCTTTGTATCCAAGCCTGTTCAATCAGGAATTGAGAGACAAAGGAAACTTAACAAATTTGCAATTATTTTGTCCTGAAAGCCTTGGGGCCTGTTTCATTCTGGATGGGAGTGAAAATTAAAACAGATATAAGCTTATGTAGGAATGAAGTATATTTTGACTCTGTGAAATTGATGCAAGTGAAATCCACACCTTGATGTACATAACGTACATTGTAAGTCATTGCGATAGTTGGAGTGAAAACAAATTCATTTCATGCCTTGTAATTTGCAACCAATGTTGCATGATACCATTGAATGACTAAACGGCCATTCTTTAGTTGCATTTGGAAGCCAAGTAAGGTAACATTAATTTTCTATTCCTGACACAGTTACCAAAAAGTTAAAGGTACATGTATGTTTTTAATTAGCTTTAACATTCAACAGGCGAAAATCCATCTTATGCACACTAGCAACATACAAATGAGCATGATGAGCATCTGCTCTTAGAGCAAATGTTGAGACGAAATATTGTTTAAATAAAATAAAAAAACATGCAAATGAAATGACCATGCACAAAATGGCTGTGTTTTGATGTAACACAGCTTTATTGCCTTTGGTAAAAACAATCCAATTACAGACAGACCAATCAGAAGCTTAGGCTCCCACGGCATAAAAAGACTTGAAAAGAGGTTTGTGTGGTGAAGCAGAGAGGAATTCACTCCTGTTTACCTCTGTTTTTCCACATTTAAAACAAATATTAAGAACTGATTGATTTAACATGGGATTCATGATCAGTAAATTAGAAACCTTGATCATTTGAATGAGATTTATTTTTACTTCAGTTTGAAAGACTTTTCACCACATGACCACATGTAGTTTGACCAATACTGCAGGGCTGCAAATAATTTTGTTTTCTTGAAAGGACATGTGTCCGACTAAGTCACCATTTTGGTCGGACAAAACAAAAATGAGGTCGGCCATCATACAGTACTGCTTGATAAGTGAACCTGCTAATATAATGCATTGTCAATGCAGAGTAAACTATAGTTTGCGTTTAGAACAAAATGCGGTATATAACACGTTAGCATTTGTGTTTGAAGGCAAAAAAATTGTTCAGACATTTTGTCCGACCACAGTTGGGATTTCATCGGACATTGGCAAATTTTGGTCAGCCATTGTCTGATGACCGACTGTTATTTGCAGCCCTGCATGAATACTGTACAACAGAAAATTCTGTAGTGGATTGCATTAGCTAGGGTCTATAAACTAGTTACTAAACACATTGGATTACTTATTTTTCAGATGATTTTCTTGGTGTACGTCCAAGCTCACATTTAAATGATAAGGTTCAAGAGGCAGGCCCTCTTAAAAAGTACGATGAAACAGTCAGGAGTGGAAAGCTGAAACTTGACAGATATCAGCGGCAGATTATTGAGCATCTACAAAGATTGCATAATGATGTAGTTAATTATCAGCCCAGCAGTGCTGGAGGGTTTTTTAGTAAGGTAGGAAGTTACACATGAATTTTGTTTATGTGGTGCTAATTATGTCCTGACTGTTATAGTCAAATGTGTAATTTAATTAACTTGTTTATCCATTTGTTTTTTTCTTTGGTAGGTTTTTAGACTTAATAGTAAACAACAAACTCCTCCTGGTCTTTATCTTCATGGTAGTGTAGGTAGGAAATCACATTATTTATTAAAATAATTAATATTTTCCGTCCTTCTTTCCTTCAGTCCTTCCTTCCCTCCCTTTCTCCCTTCCTCCATTCCTCCATTCCTTCCATAAGGGGTATCCCCTTATGGGCAACTGGTGTGCGGGCCCACTTGATATATGGTAGGTGTCACCTTATTCCTTCCTGTAGTATCTTATGTCTGTCTGTCTGCCCATTCTTCCTCTTCCTCCCTTATTTCTTTCCTTCCATCCACCCTTACTTCCTTCCTTCCTAGTTTTTCCATTTATATTCCCTCCCTCCCTTCTGTCCACCCTTCCTTCTGACCTCCCTCCCTTCTTTCCATCCCTCCTTCTTTCCATACCCCCCACATGGTGTTCCTTTTGGGTGGTGTCCCCTTACAAGTGTTGCCCCCCCCCCCCCCCCTTTTACAGGTGGTGTCCCCTTATAGGAGTTCAACAGTTGTCCAAGGTGTCCCAAATTAGTAGATGTTCAAATAATTATATTAAATGACATGTATGATTTTATTAATTAAGGTTGTGGCAAGACAATGTTAATGGATTTGTTTTATGATGAAGTTCCTGTGGAAAAGAAACAAAGAGTTCACTTTCATTCATTCATGTTGGATGTTCACTCAAGTATGTAATATTTCATTCCTGTTTCTACAGCTGTTTTACATTCTCCCAACTATCATGATGACTGAGAAAGATATTATTCTGCCAGTGACACAAGCTACTCGGAAAAAAATTCTGAGTTCCCCCAACAGGAGTCGAACCTATGACCTTCCACACACCGGTCAGACGCTCTACCACTGAGCTACAGGAGACTCGTGGGAACTAAGGCCATATAACTAGGTTCAAGTGTGACAAACATCCCGCATACTGCTAGGACTAGATTTGTCGATGAATGAGAATTTGTGGAAAGAAATGATGGTATTTTTTTAAGCTTGGTAGAAATTTGAGAGAGATATTATTCTGTCAGTGACACAAGCTACTCGGAAAAAAAAAAATCCGAGTTCATGATCATGATGACTGTTTCTAGCACTGTTTCTAGCACTTATTATTGTGTAGTGGTATGTCACATAGAAAATATCCACCTGTGAATTAATAGATTTTGAAACACATTTTGTTAACCAATCAGAGCGCATACATACATGTACATGTACATACAAAATGTTGTTCATGGTCTATTATTGTCTATGGTCTGTATCCTAAAAATTCAATCTTTGCTTGTTCAGATTGCATTTGTTTTATGCAGGTATACACAAATTGAAAGCCAGTCTTCCTCCGCGAGACCCCAAGTCCATGAGAGCGCAGCCTTTTGATCCTATTCCTCCAGTTGCTGAGCAGATCAGCTCTAAGTGGTGGCTTCTATGTTTTGATGAATTCCAGGTATTAAACAAAGTTCATTCATATCCACATCATAGAAAATCCTTCAATAATTATCTAGTATCATAGACATGTAGTACAATGTATATGCAAAGGGCCACAGATACATGTACTGTAACCCTCTGCATGTATTGCATGTCTATAAAGCTAGCATCATGGGCATGTTATGCATTAAATGCATGCAAAGGGCCACAGATACATGTGCTGTAACCCTCTGCATGTATTGCATGTCTATAAAGCTAGCATCATGGGTATGTAATGCATTAAATGCATGCAAAGGGCCACAGATACATGTGCTGTAACCCTCTGCATGTATTGCATGTCTATAAAGCTAGCATCATGGGCATGTTATGCATTAAATGCATGCAAAGGGCCACAGATACATGTGCTGTAACCCTCTGCATGTATTGCATGTCTATAAAGCTAGCATCATGGGCATGTTATGCATTAAATGCATGCAAAGGGCCACAGATACATGTGCTGTAACCCTCTGCATGTATTGCATGTCTATAAAGCTAGCATCATGGGCATGTTATGCATTAAATGCATGCAAAGGGCCACAGATACATGTACTGTAACCCTCTGCATGTATTGCATGTCTATAAAGCTAGCATCATGGGTATGTAATGCATTAAATGCATGCAAAGGGCCACAGATACATACATGTACCCCTCTGCACTCATGGCGACTACCTATAAAGCTAGCATGATCATGACAGCCCTCTGCACGCATTGCATGTCTATAAAGCTAGCATCATAGGTGTGCAATACATGCAAAGGGCCACAGATACATTGTAACCTTCTGGATATAATTTTAACAAAAACATATTTTGTTGTCTGCAGGTAACAGACATTGCTGATGCGATGATTTTAAGGAGACTATTCACAGCGCTGTTTGAAAAAGGAGTTGTAGTAATTTCTACATCAAATAGACATCCAGATGGTAGGCCGCCACTCAATCTTAATTCCTGTCTGATTAACATATTTTAATAATTTCTTGTCACAATAAGCTTTAATTTATATATGATATATTTTTTGTTGCAATTCTTGTTTAGATTTGTACAAAAATGGTCTTCAAAGAAGCAACTTCCTGCCTTTTATACCTATTCTTAAGGTGAGAAACTGTTCTGATATACTTTTAGTTAATAATATATTGTTCCTTCTTTCTCAAGGAAATTTAAAACCAAACCCAGAACTGATGTATATTCAGCATGTACATGTAACTTACTTTCATTCACTTTCAAAAGGAATGAAGAAAGTCTCTGAGAGAGATTTGGTGCTTGTACAGCAAGTTAAATAACTTTATTTATAAATCATTTTGTAGTAATCAGAAGTATTTCTTCTTTTTTCAGAAACATTGCAATGTTCTTTGCCTTGACTCTGGAATAGATTACCGCAGAACAGGTGTGGTTATTTGATAGATAGTTTTCCCAAATTAAAATATATTTTTCTTTTCACCAAATAACATCAATATGTTTCAAGATATCAAATAAACATCCGGGATGTAATATATCAGACACGAGAGACAGTGTTTCATCGGGATATCCAAACACAGAGAAGAGAGTCGAAAATACGACGCGCAGCGGAGTATTTTTGACGAAATTCGAGGTGTTTGGGTAGCCGATGAAACACTGTCTCGAGAGTTTGATATATCTTCTCAATCGAAACAAAAACTAAATTAAGGAATAAGCAGAGAAATAAAATTGTAAAAATCTATGCTAATTAAGACCGGGTATCCAAACCTCCGACACGGTTATGATTTTCTTTGTTTTAACTTGATGAATTATTAATGAGTTTGAGAAGTTTCTCAACATTTTTGTATCACTATTGAATTTACAGATATGGCTTTTATTGGCAAAGCATTCTTCAGGTAGGTTTAAAATTTTACATCTCCTCAATCTGGTAACCGTATGTACATTACATTCCCACTTTAAGCCAGGAAATGTGCCCTATCTGATTTGCATAGCCTCTGTGCATCTGCCCCACCCCTCAAAATCAAATCAGGGATAGTCTCTCCCCATTTTTTTAGGGGAGGGAGGGGATGTACACAGGCTCGATTTGCAATCCTACTTTCTTTGTTTGACAAGGGATTTCAGTAATATTGTTGTCCTTTTTATAGTTCAATAAATTATTCAGTGACATTACTTTTTGGTTCTCAGCACTCTTGATCAACAAACAACCAATGAACTGAACTGGATATTTCTACTTTAGCTCAACAACAGATGGAAGGTACGTTCCCGTGACAACTAAAAGTTTTGACATGATCAAATGACAAGTACAGTCGAACCCTGCTAACTCAAACTCTCAAGGGAAACTAAAAATAGTTCGAGATAGCGGGGGTTCGAGTTAGCCGATAGTAAATGACTGAAAAACAAGGGCAAGGGGAATGGTTTCTCTGAGTTCGAGATAACGGGGAGTTCGAGTTAGCAGGGTTCTACTGTAATAACTTTGTTACTTAAGTGAGGTGAGCACTGTTCCGTGCAACTTTCGTGCAAGTTCCACGTAGCATTGCCTTGTGTGACATACGTAAAGCAAAAGCAAAGCAATTCCAGATTACCATCTAGCAATGATCTTTGCACGCATTCTAGCGTCTTTGTACACATTGCGGGCCTATCGAAGATGGATAAAACCACTCTGAGGAAACCGATTACTCGTTTTGTTTTGTTTCATAAACAGAAGACACTGAGTGCAATCCAGGTCCTAAAACGATACAGGTGCTTGGTACAAGAAAGTTAAATGCACCTCGTGTTTGTGGAAGAGTCGCTGATTTCACGTTTGAAGAACTTTGTGCACAGGTAATATCTTCTTAAAATAAATCTTCTTTTGCAACATTTTGTACAAAATTAAACTTACCTTTAACGAAGGAAACTTCAGTTTACCAACATTGAGATCCGCTAAAGAGGTATAAATAAACCACAAAGGAACATGCAAGGATGGCCAATATTGGCCAATATTGGGGACGATTGAGACGGATTGTGAACGACTAACTTGAAAAATTCAGGCAAAATTTCTCAAGATCCATCATCCATAACCGCGCTCTCTTAATTCTGGAGAGATTCAGCACCTCGTTTAACCGCAAACGGCAAACCTCAGCTTCCAGTTGATTCTGTTTACTTTTTCTCAAATCGCTAAATAAATAAATCCATCAGAAAAATCGAAAATAATTCACACGTTCACGGCAAACGCGAAACTACTCACTTTGACGGAGGCCAAAAGCGGGAATTTTTCCGTTCGCGGGAAAATCAAACGTGACTGATGCTTATTAATCTCAAATATCCCGTGATAAACTGCGTGTTCAATTTTGAACAATGGCCCAACATAAAAACTATAGGGGGATTCTAGGCACTGATAAGTGATTTTTTTGTTCTTTTAGCCTCTAGGAGCGGCGGATTATTTAGCTCTGTGTGAACACTTTGATATTCTCATTTTACGGGACATACCTAGAATGACATTGTTTCAAAAAACAGAGGCCAGGAGATTCATCACCCTTATTGACACTCTCTATGATAACAGGGTAAGACAAATGCTTGGTTCAAACGTCGCGTTATCGTCGTGTCGAACTCAATAATTGGTCAATTAAAGTTCGACACTAACGCGACTGTAACTCGACGTTTGAATCCGGAAATGGCCTATAGGAGTGTTCACTGTTTATCAACATTTGTTTTGTTATTCAAATTTGCCAACCATTAAACAAAATAACTCTTTGTTTCAACAGCCAATAGTTCTCTGGTTGGCACATTAATAACAATAGGTGACGTAACGAGAAACATCGCTATTCATTCGTTTAATAATTTAGATGTAAGTTTATGTAACATTGATGAAAAAAAAAAAAAAAACATTAATGAGTGTTGTGATTCAGTTTTGAATCTTGTGCACGCTTCCATAAGCCTAACATTGTGTTTTAGTGGTGCTGAAAATTTGCACTGTATTCGATAGCCTGTAATGTAGTTCTTTTGTTTTTCTTTTCGCTTTTGTTTTGAAATAAGTTTGGTCCAACAATAGTGCTTCTTTCTTTGCTTAGATTCGTCTAATATGTTCAGCTGCCACCTCAATTGGAGATCTCTTTAACGCAACTCCGCTGGTTACAAATGACGATGAATTCAAGCGAAAAACTAATGGATGACCTCGACTTATCAGCGGTAAGCATCTCCCTTTGTTATTGTTTGTTTGTTTGTTTGTTTTTTTTTTACTGTGTGCAGAATAACTTCAGGGTGAGTTTTTGATTGTGATGCAAGTCCTATATCTGCGTTCGACCTGTTTTTTGTATTTTACAGTCCGATGCTCATTCAAGCGCCATTTTCACGGCCGAGGAAGAAATCTTCGCGTTTGAACGCACCATATCTCGCCTCACTGAGATGCAAACCGAGCAGTACTGGAACTGGCAGGGCTTCCGTAAATCGTGGGACGTGTTTGGCAGTTGACACCGCTTTTTACTTTATAGCTTAATGTATAGATTTGGGAAACTTTTAGTCTGTGCGAAGAGGGAGGGGAAAGGAAACTCTTTTGTCATCAAAAACGTTTCTGGTAATAATTCGTTGCACTTTCCTCGAGCTTAAAATTTTTATGTTTACATATCGCACACTTTATAACTTAAAGAGAAATTATCATTCTTCTATTTTTGTTACACGAAATTCAGCATGATAGTAATCTTCGCTATTTTATAAACCGGGTTGTACAGGATTTGCTGGTTGACTTTCAAATCTAATCCCGCGTTTGTTTTACCTTTGCAAAAATCCAAGAATGTCACGTGAGATGTTCTAACCAATCAGAACGAAGGTGTGGTCCACTACAGCCAATCAGGTACAAAGCCAGAACTGGCCAGCGCGATCTTTCCCGCGCTTTTCGCCGATTGCATTTTTAACGTCTATTTTGGATCGGTTAATTTCATAATTTGGCATTTTAATTTATGGAGTGGTTAGAGTTATGGAGTGGTTAGAGTCGTTCATTTGTCTCGCCACTTAACTTTTAGCATAATGGGCTATTTATAAGTTAAAAATAAATATTATTAATATTTTCTTAACTATAATATATAAAATATTTACAAGGAAATAGATGACGAGAATCATCAACAGGGGATGTGATCTTGATGACCACCATATTCACATTAGTTACGATTAATTTTTCAAACTAAGATACTTAACGAAATTTTCGATACATGTCCATATTTTGTGAAGCTGCATGGCTCATATTTTTTAACAGTGTTCTTTTCGTAACTGGTTTATGGAATATTCACTTACTTAGGGAGACCTTTGAACATTAAATGTAACGTTTTTCGATTTCGAAATATATTTAAGCAGCAAGTAATCGAGTAATCTGCAATTGAACAGTCGGGGAACAAGTGCCGTTTTTAGCACTCGAAGAGTTTCCGATTTTTTTATCCAATCAAGAAACAGCGCGAGCACTCCGAAAGCAATCGCGCCAGCAAATACGTCATGTTGCTTAGCACCTTCAGTGTACTGATCAACTTGTACTTGTTCCCCCGAACTGATAAAGCAAACACGAAAATATCATTATATGATAACTTTATGTATCAGATTATGAATACGGAGTTATATTAAATTTTTCCTTTTTTTCCTTTGGAATTCCCAGTTTTGCTTTGGTAGGCTTATCTGTATCAAGCGTTGTTCAAACGTCGAATTTCACATCCTCAATTTGTTTTGGTTGAATTTCGTACGATGAAACACAGTACAATACTGATTAAGCCCAACCTCGTCCACAGGACCATCTCCGCTTTCAAGATGGCGGGTGGGCGCGAAGAAGACCCTGGCGAAGAGCAGGTCACGTGACCACACAATTAGCCAATCGCGAGCCCGCCGCCATTTTGAAACAATCAAAATCTCCAATATTTTGGGAGACACGTGACCTGCTCTTCGCCAGGGTCTTCTTCGCGCCCACCCGCCATCTTGAAAGCGGAGATGGCCCTGGGGACGAGGTTGGATTAAGCCCTAATTCAACTGTCGCACAAGAGATATATCAATACGCCTTTCCAACAACAGTTTACTCAGATTAAACTGCCCCTGATACCGGAACGTTCCGAGAGTAACGACCCCCTCTCCTCTCCTCTCCCCCCCCCCCCCCCCCCTCACCCCCTCCGAAATTAGCGACCCTCTACAGTTCGAATGTACCGAACCCCCTGAGAGTAACGACTCTTCAAAAGAAGCGACGTCCAATGTCATTTTAAACAATGGATATATTGAGAAAGATGTCAATTAGTCAGCCGTGACACAAGCTACTCGGAAAACAATTTCTCGTATTTCCACCACGCTTAAATTTCTTTCCACAAATGGGAATATGAACAAATTAAAGGCTAGCAAGTTGATTCCTTCGAAATAATTCAAGTCGGCGCATATACAGTACGCGTTTTAGCTACCCAAAAGTAGCGACCCTCCAATAGTAACGATAGCCGATCGAGGAAAAGGATCTCATTTCACTTTAAATTCTTCAACACTTCCTAACCTAAAGGGTTTAAAAACCAAAGAACGGGATTGGAGTGGCTATGAAAAGTCGTGAAATGAAGAAAGAAGAGTATTGTGCTAAACTAGTGAGTGTGTCATTTGAACAGAAATAACCATTCGAATTATTTTGTGAGGATGTGCATATAAAATAAATCAATCTCATATATATGAACTGCGGATATTTGAATGTACGCAAATGAGAGAGATCGATGCATTTTTAATGTGTAAAATTTCTTAGCAATTAACTGCCCAAACTGTGATGGGAAACCTTTTACTGATTCTATGACATACAAATAAATAGCTAGACTGCTCCATATATTCGGAGACCACTCGCTAACATTCAACATAAGGTTTAATTCGCTTACATAGTCTATTATTCTCACGGAATAAAACGATCTCAAAAATGACCAAAACCGTAAAAACCCAATGCCTCCTGCTCACAAAGGGTTCAATTTTGCCAACGCAACTAATTAAGGTGACGCGCGACTTTATTACCCGACTTTTGCCTCCTGGTTAAACTGTTTTCAGTAGAGCTTCCTCGGTGATATTTCTAGAAATCGGCGAACCCGTATCAGTTTGTTGTTGAACGCCCCGAACAGGCATTATTTGTGTTTCGGAAAATATCTTTCTAGCTCGCTAGAATTAGGTTTCTCTAAAAATAGATAAGCGGCTTTGGTCACTAGCTAAATCGAGTCCATTCAAGATCTGAAAATAGATCGCAAGCTGAACCGAACACCGTCATAACAAGTTTATTCATTTTGCACGCTATTTGATTGATCATGAGACTCATGTACGACAAGAAATTAGGAATTGTACGTAAAATTTACATTCATTAAAGTGCTAGAACATGATAGAAATTTTCGATGTTTTATTTCTAGATCTGCTTCTGCAAACAAAACAACCATATCATTTCCCTTCTTTGGTGAACCCACCGTGCAATATCGTATTTATCTGACGCGAGTGTGCCTGAAAAGCAACGAATGACGCGCGATCTGCTAAGCTTCTGATTTCGTCATTGACCTTTTTATCTTTCCTGATTCTCCTCTCATCCAGCCGACATATCAATGAACGACCCAGGGATGAATTTAATTATGGAAGAAAAAAGGATTCGGGAAAGTACTATAATGACAGGTCAAACATTTGCATACGGCGTCAAACCTGTCGTAAAACGACCGTGTTTAGACTATACAACTAGAATCGCTGTCTCGAAGAAAAAAATGAGAGTCGAATTACGAATATAAGGCGAGTTAACAATGAACCATCACTGGTATAAACCGGTGGGTTTTACGTTCAAGAAAATAGAACAAAAAGTCAGGATTTATCTGATGAAAAACTCGCGATTGATTACTGGCAACAACAAGGACAGGTGTTTTCAAAGCTTCACATGACAATTCACTTTGGCGAAGCATGTTTTTGTTGCACAAAAGTAGAGCAGATATTTATGACACTCTACGGTCAATACGAAGCATTTTCAGCCAATAACTTCAGTTTAGAACCGTGACAAATGCAATATAATTTAATAAGTGTCATCGTCTTGGCTGTTTTCAAACACCCACAGTTTTTTTTATGTTATTCTTCGTGTGTGACAAATATCGTATTGACCCGGCAGTGTGTAGGATATCGTTGCAGATATTCGCCTCGCATTTATCAAATCCATTATTAAACCCTTTTAGTCATCATGTCCCAGCTGAATATTGCTCTGATTTCGTATTTTCCTATCGCGTGAAAATAAATGCCAACCCAATATCGTATCTTTGACTATTTAGAATCGGAATGAGTTTCGGAAAAAACGAAATCAAAAATGACAAAAAGAGATTTCTGTTAAAATAAACGATTACGCGCCGTAGATAAGTTGACGCTATTTAAGGCGATGATGTTTTCTGAATACAAATCTGCACGAAAGATAAGTACATTAGTTTTGACGAATTTCGCATCGTGTTTGTGTGTTTTGTTTCCTTTCCACATGATTACATGCATTTGAATGTTGAGTAAATTATGTCATCTAACGACAAAGATTCTATATTTACTTTTAACTGAGAAATTTGACGCGAGTGTCAACTTCGACAGACTTCGACATTGCTGTATTTCCAATGATATGACAGAAGCACAGGCGAATGCTAACAAACACAGGCTTTCCTCATGCATGTAATCTAACATTTCGTTTCTGTCAGTTCAAGCTGTGTTTACACTGCATTTACGCCGTTGCTATGTACAGACGGCTCGGAAGTGTTCTAAGACCAATTGCAAGAACATGTTATTAAAATGCTTGGGTATTTGCATCAGTCACAAGGATATGACGATATTAATTAAACGAGACGCCATAACATCGCTCGCCAATCGACTCTCGACCCCGATCGCCATTCGTGCGTCGTCGTCGACGTCACTCGGAAGAACTACGTCACAACTTCGGGTGAGATCGTCAAATGGTCGTGAGCTTTCGCAAGTGGACCGACGCTTTCTTTTGTGAATTTTAATTTGCATTGTCCATGTTTATGGTTATAAATAGCAACTCTACTCAATTCCATTCATCGGTAGTTTTAGGGTTGTTTGGAAACGTCTCCGTGATCAACGAGTCGTCTGTATATATCATTCGCCAGCTTAGTGAGTTTCGACGGTGAATATTCCTCAACAGCAAATATTTCACGTAAGCGTTTCGTAAATCGAACATGCTGAATATGAATATATAATGTTGTGCTCATCAAAGAGTGAAGGGCAAATACCGAATGCTTTAAGGGAGAGCGAGATGAACGGAGGACATACAACTCGCCCGGGAAATATCAGGAGAAAAAATATGTCCTATTTGACGCCAGAAATTTTAATCACTTATGAGCGCGAAGGTGAACAGGCCAAATCGTACGAGGAGAGGTATAAAGAGGCTGCTTTAGGAGTATTTGGAACTAAAAAGTCTCTAACACATCTAAATGTGCCAGCAACGCTACAACAGACTGACAAGCAAGCGGTTATCAGGCAATATCACTCGGACCCATGTATCGCGAGCCTTGGTATTCTTCAGTGATGGTGAATTAACTATGGAAAATGGTTAGCTACGCTATAACACTGAGAACTGAACAGTGGAATCTTGTATATGTTAAATACATTGTCCTTCCGCGAGATTTGACACTAGAAATCAGGTTGTATTTACTCGGCGGCTGAGACGAAAAAAAAACATATGTTTTCCTTGCACTTTGACTTGTGCAGTCGTTAACTTGGTCAATACTAAGTCTTCTTAGAAGGTCAGTGGTCATATGGTGTGCTTTACTCAGCGTGGTCAGCCCTGGAACTGCTTCAAAACCCACGCTCCATTAGTATGTAAGCTGCAGTTTTACTGACTGCTGCAACATAAGTGATGTACTTTAGATTATTTATCGAAAAGTTGTCTCCCTGAAGCTAAGGAAACATTATATATCATATTCAACATTGTGTTTCGGCAAGCATAAAACTTGCAAAATAAAATAGTATGTATATGATTTTTTTTTTATTCATGATTATTACTGACGATTTTTCTTGGAGCAAGTTGTGTGACCAGGCTTCGTTTATGCCGAAGAAATCTTGCGGTAAGCCGAGAATCTCTTGTGTTTGTAGACACAGATTTTTATCGTAGCACGTTCGTTTTCCATAATGTCATTAAAAAAGAAAGTAAAGCGTCGCTCCAGGCTCGCACTTCGCCGTGACAGTGCGAATGTTCGCAGATGGCTGATTGATATATATTTACAACCATTTTTTAAACAAAGACCCGCGGGAAAAGTTCAGTAACTTAGAAATACTGTACAGATCCCAAATTTAATTTAAAAAAACTTAAAACAACAGCAACAAATAAATTCTAGCTTTTGTTGAATACATCATGTTATTGATAATGACATTATAAAATTTATCAAAACGACCACACAGACTTTCAGGACATTCAAGTTTCTTATCTTTAAAAGTTTACTTTTGTGATTTTAGCTATCTAGAGTATACGTTTAATTTACGAGTTATCACACCGTATCTTTCTCGATACATATGGATCAGTCTTTCTTTGCGCTTTTTCATTTATGAATTTTTGACGCAGGTTATAATCAGTCTTAGATCAGTAGTTCAATATCAAATAGTTTTCAACAAAGCTAAGATAAATACGCCGGATCTTTCATTCGAGTTGCAGAAACACTTCAGCACACAGGCCTGCGGTTGGACTGTTTCGCAGCAAACAAATGAGATTCGGAATAGGAAACGTCATCAGTTTTGTGAACTAAACTGATTACAGTGAGTCAATAGATTGAAACAGCTTCGAAAAATTGGAAAAAAATAATAAGAAGAAGAAAGAAACTTGGGAAAGACAGTGTATGTCAGTAACTGAAGCATTAAAATAAAACTTGAGGCTTTAAACATTTTTAAAATTATTATCCTGATATATTTTCCTTGGATATAATGAAGAACTTAATTCAAATTATTTTTAAGAACACTTCTCATTATCAGCTGAGCATTTTCACACGTATATTTTTAGTATTTTAGTTTACTAAACTGATTTCCTCAGAAATCAATTGAAAATACCTATTTAACCCTGACGTCAGTTGCACAAAAACGAAAAAAACTGCTCTGATAAAACATGGTTTTTTACCCAATCAGAGGCGAGCGCGTGCAGCTTTCAGTCCCAAATAGAAAACGTTTCCCGCGCTTCCATAGAGTTATGGTGACACGAGTGAAGTTTGGGAGAACGAGAATTGTTGTGCTGAGTGTTTCCACAGTGCTCAAGGGGAAAAAAGTATGGTAACATCTGTGTATGCCTTTCCATGGAACGAGAATCGACGACCGCCGTGTTTTTGCTATGTCCTATACCGTTTTCAATATAAAGTAAACAAATTTCTTAAAGCCGTTTTTGATTTTGCCCCAAACGTCTCCTTACTCTCGACCGTCAAGTTGCCTTTTGCCTCTGTTTCAAAACGAGTTCTAATGCACTAGCTGCCTGGGGCGAGAACGAAGGCGACGTTCCTTCGTTCTCGCCCCAGGCAGCGACTCGGCTCGCTTCGCTCGCACAGTTTCGCACAACCTTTCATATGGAAATGAGTTTGATTTGCATGACAATGAACGTGCAGGTAAAACTTATTTCCATATGAAAGGTTGTACACCAGGACTCGTTTTGAAACAGAGGCAAAATGGCCTATTGGGAATATGTCGCCGCGCGGCCCCTGGCCTAAAAGTGCTCTCTCTGCTGATTTCAGGATCAGTGCCGATCGAACAGTTCGCCTTGACTCCATACAAATAAATCCATGCACGGGTACTCTTGGGTGGGATTGGGTTCTGTAATTATCCAACAAAAGCGTTTTCAGCCTTTTTCTTGCAAGTCCAACCGACTGTGGAGAGTCGACATTATCAAACGATCTTGGCGGTACGTGCTCTTCATTGGAGACGCGTTCGTTCGAAATTTTTGAGGTGCCGTCTCTGCGTGTCACATAAATTTTGACAAATCTGTTATTCCAAAGTGAAAGCACAATAGAGCGATTTTCAATAGCCCTTTTCACGGTTAATCTGAAATATTTGCATAACAATACAGTTAAACATAGAAGCGAGGCAATTTCCGGCACAAGCTGTAAAACATCGTGATTTTAGTGAACTCCTTGAACGAGGCGTTGGCTATGAGTTAATGTACGACGAGATTGAGTGGAATACTATTAGGTTTACATAAAGTTTCGAATTCTCCCAAACTTTCCCTCGTGTTTGAATCAGGCTATGTAAATCCTTGCGCCATTTTGTTCTATTTCTTAAACGTATTACGGCCAACTCAAAGAACATGTTACTGCAACACGTTGGCGATCAGCTGTGGGGGCTACGCTCGATTTCCAGCTGTTTCGTGAACCGGCGTTCCGTCCGGGTGGGAGGTCGGGGAATTCCCAATTCTCGTGATTTTATTTCAGCGAGAAAAAAACTAGAACACGAAGAGGGAACGAAAACAACCACTAATCAGCATCCTTGTTATATAAAACACACTGGTTTATTTCATTTCATATTGACTAAAATTCTTTCTTGACAAAATCTTTATTATCAGTGCAATTGACCATCGACTAGCTGTTGTAGGTAAATCTCACAACAACCGGTTTTTTAGCAGCTACACAGCATATGAATAATCTAAAGTTAATAACTATTCAGAGTTACAATAACTTTTATTCATTTTGTGTGAAATGAAACACTGACTCAGGCGCCCCGATGAGCCCGCGGTTGTCAGTTTGCGGTTGCTTAGAAACGTGACGTGTTTTTATCTTTTAAGATAACTCGCTTTCTGAGTTTCTGAGTTTCATTGTTCTCCATTTTGTTTTGTTATGTTTTACTGGCAACAAAAAAAACTTTTCAGGTCATTTTGGGTCCTAAAGAAACAGCTAATGCTGTAACTTTCCGGCTTGATTGAAGCCGGTTTATATGCTAGTCCAGATATCCTTTTTACCCAATCAAATTGAAGGCTTCCAGAGCACAGGTAGTCACGATTATAGGATAAAATCAGGTAATTTATAAAATGACCATAGCTATAGAAAATCCACTGAAATTCAACATATCCCGGATCTTGACCCGTGTACAGGTCAGTAAAGTTCGTATTTAATTGGTCGCGTGCTTAGACCAGTTATCACAACCCCGGATCACGTGACCGTCCATGTTATCATCCGAGTACACGTTCATATACAGATCTTCTAGGGGAGGGTCGGGATCAGCCTCGGCTGCTTTAACAGCTGCTTCGATCTCCTGTTTCGCTTCTTGCTCGATACGCTGAAAGAAAAATAACACAAGTTACGGAAGTGACGAAAGGCGTAATTACGATTTACTCGAATTCCATTTACTCAATAGTTTTCGTTTCGATTGTGAAGATACATGTATATTGTATATTGAACACTCGAAAGCGTGTTTCATCCGATTTCCATACACCGAATTTCGTCAAAAACACTTCGCTACGCGTGGTATTCTCGGTGCTTGGAAATCGGATGAAACACGTGTTTCTGACGTGATATAATTATTATATCCATTTACTTTTCCTCTGAAATGTTAGTTTGATTTTGAAAATGTGAGTTAATTGAAGTTTTACTTTTAAAAATCAGACTCAGATCTTTGAATTTTGACGAATCAAACTCTCCTTTCGAAAATCAAACTGCCATATTTTAAAAATAAAAATATTAAAAACGCTACTACTACTAAACACGACAGTTTTTAATGAAACTAATGTTATAACTCCTCACTTATTTTTGTTCTTCCAAATAACAATTATTTTTTTCAGTGGAGAACAACTCCTCTCCATGTCCAACACACTAGATAACAGGCTGCACACTTCGACTTCTAAATCTGACATACCTTAATGTCATCAGTGTCCGCAAGGCCTGAATCCAGCAGTTTCTCTCGCAAACCTGTGATTGGATCACGTGTCTTACGCACAGCCTGTACCTCATCACGTGATCGGTAGCTATCGGCAGAAAAAAATGCATTAGATTTTCCTATTAAGAGGGAAGAAGCGATTCTTTCTGTCGATAATACTTCCTTCCAAGTACATGCAAATGTTAAGAGTAATCAGTAATGTTACATGTACAATGTCTGGATCCGGATCTTAACCTGATTTCTGTAGCATGAAGCAATTAGAAGTAAATTGCTACTCCTCCTAGACTCTGAGCAGTCCCTCTTTCTTTCTGATATCGAGCGCGAAGCGCGAGTGAGCGGAAATCGAGCGCTAAGCGTGAGCGAGCGGGAGATGGGCCGAGCTGGAGTGAGTCACGAAGTGAGAAGAGCAAAAGATACTACTATCTTTCGCTCTTCTCATTTCATGACTCACTTCCGCTAATCACTCACTTCCGCTCGGCTCATCTCCCGCTCGCTCACGCTTCGCGCTCAATTTCCGCTCACTCGCGCTTTCGCGCTCGATATCAGAAAGAAAGAGGGACTGCTCGCAGTCTATACTCCTCCTGGGATGGGCGGGAGGGATACTACATGTAGTTCAATTCAGATTACCCCCAGCTTTTTGTAAGGTTGCCCAAACAGTTTGCTGGTACCCATGGCATTTATACTCCTGGGTGGAGAGAGAGGGTAAAGTTCCTTGCCCAAGTACACAAGCACAACACAGTGATCCCGGCTAGTCAGTGCTCAAACCCGGACCGCTCGATTCGGAATCCAATGCGCTAACCATTAGGCCACTGGGTCTACCACTTATGGAAGCTATAAATTTTATTGAGTTCACAATCAGCACTGTGACCGACAGCACATACAATACCTTGTGCCAGGGTCACTCATGCTGTGACCATAATAACGGTATGTTGTCAGCTCCATCAGAACTGGACCCTGCAAGAAAAAGATCACAACACGTAGTCTGAAGTGTCAGCCGCCTCCTCGCCCCATGACACTTCAGACTACACAACAGGTTGCTTTCACAGTGATGGAAAGTTGGACCAATCTCTTGTTGCCATGGGAACTGATTATTCTCGTTGTGATTGTCCAGGGTGAAAATAAAATTGTTGATAAAGATTGTACAGTCATGTTACTGTACAATCCACCAGTTAAGAATAACTTGGTTTCTGCAGGTTAACTGCTTTTGGCTAATCAGTTTCACGCACGTTTCAATATTGGAACGCTGAACTTTAATACTGTACTGAAGCACTGTCTCAACTAAAAAAACACACATACTATTTCTGTTGCATACATGTGGGTTACCTTTCCTGATCTTGCATAATCTGCAGCAAATTTAGTTGCTTCTCTCACTGTCAGAACATCCATACCATCAACCTAATAGGTGAAAATAAGTGTTGTCAGGCTGCCACTGGGCAGACACAGGCACTGTGAGAGAAAAGTGTCTTAATCCCAAGAACATATCAGAAGGATGCTGGTCAAGCTTAAACACATACCACTGACCCCTGGATAAAATCTAACACACTAACAAACCGTCATTAAGCCACCCATTTCACACTGGCATCTAAACAAGCAGTAATCACAGATTGAAATGCGTTATCTTTCTGAATGACTATTCATCATCATCATCTGTCCTTTATGTGCTAGTGTCGGGCACAAACAGAAGTTCTCCATCCTGGTGTCCTCCTGGCTAGCATTGCTAACTCATTCCAACTCTTCCAATCTAATCCAATTCTCTCCTTCTTGGCCATGTGTTGTTCCAGAACATATCCATATCATCATCATGGAAGGTTTTTGGTTTAACCCCCCCCCCCCCCCCCTGGAAATTCCAGCAGCAGATCCTAGCAACTATCACCACTAAACATTCAATTTCAGCTGGATTGTTCAGCGCATATAATAAGGGCTATTATAATATACTCAACAAAATATGCAGCTTCTGATTGGTCAATGACGAGTGCATAAATAGGTTATAGAGTGCAATACGGAATTGTGATAAACGGTACCGGACAAGTAGAGACGTTTTTGCCTCTTAATGGCATTGAAATAAACTTTCAAGTTAATGGTTAAATATTTTCTAAACTATAGTACTGTAATTCTTTCAAAAAGTTCACGCTTGGTTTGCCTGCGCGTTCAAATAAAACATGTGAACACTCTGGAAACTAGTGAAGCGTTTCGTGTGCAAAGTAGCGTGATGGCCGCAGCAAAATTTTGTTGAGAATATTATAAACAAAAAATCGTATGAACTGCTCGTGCAATTAGTGTTTTATGGTCACTCGTGATGTTTTGAAAGTTCTCAAAATTGCACGAGCCTTTAGGCGAGTGCAATTTGAGAACTTTCAAAACATCACTTGTGCCCATAAATCACGAATTGCACTCGCGTTCATACGATTTCCTATACTAAAGTTGACTTGATTGTTCAGCAAACTCAACAGGTATAAACAAAGAGAAATAAAGGCTCTCTCTCTTTCAATTTTATTATTTTGTTCAATATGCTGCTGAAATGGAAGACAAACCACAAAAGAATCGCTGGAATTTCAATTTTTCAAGCCTGGTGAAGCAGTGTCACTGACAAAATAATAGATAGTAATTAATTAACCCTTTCACTCCTAGAGTCAATAATTTATTGCTATGGTTCTACATGGATGAAATCCTAGTATGTGACCATTCAAATGAAAGCTATCGAGCAGTACTTTTATGTGGTGTTGTTTGTTTCTCGATATTTTGGCGATATGAAATTTGCATTGTTTTTTTAAAGTTTGAACTTGGCCACTCTTATATGAGTGAAAGGGTTAATAAAAGCAAATTCAAGTATTGCAAACTTACTTTAATTCCAGGGATGTAATCTCCTCTTGTGTGGTATTCAGTGGTGGCAGCAGCTCGTTCAACAGATGTACCCATGCCGTACCCATTATTCTCACACACAAAGATGCACGGTAGATCCCACAGTTTAGCCATGTTGTAGGTTTCAAACAGCTTCAAGAAGCAAGTTCATTAAAATGGTTAGCCATTAACAGGAGTAGAGAATCAACTGGGCATATAATTATACAGTACCTAGAATCCTGATAACTTGAACAATCAGGTACAAGCTATCAGGAGTTTGATTTATTGAAAGTGTAGGCATAAAAAAAAACCGGAAAACTTTTCATAGCATGAAACAACTACATGACTAATAGTATATTGCTACATGTACTTCTCCTGGATGGGATGCTAGTCCATTGCAGGTTACCCCCCCCCCCCCCCCCCCCTCCCCCACACCACCACCACCACCACCACCACTCCCCAGCATATTTTGTCAGCCTGTCCAGATGGAAAGAGACCTGTGAGAGTAAAGCCCAGGGGGGGGCTCAGATATAATAGTGACGGGGAGGCTAAATTGGTAGACCCCCAAAAGTCCTATTAGGCTAAAACCTGACCCCCAAAAAGTCCAACGGCCCAGAACGTAACACCAAAAAAGTCGTTTTTCTCTGCATTAAAATGAGAACCCTGGGGTTAGGCTTTTTTTCAACCCCCAAAAAGTCCTTACCAAAATCTTCTAACCCAAAAAAGTCACCACAAAATTTCTAACCCCAAAAAGTCCTCAGATCGCAAATTTCAAACCCAGCCTCACAGTCACTATTATACATGTACATTGAGTAACCCCCCTGGGGAGTAAAGTCTCTTGCCCAAATGAAACACAATGCAATGACCCCGACCAGTATTCGAACCTGGGCCGCTCAGTCCAGAGTCCACTGAGGTACCTATTAGGCTATTACACGTCCACCCAATCAGTTGCTTTTAATCATTGTTGGTACATGTAACATTCTTACCTGTCCTTGGTTAGCTGCACCATCCCCATACAGTGCAATACATATTTGTCCATTGCCTCTGTATTTGTGAGCGAGGGCAATTCCTGCACCTAATGGAACCTATGAAAGTGAATAAAGCTATAATTTTTAATATTGTCCCCGTTGTAAGGCCAAAACCTCAGGAGGCATCATAGTAGCCCTGTATAATAATTATATTGTATGATACTTACAGTATGTATGGTATACATGTATGCCAGGAAAAAGTCTTCGCTCAGGCCAAAGTGGCCCACACCACCAGAGCTTATCCCAAAAACCAACCCCCCACCCCCTTCCCCACCCCAGCATTTTATCAGGTTGCCCTAACAGTTAGCCGGTTCCCATTTGTACTCCTGGGTGAAGAGAGGCACTGTGAGAGTAAAGTGTCTTACCCAAGAACACAGCCTCAGGCCAGTGCTTGACCCCAAATCTCTCAAATCTGGAGTCCACCGCACTAACCATTATGCCGCGAATGGGCAATATTTTTTGTCCTGACCGTGTGGCAACCCATACACTTTATTGAAACCTCTGGCCGCCTGGCCATTTGTAGAGAGGATTAACTGTACTGTATACCAATTCAACAAGACAGTAGTTACTGACCTGAGCTCCAACAATACCATTTCCTCCATAATATTCATGGCCATACATGTGCATAGAACCTCCCTTACCCTTAGAACAGCCAGTCTTGCGACCTGTAGAATAAATTACATCAGGTGACGTGCTTAACAAATAACATGTAAATACTAGTACCTTACAGTGTATAGATCTACAAACAGGGACATCACAAACTGCTGTAACTGAAGTGATATATTAAAGTTTAAATTTTCAGATCCTCAATACAGTGATTTAAAATTCAGGATGCTATGAGCCAATAAATTATTAATGAATTTAAGGAAGCATAAGAATAATGAGCGACATAAGCATATACATGTAAGCATAAGCATAAACATATATTACAGTGCTGCTACTGTTACCGGGGCCACTTAAACTAAACTAACCAATCAGGTAACTTACAGGAAACGAACAATGCATTCCAATGAAAATCGTTTGAGCCAATCAATGCTCAGAACGCTGTTGATTGGCTCAAACAATTTTATTTCATGGAATGCATTGCTCGTTTCCTGTAATCTGATTGGTTAGTTTAGTGTGGCCCTTTTATGTAATTAATGGGTAAATAAATTTGTTGTTGTTTGTTGTTTAACAGTAGCAGCACTGTAAGCAGAATGTCAATGAACACACTCATTCTTCTTACAGCACTAGGAATTTACCGCAGTGCTCATACATGTACATGTAAGCATAATCACAAGAAGAACAAAACTGTTAGTTCTTCTTGTGTTTGTATGCTGTGGTGATTCCTAACTTGAGAATAACGAATTAAGAAGAATGAATTGTTCATTCCTCTTATGCTTGTGCTTTTGCTTATGTACATGTATGTCACTGCGTCCTCACTATTCCAGGCTTATGCGTATAATATTAATGCAGCTTATGGTAGTGAAAACCAACCTTAACTAATGACAGGGTTACAACTAACCTGCTAATTCACAAAGAATCTCTACAGCTGGGACTCCTTTTAAATATGTCCAGCCATGACAGCGATATGCAGTTATGATGCTGTCATTCTTATCAATAGCAGCATCCATTCCAATGCAACAGGCTTCCTAATAATTATACCAATGAATAAAAAAGTTTATGGATGCAGAAAAAAGATGTCTGACCTACAAACTTTACACATCGGCCATCTCCCAATGTTCTCTGTCTACAGTGTAACATCAAATCTCCCAATATATATTCAGCCGATAGTGGGAAACAATTTACAATAACAGTCGAACCTCCACTAATGGCCACCTCTCTATAACAGCCAGGATTTTTCGTCCCGACCATGCGCCAATCCATACACTTAATTTACTCTTACTGAAACCTCCTTACAATGGCCACCTCTCTACAACGGCCACATAATTATGCACACCAGGGCGGCTGTTGTGGAGAGGTTCAACTGTAATTGGTTCAAACCATTGCTGTTGGGTTTCCTGTGATCTTGGTATGATTTTAAGCTTCATGCGACTTTGCTAAAAAACAGCTTCACCAGCCAGAGAAGATTATTCATGCAGAGTGTCAGCAGAAGTCAAAACCCCTAGCTGCCTTCCACTGAAAAATATTATATACCCTATCCCAAAAATGTACTTTCATGAGTCGAGGTTCTGCGAGGCACATATTTCTAGTTACTGACATTGATGGTTTTGTTGTGATCTTCAAGTTGGTATATATACATGTAAAAAATTATGCTTTTGAGATTCTAATAATCATGTTAAAAGACTTGATAACAGTGCCCCTTTAAATCTAGATTAATGATGACCTCACCTGCCCTGAGTACAAGTGACAGAAGCCTCTGATGATCTTTGATTTGTACAGAGTACTTGCAGCAGTCTCCATTCTTCGAATAGTCTGCATTTTTCTGTAAAAGTTAAGGCCATCTTCTCTGGTCAGAATAGCTTTCTTGGGAGGTCCACTATCTAATCGGTGAATTGGACAATCCTATTATAAAGAAAGCATTTGGAGTTTAGGCAGGGTGGAAGGGGTAGCACTCAGATGTTTAATGTCTATTCAAACATCCACCCAAAGAGCAGACATGTGCACTAAACACACATTTAAAGTACTCAGGTCCCCAGAGGCCACGATCCTTTTGGTCAGCACCAAGAATCGAGACCTCTGGCCGGTTCCAAAACCGGAAGTCCGCGAATCTCGGACTAACCGTCAAATCTGACAAATCTGATTGGCTGAGAATACAGAACGAGTACTCTGAGCATGCTCAACAAATTGGTTCTAGCCAGAGGTCTCGATTCTTGGTGCTGACCAAAAGGATAGTAGCCTCTGGGACGAGAATGCCTCTCACTTTGCTCCGACGAAGGGCTAATGCTCGAAACGTCAGCTTCTAGAAATTCGCTATGGCGGTTAATTTACCTTTATCAACTCCAAGTTGATAATCAACATAACCCTCCCATTTTAGTTGAGAGAATGTAAACTGTCCACAAACCCCCCTCGCGTCAAGGATCTGAGGAAAAAAAATCTACCTTCTAATCAAACCCAATTCTGTGATGGGTTCTTTTATATTTTGGTCTACATTTAATTGCATTTGAGATTTTTTTCCAAATACTTGTTAATCTATTTGTACATGTCATGTACGTACACTGAGTCATAGTAATTTTTTAGTTGACTGTGTGACTTAGTGTGATTTAGTCTGGAAATATTAGGGCAATCAAATTCAAAATCAAAATTGAAGAATGTTTGATAATTAGTAATGTCTAACTGGATTTCTAGAATAGGATGAACAGGCTCCACATGTAAATTGGAATTTTGACTGACATACATTACAAAATGATTATGCAACTGGCTAAACTTACTGATAATTCAAATTCTGCTTCATTCACTTGGCTTGCAAGTCCTCTCGTGCTAACAAGCCATCCTAGAAACTGGAAACCATATGTAATGTACATGTACAATGTCAATATCATCTTATAAAATACCTGATCACACCTGTACAATTTTAAAAGCTGAACTGAAGGCTGGTTCCAGATTTTTGCACCGGGTTTGTATTTAATTTCCACGTTTCAAATTTAAACTTAAGCTGTTAAAAACAAGGTAAGTTCTTATACACTTAGTTACACCAAGAAACAATGAATCAACGTGCAGAAGCGTCTACATTTCCTCATAATGACTTTTGAGACTGGCTGTCTGGCTGCAAAGCTGAAATCCAAAATGGCTTCGGTGGGCGACATATTCGAGATACTTATCAAGAGCTCTTAGACTTACTAAAACATCAAAACATCACCTACCGGCTTCTTTAGCGAGGACGTTGCTCTTAATGACACAAATCCTTTCCTAAGCATGATATCTGGATGTTTTTTTTCGCGTAAAAATGAAGATCTTTATTTTGCGTCCTGAGAAAAGGCACCCTGGGAAAACGTCAGTCCCAGATCTCTCTCGGTTATCGAAAGCGCTCAGGGAGGGGTGAGAAAGGTTTAGTTTAGCAAAATAAAAATGAAAAGGTTATTTTTTTTAAATTTAATTTATTACAAATTCTATAAAAAAAATCATTGTTATTTTTAGCTACCTTGGTAGATTTCAGATTTCATACTGACCGATGAAAAGCAAATAAATGTTTAATCGATTTTTAACACATGCACAGGCACTTTTTTCATAGTTTTTATATCAGACCGCCAGTTTCCCCACCGTTGATAGACGAAAGTCTAAATCGATATTTTTTATCACGATATTTTAACTTATATCGAAGTTAGACATGCTAGTCCGCATCAGCTCTACTTTGACGGCCGCCTTGACAACTCCAGTCCGCAACGGCAGAAGTTCCCTGGAGACTCATTTCCAGAATTTATTAATTAATGCATGAATTATGCAAACATTTGGTATAAATTATTTCAACTGTTAGTGGATTTTACGTTGTGAATGGGTGACTTTTTGGTTTGTTTTTTTAAAGTTTTAACACTTCCTCTTCAATTTGAACGCTCCGTTGCCAGTGATATGTAAATTTCTCGAAACGTAAGGCTTTACTGTCTGTATACGAGAAAAGGCATTGTCCTTTTGCCAGGTCCGATGCATCAAAGATCAAACGCTTGCATGTGAGCGTTTGTTGTATGGAAGTCAGGGAATCAACTTCTCGTCAATCTCGTGGTGTCTAGCAAATTAAATATTATGTCGGAAGATATTTATATTGATGTCAACTACCTTACGGAATCAGAAAGGGATGCTATTCTTCGAGTACTTGCCAAAGACGAGGAACTTCGGAAGCAAGAAAAACGTCGAATAAGGTAAACTTTGAATTTGCACGGATCAACATGTGTTTGGTTTATCTTCAACTTGGACACGCTACTACACGTAAAGCTTATTGAAATTCTATTTGTGTTCTATATACGAAATATTGCCTCATCTACGTTCTTGTTGTTGATATAAAACCATTATTATTTATTGTAGCTCGTTGAAGACTGAACTCGACGAAATAAAGAAGAGCGGAGCTGGCCAAGAGGAAATCGAGTCGTCTCGTGTTTGTGCAAGATGTCGAACTCCGCTCGGTTTGATTTTGAACAGCGGCGCTCTGTGTCCAAAATGCGAGGCCCGAGTGTGTAAAGATTGCCGAAAAATATCTAACAATACCTGGCTTTGTATTTTGTGCGCGAAAATCAGGTGATCTAGTTTAATTATTTAAGATGATCATTGAGTAATTTAAGCTTATAAGTTACTAGATAGCTTATTTCTATATTTTGTTGCGATATTATAAGAACTTAGAAGGCTAAAGAAACTATGCGGAATATTATTGATATTGGTCTAAGCATAATTGTGTTAAACAATATCAAAACTTCTAGCAAATGCAACCACAATTCGGGTATATTTATTGATTGTTGCAGCACTGTACTCATGAACGCTTACGTGTATCTTACAGTGTATCATAACAGTTCAGCATGCGCTTTTCATTGTTCACATCTTCGCTTTGTTATATTGGAACGAGATTTTTTACGGACTGTGTTTCACAGAACCATATAAGCAGAATAATAATCGAATAATTAGTAACTGTGACCACACGATAACAAAATTAGCCAGTATCTCTGACGAACCATTGTAAATTTGAGATAACATTGCTATAATTTATTCATACAGGTTTTAATTAATTTATGTGTTATTTGAATAATTTGTTATAAGTTGTAATATTATTGTGCTGCAAACTATATAAGTACTCCACACAGTATTGAGTATTAATCCTTTTAGAGGATAATTAATACTTTATAATACAATTTATTGCTTGTGACTGCCGTAACGATACTCAGATCTGCATGACTTTTCCTGGTCTCCATGGTGATACTAGTCCTTGTTTAAAATCTTGATTAAAAATAAAATGTCAAACTAACATACATCACACAATATTATTGAATTCAAAATTGTTCAGTCACCGAACAAAAATTGAACACAGAACTTTTTGTGAGTTAAGTGATTTACAAAAATCAAATCAAATGGAATCAAATTTTACTGTTCGAATCCATCTGATGTCATTCAGAAATTGAACGTAACAGATCAAAATCCAAATTAAATACCTTATAACTGTCATGTCTGGTCAACATGTTAAGCTTTAATTATGTATTGTCACAGAAACTATCATAATATACATGTAGAGTTTAATTAGCCTTAGGTACCCTGCGAGCAGTTTCTCCCCTACGCCGAACTCTATTGTAGCGTTCGGCGTAGGAGAAACCACTGCTCGCAGGGTAAGCCTTAGGAGGCTCAGTGGCCTAATTCGCCACTCGAAACAAGAAGCAATAGATCTGGGGCGAGTCACATCTCGCAGTCTCTTGTGAGACCATTACTGGGGACAAAATGGTGGCCAGCTTGACGACGCGTCCCCTTTAACGGTCGCACAAGCGACTGTGAGATGCGACTCACTCCAGATTGCTTTCTTTGTTTCTAAAGTGGTGAATAGTTAAAACTCTGGACTGGAAGGGACCTGGGGTATTTGTACATGTTGTTTTTGGGGGACAGGCACACTTATTAGCAAGTTACTGTTTTATTTTCCAGGAAAGTCAGGGCTGAATCAGGTGCTTGGTTTTTTGAACAAGGGAGGAAAAAGGGAGATAGGCCACAGCTGTATGGTTCAGCTTTAGTACGTGCTTCCTTCAGGAGAGAAAAGCCCACATCTCAGCGAAGAAATGGTACGTGTCAATGGAAATTGCCTTGTATGTGATACATGTACTTGAATGTACAATGTAAATAATTAAGATTCTATTCTATTCTATCTACATGTAAGTATTATAATAATTATTGCATAGAAGAAGGACAGCCATGAAAATAAATATAAGAGAGGATTGCCAGTCATGACGTTGACATTGATCAGCCATAACTTTCACATGCATCGATCCTCAAATCAACTTGGTTTTTGAGGAGGAAGGAAAACCTCAGTACCCGGAGAAAAACACTTGAAACAAGGCAAGAAACCTCAATGCCTGAAACTCAACCCACATGACACCAGGCTGGAATTCAACCTGCCGTGAGCAAATTGCATTTGGAGGGAGGTGCACTTTAATACCCAACTGTGCCATCTCTGCAACATTAGCCCAACATCGATATCAGCCCAACACATCGTACAGTAACCTAAGTTAACTATTACATGGTTTACAAAATATCAGTAAAGCTAAAAAAAGTTTAAACAAATGCCAATATACTGTTTTAGATTATTACATGCAGATGTCAATAATTATTATTACGGATGTACAGGCACCAATATTTTTAGCACTGTGCTGCTTTCTTGATAAATTTTATAAATTAAATGTTCTTTCCAGGTAGTTTTCAGTTTTAGTCAGATTTTATTAATTGTGACTGGATCTTAACACAGTAACTTAAACATTGAATGTTTGAAATTCTGTTTATTCATATTCATATTATTATGATTGTTTTTGTTAAAAGTCAAAGATGCTGATCCGGGCTCACCCCCTGTGATCACACTGAACCTAAGTAATCACGACAGGCTTCACAGGCCTGTACCAGTACACATGTCACGTCTACCCGAGAACGAGGAAGAAAAAGAGAATGTCGCAGAGATAAATCAAAACTACAGTCAGTACGTGAAGGCCAACCAAGTTCCACGCAAACCAGAGGAAGAACAACGTGATGAGCAGGAGAAATGTTCATCATCATCGCATAGTTCTACACCTAGAGGTGAGGATTGTATTGTTTACTGAGTGTACAGACTACACCTACATGTAGACTGTAATGTATACAGTCAACTCTCGCGGACACCCTCGGGACGCAGTTTGGAGTCCATAATAGCAATTTAGCGAGAGTCTGCAATAGCGGGAGTCATTTTCAGTCAAACTATAAAATATTTAACAAATAAAGAAGCCAAAACCATGTATTATACTGTCATAAAACACGACGGGAATTTGAGAACACGAGAGAAATTTAGAAAACACGAGCCGCAGGCGAGTGTTTTCTATATTTCTCAAGTGTTCTCAAATTCCTGGAGTGTTTTATGACAGTATAATACATGGTTTTGGCTTCTTTATGTGCTTTAAAATATAGATTTACGCGCGCGAAACGATAAAACACGCTTTTCTATGATTTATACTCTGATAAAACATGGTTTTTAACCAATCAGAGCGCGCATAATTCTCAGTCTATATTTTAAAATGTCTTAATTAATAATAATTTTATTGTTATATTGAAAATGACCACTCCCTAATGGGACCTTTTAGGGCCAATGTACGTAAACAAACATGCACTGACAGACTGAAGCAAATATTGCAAAAATTAATAATGGTTAAGAATCTCCCAACTGTCAGGGGGGCAGGCCAGTTGGCTATTTCACAAACGTGGCAGAGAACTTGAACTTGGGGACCTGTGATGCTGCCATGCGAGTGGTACTGTAGTGGTCAGAGTGGTTGACCTGAACCCGGGATCACTGGATTTCAAGTCCAGTGCTCTTACCACTTGGCCATGCATGCTGCCTCTATTGTGCTGTCTGCCATCAGGTGATGTTTATACATGTACATGTATCTCTATTCACATCACCTGTCCAGCTGTAATGTTGACTGTACAATTTGTAACTCAGAGGAATTTAGATGTTGATCACTTGTGGATTAGTTAATAAAAGGGTTAAAAGTGTCATCAGCTGAGCTGACAGTTGACCAGTATAATAAAATATTATGTATATTTATTTATCAGTATATTAAGTGGTTGAACTGTATAGGGGAGAGAGGTGCGCGCAATGCAGTTTTAGTCTTAATACATGTAGCTTGAAGCCTGAGCCTTGCCAAATGAGAATGGGAGTCGCTGAAGGAACCTTGACTTACATCATGAAAGAATCATCGAAAATCCGGCCACAGCACTGTTTCAGAAACTGAAACTCGATTGATAAATTCTGCATGGTTTACTGAGCTGGTTCAGTTCTTGAGAATTTAACCCACTTCAACAAACCGCTGTATCTCATTCTTTTATAATATTGACTAATTTTCTAACAATGTTAATCATTTTCTTTTTGAGACTAACTGACATACAGAGATAACATTTTTAGTACATATACATGTACCTAAAGCAAATTAAACAGACATCAGCATGAATTCTACAAGTTTTCACACACACGCATCTACACTTCGCTGCTGTTATCTTTTGGATGAGCTGCAACGTGGATGAATGCATTCAAGGACCCAGGAGATGTAGCTTTGGTTTTGTTGGCATGTGAATATAAATTATTGTCTCAACAGTTTTAAGGACTTGCCAAAATGACCGATGTATAAAATAACAAAAAATGAGTAACAGTGATAACATTACTTTTATTTAATTATTATAACAATACAATTTATATATTCCTAATTTAAAAGTGTTCTGTTTATAAGGCTTCACAAGACAGTAAGAGAGAAATAAAATTAAAAAAATAGAACGTGTGAACAATAGCCTGCGAAAGCAGCCGTCTCTCAGCTAAAAAGCAGGGCATGATGGAAGGCAGCTGTATGTGCAGGCTATGTGAACAAAGGCCTGGACAATAAGTTACATGTACATGTATATATATAATACGTGTACATGTATGTAAAAAATGCCCAAAATTTAGTTACCAATAATTATTAGTAATAATTAGTAATAATTATTATTAGTAATAATCAGTAACAATAATAAATTACCAATAATATTTATTATTTAGTCATATTTTTAAAAAAATTAAAAGTAATAATCCTGACCAGCAATTTAAGAAGAGACCAACATGTTATATTTTTCTGTTTGATGATTAAATAATATAATAATTTAATTGCTTTGTTGAAAACATTCAGTCATCTAAACAAAATTTAACTCTAACTCAGACTTAACATCTAACATGTGTGGTGTTATACAGGGTCGCCTGTGAATGTTCTGGACAATGATGTCATCGAAGCCGTCGCCGATCAGGAAGAGACGGTTTTTGAGCATTTGAAAAACCAAGCTCACAATAAGAATGTAGCAGACGAGGAAACAGAAGAAGGAATAGCAGAACAAGACGTGCCAGAATGGACGACAAATCATACGCATGGAGATGACATCGCTAATGGTTACAGTGCAGAGGAAGCACAGGATTATGAAGAAAAAGTGAATGGCTGGAACATTCACAGAGAGGAGGAGAGTGTATACGATAGTAAACAATTCAAAGATCAACCTGTCGTCGAGGTTAAAACCAAGTGGCATGAGGTGGCACATGAATGGGGCGGGACAGGCGAAAACGACGAAGAACCACCCCAAGACCTGTACCCTCATAAGCAATTCCTCAATATCAGGCCGGCATCGCCAGATTCTGAGACAACTGGGGAATTTTTTACTCCTCTGACTACCCCCCTGCACTCTGGTACTGTGACTCCAACAGTGCTGTCAGATTATGGACAAAGTGAAGGGAGGGGCTCAGGATCTGATGAATACGTGGATGCCGGGTCACGGACTCCCATACAAGGAGACAGAACTCCTGTGGCAGAGCTTGAGCAGGATGGTAAGAAACTCCTGTAAATCACTAACACTGTGTACCTCTTTGGACAAAACCTCTCTTGTCATTGCAAGGTCCCAGGCTAGTATCTGAGCCAAAGGCATTGCTCAGTCCAGCCAAGAGGAAGTACATGTATCCGAATCCAGTACACTAGATGTACAGTAGTTACATGTATGTTGGGTTGAGCTGCTACAGATCAGGTTTACAGGACGTCAAGTTTGCTTACTATAATAATATTACAATTTGCATGGTCTCAAGGAAATTCAGTAGTGTACCAACTAATACTTCAATCAATTATAATCATTTGATGAGGCAATACAATGTAATTGGCACAAGGTGAATATTTACTTTGAAGGTGTTGTAAACTTGTGATGAGCAAAATGTGTTACATACAGTTGTATTATTAAGTGGCAAGATTTTGGCACAGCCAGTGTATTAGGAACCCAGTCCAGCCTGAGTAAACAAATGTCATTTTGCGCTTCACCTCTGGTTGTCATAGCAACCAGATGTAGAGGCTGCAAGAAATGACGTTAATTTAAATGCAGTAAAAGCTGTTGACCATGAGGTTACAAGTCGATCACTGTTTCAGCTGCTGATATTTTAACCCTTTTTAACGAGTGAATGCTTAGCATGAACGAAGTTATAGCGTATAGCGGACAAATTTCACTCGCTCGATCCCTCGCTCGATCCCTCGGTCGATGGCCACAAGTTGTAAACAATAATGTATGCGTAGTACGGTAATTTATGCATTATCAGTAAACAAAATGGCGTCTGGCGCGGATCTCTTCTATTTTTCAACACGGTATTTTCACTCCTACAATTACAATATTAGACACCTTTTTGGAGTTCGAAATTGAAAGAAATAACCCTAAATAATACTCGACCGCCCAAAGAGGAGACATTTAGAATATTAAAAGTGAGTCACGTTTGAAGTTCTTCGATCGATTCAAGCTCTGATGAAGACTCAAGCTGTCGAAACTTTTAAAACCAAGCTGCGGACTTCAAGACTTAGGAAAACACTTAAGTATGTTAAATGTTGTATCTTCTTTATACCAAGTGTATGAATAAAATCTAATTTATCTGAATCATTCTATATTTCTTTTGTATCACTATGGAATTCTATGATATTTTCTTTTGTTTGCGTCTGAACTATAAAAACCCTTCAATGGTTTTTTTTCCAGCATATATATTTAAAGCGAACTGATATTAGTACCTGTGTTTCTCATACTTGCGGGGGGGAAAAAAAAAAAAAAACGTTTTCTCCGCCGGGGGATTCGATCTCGCGACCTTCGATACCCAAAAGATGATGCAAGATTCCTTTTTTGACTCACGGGGGACACACACGGGAGCGACAGGAGCCCTGTGCTTTTGCTCCGCTGATTGAATGGACGACTATCGCGGGCTCAAATGAGATTCACCGAGACACCGAGTTGCTGTTGTCTTGAGCTGGAAGTGGCTTGATTTACTCACCAAATGACTGGTTTCAGTGGCTATGTTCATCTTTTCTATTCATGGATCTATTTAGACGCTCGACAGTGTTTTTTGCTCAATCTCCATATTTCCTTGACGTCGGCGAATGGACTCGAATGGACTCTTAGTCAGCGCGATGGACGATGTTATCATACGCAATGGTTGAAATAATTTTAAAATATTATTATCGGAACGAGGAAGCGTTGCGTGACGGAGGACAAAAAAATCAGGTTTACCTTTTATTTTCATAGTATCTCAATATGTTTTTTTTTAATAGGAGAGCAAACCCATTTTTGATAATTTGACTGTAGCTAATTTTAGTCCAAGAATTGCAACTTCATAGATAACTGTAGTATTTTTCTGTCCAAGAGTTTCGTGTATGACAGAACTGAAGACGAATGAATGTTTACATATAAAATTAATTTTATATTGTGCGTGCGAAGCACAGACTACACAAACAAGTTCAGAATGTTTTGAAATGATTGAAATATTTTATTTCACGAACAGCAACTTGCTTTAAAATAAAACTCAAACCAGTTCGAACATATTGGCCGAATATTTAAACGACGTCTAAAAAGTATTAGGCCATGGTTTTGTTAAACCCTGTGTAAACCTTGTTTTTAAAAATATTCGGCCCATAAAGTTGGCGATTATCGAATATCAGTGATTAAAGACTTTTCGTTTGAGTTTCCCTCCCGACCAACACTGATTTGGAGTGAATACGAAATACACCGGCTTGCGTGAATGCCGCGCGGAATCTATTGTTCTGTTTCGAGAAATAAATCGTTTCCTCGAAATCCCTATTCGAGTCAGACTCAAAACTCGAAACTCGATCGATTCTCAAAAACATCGAGGACGAGACTGTCAACTTACATTTACCCGGTTCTACATTTACCCGGTACTACTGCATATTTCTATGTTAATTTATTTATTTACTTTTCCATTCACGAGTTGGCACATAGTGCCTTTGATTAAGTACTATGATCAACATCAAAATTCTCTGTACTGTTTCATACATTTCCTGTCAATTCTCTATGGAGAATTGGGTTAAGTCCAGAAATACTATTTCCTAACAACGATCAGCTGGTCCTTCATTGCTGTGACTTCACGGCAATGAAATTTAATTTTGAATATAACCACACCAGCATAATAATGTCATCATTGACTAATAAAAATAATGAATAAATGTAATTTCTACTATGTAAATACAGTCAAAGCTCTCTGAGTGGACACTCTCGCAAGCGGACAGCTCTACTTATGGAGAGTTGAGATTAAAAAAGTTATAATGGTTGGCGCTAAAAAATGTTTAAAAACATCCAAACGTTTCGGGACTGCTGTCCCTTCTTTGGAGAAGGGACAGCAGTCCCGAAACGGGGAGAAGGGACAGTAGTCCCGAAACGGGGAGAAGGGACAGCAGTCTCGAAACGGGAAGAAGGGACAGCAATCCCGAAAGAAACGGGCAGAAGGGACAGTAGTCCCGAAACGTTTGGATGTTTTTAAACATTTTTCAGCGCCAACCATTATAACTTTTTTAATCTCAACTCACCAACAGTGGCATTACACAGTTATAATCATAATAATGAGCTCTACTTATGGCCGCATTTATACATATACCTTCCAGCTCCAGTTGCGGACACTTTTTCTGCTTCAAGAGGGTGTCTGCTTACGGGAACTTTGACTGTATTATTGGTTGATGAGACAGTAAATTACACACAATATTATTATTGATTTTTTCGTTATTACAAACATAATAGAGTACTAAAGTTATGACGTCACAAAAATTAAATTTGCGAAATTATGAAATTTGATCAGTTATTCGGAGAAAGCATGCCAAAAAAACGTCCACTGGCCAAAAATTCGCTCTCCATTGCCATTTGCGGCCGAGATATGGGCACTTCAGGTTTTAATTTCTCCATACAAACCCTTCTAATTTTGCGTCTGTTCCTTCAGTTTAGAACAGGTGCAAAATTAGAGAGATTTGTATGGGACGGTACCAAACTTTGAACCTCTATATCTTCTGTTCTATTCGTGCTAACAAGTTGAAATTTTGTGGCTGGCCATACAGCAGCAATATTTATCTAATGATGGAATTTTGAGGCTTGATAAAAAATAATTTGCAAATTTGTGACGTCACACTTTACCACTCTATGCAGATAACATTGGAGATGTGACAGTTACTAACCCTGAGATACTGTGCACGGATCCTGGTGACGTCGCTGAACTGGAGGATGGACAGAAGACTCCCACACTTCAATGTGATGACGACATCGACCAGGCTTTTGCCAGCTATGGACCAGACCACGGGCCTAGTGCAGGCACAAAAACACTTCAAGAACAGCTTAATATCATCAGCATGGTTAGTGAAATATTGCGTCTTTGCCTAAAATTGCGTGACCTAACGTGACAAATCGCCTAAAATTGTGTTACCTAACGTGACAAATTGCCTAAAAATTGTGTGACCTAACGTGACAAATGGCCTAAAATTGTGTGACCTAACGTGACAAATGGCCTAAAATTGTGTGACCTAAACGACTGACAAACTCTCCTAAGGGGTTTGGGCTCTGCTATGACGAGGCTGCCACATCGTTGGTCGCATAAATAACAGAGGTTCTGGATAAAGTGTGTGTTATTTTTCTGCAGGGTAGTCGTGAGAGTATTGTGAGTTATTACAGTGATGCAGGCGAAGGTCGGTTTGGCAATGTAACTGTCACGGGTGAATTGCTGTTTGGATTAAAGTTCAACAAACACAAGCATCAACTGGAAGTTCAAATTCACCGAGCTAAAGACATCGCACCTGCTGACGAGAAGAAGGGACGATCAGACCCGTAAGTACACTACTGTCAATGTTAAAGCCGTCAACTGCGGGGAGGAGGGACTCCCATATAAAAGTGACCGTGATTTCACCGCTGTCAAACGCTCGAGCATGCGCAAACGCATAAATCCTGGTCACCCGCGCGCCAATTTCCCGCGCAAAATTTTGAAGGAAAACTATTGCAACGAGCCGAAATCAAAACCTTGATAGTAATTTGCGAAAGGAAACAAAAGTAGGTAAAAGGAAAAGTTTAGAATTTTCAAGCACAAAGTTCAGTACACTTCCAGCATTCTGTTGATTTACCTTTTTTTTTGGACGTTTACCAAACAAATTTAGACGTGTTTAAAACATGGTGTAATGATGAGGTTTGTCGGCGTAGTTTATTTTTGTTTGATGTTTGAAACCCCTAAAAGGCACCAAAATCTGATTCTCAACCTCGTTCCCAGGGTCTACTCCGCTTTCAAGATGGCGCCCAGTCGCCATCTTGAAAGTGGAGTAGACCCTGGGAACGATGTTGCCAAAATCTTGTTTTGTGGGCGTGGCTTGAATTCATTTTCACCCTTTAGAGGAACGACTTCTTTTTTTCACGATCTGTTCTTAAACCGTTTACGTTATCCCTCAACTTGTTGTCAATAGGTATGTAAAAGTGTATCTTCTGCCTGATAAAACCAAAGGAGGCAAGCGCAAGACGAAGTCAAAGAAAAATACTTTGAATCCAGATTTTGACGAAATCCTGACGGTAAGGACCAGTTTACACTGGCAAAGTTTCTTTGATTAAAATGTATGTGGTTATAGTGCCACAGGAGGTTAGTTACTGTATATCGGGAGGATTGTTACATCGCGAGGATCGTTATGTCGGAAGGTTCGTTATGTCGTGAGGTTCGGTATATCGGAAGTTCGTTATATCGGAAGGTTCATGATATCGGGAGGTTCGTGATATCGCGAGGATCGTTTTGTTATATGGGGAGGATCGTTACATGGAGAGGTTCGTGATATCGCGAGAATCGTTATGTTGGAAGGTTCGTGATATCGCAAGGATCGTTAATTTCGGAAGGTTCGTGATATCGCGAGGATCGTATTTCGGAAAGTTCGTGATATCGCGAGGATCGTTATTTCGGAAGGTTCGTGATATCGGGAGGTTGCATCGGGAATAGTTACTTTGGGAGTTTAGTTACATCGGGTGGTTGGTAATATCGTGGCATACTAGAGCTGAAATGTTCTGCTTTGTTCCCTGGACAGTTTAAAATAGGATTTGAGGAGATGTTGACACGCACCCTGTGGCTGGCCATGTGGAATCACGACACGTTTGGACACAATGATTTCCTGGGAGAGGTGATGCTGCCACTGGACACGTATCAAGAGTCAGGGTTCAGTTGGGATGATCCTTCACCTAACTGGTATCCACTGCGTGAGAGGGTAAGTTATATATCAACAACGAGTGTTTTCATCCGATTTCCAAACACTGAGGGTCGAATATTTAAACAAAGTCTAAGTTAGGCCGTGATTTAAGAGAATTTAATCGGTCTAAATCTACTTATAAGCAGGTCAGTCTAAGTAGCTAATTGTTTTTTAGTCTGTGTTATACACCTTCAAAACGGGGTTTACTGTAAAAAAAAACTAAGGAGTAAACGGAGAAATAAAATCGTAAAAGCACGAAAAAGACCAGTGGTCTTTGCAAATTTTCTTTTGCAAACCTTCATGCACACGTTTACGCGTAAACAGACGTGAAATAATTTCGTTCGTTGTGTAACCATAGCGACCAGAGCCGTCTCTGATGGCGTACTGCGGAGACCTGACAGTGTCAATGATGTATGAACCGGGGGAGGAGTCCAGAAGGACAAGAAAAAGAAGAACAAGAAATCCGGCGGAAAACTGCATATCCAGCTGAAGGAAGCACGTAATCTACCTGCTAAGGACTCTAACGGCTTCTCAGACCCCTTCTGCAAAAGGTACGGTATATTTATAACATATTTACCAGTGGCGGATCGATCCAGCTCTAGTACTCAAAAAGGAGGTGGCGGGGGGTCTTATTGTAGGGGTGGAGTAATGTGTGCCTTTTTTTTATCCAGAAAGCAAAAGAGGGGAGGGGGGGTCCCTTGTAAAGGGTACAGTATATTGGTGGTATAATTAACAGAGGCGGCTCCAGCTCTGTTGTTTCAAAAAGGGGGAGGGGTGTTTTCTTGTTTCAGGTGTGGAATAATGGTGGGCCTTTTTTGCTGCAAAGGGGGGGGGGGGGGGGGGGGGGGGGACATGCCCTACAAAAGGTACGATATATTTACCAGTGGCGTATGTTGCTTCAAAAAGGGAGCGGAGTAGTAATGGTGGGCCTTTTTTTGCTCAAAAAGGGGGACATGCCGTACAAAAGGTACTGTATATTTACCGGTAGCGTATCCAGGGGTGTTCAAAAAGGAAATGGGGAGGGTTCTTGCTTTATAAAGGGGGATGGAGTGAACAACAGCTTGTCCTAACCTTTCGTCAATCTCCGTACTGATCCTTATATATTTTCTATGGTACTACATGTAGATGGGAGAATATTTAATTATTTGCTGAAGGCGAAGTGAATATTGTTTATATATTCCCCGAGACGAAGTCTAGGTAAAAATATTCACCCATTATTCACGAGCCTGAGGCGAATAATTGTTTTATAATATACAATATATACAAATCACAGCGAAAATGTCGAATTTCTCCGAGGAAAATAGTAAAAGACGAAAATGTTCCGCCATTTTTTTCCCAAGACTAAAAAAATTAACTTCGCGGTATTTCCAAATAAGGTAGAGAGGGTATACTGCCTCTGAGACCATGAGTAGGGAACAAATCAAGTTGCTTGAAAATGCATTATCCTGTGGTTTGTATATTATAAATCGTTTTATTAAATGGCAAACTGGTCCACGATGAAAAGGAGCATTCTGATTGGTTCCCTGAGCGGTCCGAATTTTGCAATACGGACCGCAAAGATGGACCGCTCACGAACTCATTTCGCCAAATTCCTTTATGAAACATTGAACAAAAGAAAACTGTTTTCTATTAAGTAGAAATTTTTTCCTCGTGTCTGGCGGACAATTCTGGTTAAACTTTTCGCAAAGTGGCCTGAAAAATGCAAGAATATGCTTAGCTTTGGCGCGCGCGCGTTAGCCGAGAATGGTTGCACTAATTTCTCAGCAAATGTTTTAAAAAGCCATTATAATAAAAACTTTATTGAACTAGCTTGTTCGGTCCGTATTGGGAAGTATTGGTCTCGTTCTTTTATTGCAAGTTTATGGACCTCGCCTTCGGCTCGGTCCATAAACTTGCAAAAAAAGAACTCGACCAATATTTTCCCAATACGGACCTCACGCTAGTTCAATAACATCTATATATCTTACTTTGAGGAAACTCTTGATGTCAGATTGCGTGATGATATTTTGCTACGAAATCGTTTCATGTTTTTCCCCTCTACCTTCGTTTATTGTGGCGTCGTCGCTTTTTTATTTCCTTTGTATAGACAGATAAGAATCAATGATTATGCAGAGAGCGATATAAAACGTTCATTCAGTCGTGTTCAATGTCGGCCTTTTCATCTGCTCAGTCCAATGCAAATTTCTTCAACAATAGCTTTGGCATTTTAGCATTAGATTCAACGTTTTGAGAATTGAACTCGGATTTAGATCAATATAATTGTACTTTATGTTAATTCGTCAGTTCCAAGTGGTGTACATGATTGTATAACTTGTTGTAGAAGTAATATCCGTCTCCAAATAGTAATAATTTAGAAGGTGAGAGCATTATATCATAAATGCACTACATGTATTCCCGAAGTTCAGATAACAGTCACTTTGCATTTCACTGTTGATAAGATCAGTGAATGGCTTGATAACTTGAAAGTCACGGAAGAAATCTGGAGTTTTTGTTTTTAGTATCGACATCTTTTAGTGTTTTTACAACAGGTAAACTACAGAATTGAAGGTATATATACTTTAGTACTGCTTCCCCCTGGCATTACTGGTTCAACAGCTGGTCAATTGGACCATTTACAGTCCCAACGGGTCACACCGGGGGGTCCATCAAGCCGACCGGTGAGCCTCTAAAATATGTTATATATTCACGGTTTTGTAAAGCGCAGGTCTCCCTAATTGATGCGCTGGTGAGCCAGTAAAATATCTACCTTCCATTTCTGTGTAATTATAACAAACACGATAATTTATTCTTGCGATCTTCTGCTCAAACAATCCGCTGTGTCTCGGCACAGTATGCACTCTGTAGTTGCCCTGATAACGAAACGTCCATTGGCTGTGAAACTAAATTTTTTTTTTTTTTCGGTGGGCATTTTATAGAAACAAAAGAAATCTGCCCTCCATGTTTGTAAATAAAAATGTTGTTAATCACTTTCTGCCATTTTTTCCACCCAGTGCTCTTCAAACACTTCCGAATTAATATGTCACCTTCCGGTTCATTTGCATTGCTAAAACAATCCAATCGGAAAACAGCGCTAGTTTAGAATAGTGAATTACAACAGTGATGTGATCAATTCCACAATTATTTGCAAAGCAAAACCCAATATTTCTGTCCTTCTGCATCCAAAGCCAAAGAGATTTGCCGGACTCGAGAGTTGGTTTGTAAGTTTTAAGTCTTCTTGCTTTATTTAACGTAGTCTTTTTTATTTAATAGCACTATTTCATCGAACATGAATTTATATTCACGGCAAACTATCGTTTGATTGATTTTCTTCTTTAATATTGTACACATTTTGTACTGAGTTATCGTGCTATGTTCTTTAATATTCGAAATTTCTCCGCAGTAAGTCATCATTTTGTTTTAAACGGTATTGAGATCGATTTGAATTTCATGAGTTTTTCAGTTACCCGTTGGTTTACTCTGTGAATCCGTCCGAAGGACGTCCAGTGAGCGCGGAACAAACCGTGAGTGTTTTTTTCTCTCTCTGTGCTCTGTGAAGCCGGAAGAACTGTACTGTTGTGCTATACACTGCAGCTGTAACATGTTATTTGCTGTAAAAAGATATGCCATACAGTCGAACCTCCACTAACGGCCACCTCTCTATAGCGGCCACCTCTCCACAACGGCCAGGATTTTTCGTCCCAAGCGTACGTCTATCCATACTTTTCACTCTTATTGAAACCTCCCTGCAACGGCCACCTCTCTACAATGGCCAGTTAATTTGGCCGTTGTAGAGAGGTTCAACTGTATTTCAAAAAAGAGCTCCATCTCATCCGTTATATTGCTCGTCACACAACGATTAATAATCAACTTAATAATCTTCAGAAGCGTCACGCGGCATGCGAAGATTAATTAAATATAATTATATTTTTCTTAGCGACGTTCACTATTTTTGGTGGACAGAAAATATTAATGGCCATACTAATTTTTTTCGAACTTGTTTGTCGTACTTGGTTTTACACAACGCTTGTGAGCGAGTAGATACCTTAGAGTGTTTAACGTTGGCATGCGAGCCGGAATAGTTCAGCTTTAATTACGACGCTATTGACTACTTGTAGCTGTACGTTTTAGCGACGTGTCGTTCCATTTTAATGATATTTTACCTTTACTTGCTCTTTTTTGATTAAAAAAAACATTAGCCTTGATTTTTGTTCGATATGAGCAGCTTTTAAAGCCATCTATCTGCAGCTTTTTTGTTTGTTGTATTTTTAAATATTGCTGTATATCAATTATTCATTACTCGTGAGATAGACCGTGCCTTGAACACCTGTTTTTTCATTTGAAAGTGCTGCTATTGCAATTATATTTTTACCACCCATTTTGGATCAATTATTTTACGAATGTTTCATTATATTGCATCTTGTGTACGTTTAAAGTTGTCGAGAAATTCGCGCTTGGAAATTTAAAGGAGCCCATCACAGATGGCGCATCTTGAAACATTTAGCTTAATTTTAACTTTGTCGTTCGTAAATCCGTCTCATCAATGTTCCCAAGTTGTAACCATCATTGGTCCGTTGTCGTTTATTATAACCTCTTTGGTGTTTTTCAATCTTAGTAAATAATATGTATTTGGACTTGTTTCTTTAAACTGATAGCTGTCAGTGGCTAGCTTTCACAGGCTATACTTTACGTGTTGACATGCGTCTTGTATTCCGTGATCTTATGAAAGAAAGTTTTTAATAGAGCCGTCTGTTTTACAACGGAGACAGTTTTACAGTATGACATCTCACGCGACAGCAGTGATCACTTTGGAAGAACAATAATCCGCCTCATCTTGCTTCAAGAGCCATGTGTTTTTCGCTTTTCATTCAATCTTTGAAAATTTTAGAAGCACTGTTGCGGTTTGCAGCAGCAAATGGTGAAATGGTCAAAACATGTTTTAACTAGCTGTTCATGTTTAACTAACTGTTCATGGTAACTATCATGAGATCATGCTATTTGTATATCATCTCCCCTCCTTCTCCTCTCCCCTCTCCCCTCTCCCTGTTCTCTCCCTTCACCCCTCCCCCTGTTCTCCCCTCGTCCCTCTCCTCCCCCTTGTTGGTTTAGTCTATGCATATCGTACATATTCAAAGAATGAAAATGTCACTAAATGGTTTTCTGACAAGATCATGGTTGAAGCTTTACGCGCCTCGTGTGTAAGTGATTCTGATCGATGCTTTGTTGTTCCTGCATTAAACTTGCACATTACCAACAGTTACCTCTTGGCCAGACACGAGTAAAAAGACCAAAACACAAAACAGCGATCGTCAAGAAGAAAACCTCAACCCCGTGTGGAACCACTCCTACTCTTATGAAACCTGGCGATTGACGAGCTCAGGAACCGCGTCCTTAGAGCTGACCGTGTGGGACTTCGACCGAGGCTCTAGCAACGACTTTTCTCGGAGGCATGCGGTTGGGCCTGGGGAATAAAACGGAGCCGTGGGATGACTCGCAGGGATGGAAATAGAGGGCGTGGCAGATGATGCTTGAGAGGCCTAACAGATGGCACGAGTATACAATGAACCTGCGATCGAGCATGGATAGCCAAGTAGAGTAAGCATGCATGCTGTTTAGACTTTTGTTAATCAGGTAAGCATGGCTTAGTGTCCGCCGCGGTCAAATGCTCGAGCATGCGCAAAGGCGTAAATTGTGGTCACCCGCGCGCAATTTCCCGCGCAAAATTTTAAAGAAAAACCTTGCAACAATCCGAAATCGAAACCTTGATAGTAATTTGCGAAAGGAAACAAAAGTAGGTAAAAGGGAGAATTTTAGACTTTACAAACACCATTTTTATGACGGACGTAAAACGCCTTTTACGGAATATTAGTTTGAATGGGACTTTATCTTGTCACGTGCAGGGTTCACTCGTCCACTCGGATTTCTCGACTAGTCTATGTTTTTGGATGTTTACCAAAAACGTTAGACGTGTTTAAAATCCGGTGTAATGTTGAGGTTTCTCGCGTCGTTTATTTTTGTTCGCATGCTCAGACGTTTTGACCGCGGTGGAGGCGTAGGGTGACTTGGAAAAAACAAACAAACGCGAAAAACCAGTCTCGCAGTAGAGCTAGCTACTAGGACCAAAGGTATTTCAAAAATCTGTTTGTTCTTGTCGCTAAATAAAGCAAGGGAAACAGGGTAGGCTATTAGAGTCTAAACAAAAAAATTCAGAATACAAAAACTGAAATTGAAATTCAGCCCAGTTCGAAATTAATACTGTTGACTTTCAACATTGCCTTTCGTAAATGGGGTTAAATAATTTGCGGAGATCTTTTCACAAGAGTTTCTTCCTAAACAATTTGTTAACGTAAAGTTATTAAGTTATTCAATATTTTTGAAGGTCTAAACAATTTGCTGCGAAATAGCAAATATTTTTGTAATCCATATTGTATACGTCGAAGGCGTTTTTTCGATATTTTTGGCGATAATAGTAATTGAATTTCAAGGTTTTTGAAAACAAAAAAAATGTCGTTTATTTGTGCATGAATTTTAAGTTTACCTGTGTCGTGTTTGTAAATGTTTCCTTGTTTTTCAAGGGTCATGTAATTTATTAGTTTAAACATTGATAGCTGTGCACGAGCCAACCTTACACTCTCAGGGATGTTACTTGGCTGAACGTTTGTTTCATTGTGGGAAAAATATTTATCAGGCAAGGGGATTGGTTTTAATCAAGTTCAGTAACAAGCGATTTTCTCAGGACTGTCGTAAAACTTACACCAAACATGGTTAACCAATCAGAAACTCGAAGCAAAAACATGTAACTGGTGGCAAGGGCGGGAAATCATGCACGTGAGTAAAATCACGTGTGGTTTCGGTGTTGGATCTGATTGGTCGAGAAGCAACGGCTTCTCTCTGATTGGCGCGAGTTTCACGAACCGATTATTATATTGAAGCCAAAGCAAACACATGCAGTCACTGTTGACAGTCGTTGGAAAAGCGCGTAATACCCTGTACGTTAGCCAGGAAAAGATTTACCAACAAGCCAGTGTCATCATTTAGTTATTGTCCGTGAACAGATTGTCTTCCGTAGCATTATACTCGCGAGCTGTACTACCACTATAACTATATACCACACTATTTATGTGTTCATGTAAAGTGAACTGTGTTTCATAATAATAACAACTTTATATTTTTATACTCGATATGTATTTTGCTTAACACTTTTGATACTTACTAACGTATTTTGTATGCGCAATTCCCTTAGAGCTCTTTTATAAGACGATGTAATTGAGGACTAACTTCATTTTATTTCTTGTTATTAAAAATATATTAATCCTACTTGATGATTGTGATACTTCTTCTTTGTTTTCTCACATCCTTACACCATGGTGTAGACGGTATTCTACGAGAATTCGTATTGCAATGAAGAATTAACACTAGGCGTCTTTCTCAAGCAAAGAGAACTATCGCAAACAAACATTATTATCGCTGTCTTGCTAAGTAGCATCATGGGGAAAATATGGCGCATTGGATGATGGGAAGGTCTGATGTCCATCTTCCCCATATTTACATGGTCGTGACTAGAACGGATACACCAAAATCAGATCAGACGTTACTTTAACCCACAAGAAAGCTAACCATTCTCAGGCTAACCAGGGGTGCTATAGTAGGCTAACCGGGGTGCTATTAGTAGTCTGATCTGATTTTAGGGTATCCATTCTATGCAAACCATATTTACGTAACCAAATGTTGGTAATAATGCATGTCACAAATCCACGATGGCTTTTAGTTCACCAAAAGTGGCATTTTCATCTCAGATTGTGCTTATAAACCTTTTGAAATTAGTTCATTCACCATGATGTAAGGTTAACCCTCTCTTTTTACTATGCATATTCGTTCCTTTCTTACACTGAGATCTGATCATAACATTTATGAATATGCTGACTTATTATAAAACATCTAACGTTTAATACTGAATTTTAACGGTTTGAAAATTTAAATCAACACTAACTGACCTCATATCTACTAATGCATATTTCTGCTCGGTCCCAGTTTGTGATGCAATTTAAAATTTTAAAAAACCCGTATTCATGACTATAAAATTAAAATATTTCTAACCCATCCCCCAACTCTACCCCCAGCTTGTGATGCAATATAAATATCATAGTATTATTTGCACTTAAACAGACGGTATAACTTATAATCAAATGCACTCCTAAATAAATCGAGAAAAACGTTTTACTATCCAAGTTAATCCATGATTTGAAAACATGAACGATTAAGAAAATATTTTAATTCATGTTATAATCAGACCTAAAAGTGATAATCCCCATAAATTATAAATTAATATACTCTATGTATGACATGAAATAATTATTATTTAACGGTAACCTATTTGCCATGCGATAATCCCTAAATAGTATATTATTCCATCGGGTCATGATTTTGTGATTTGTCATAATCATGCCTAAAAGTGATAATCCCCAGTAAATTATAAATTAGCATACGGTAACTATATGTATGACATGAAATAATTATTATTTAATAATACCCTGTAAGTTATAAATAAGTATACGGTAATTTTATGAAATGAAATGAAAAAAGAAACTTTATGAATAATTATTATTTAACCTCTTTGTCATGTGATAATTCCCTTGTACAGGTAATATATAAAATAACATATCGTTCCATCAGGTCATGATTTTGTGGTTACATTGATCATAAAAAACTATAAGAAAACTTTTTGTCTTGAAATGAAGTAAAACAGTAAATAAGTTTATATGTTACCCAGTAATAAATGAATTTAATAACCTACCGTAATGATTTATGGGGCGCCGAACTGGTCAATATTGCATATATATTTATATGGTCTGTCTGTCTTTTCATATGGTCAACCTGACTTTTTATGTGGTCAACTTGACTTTTATATGGTCAACTTTGACTTTTTATTTGGTCAACTTGAGTTTTTATATGGTCAACTTTTAACTTTTTTATAATGGTCAACTTGACTTTTTATATGGTCAACTTTTAACTTTTTATTTGGTCAACTTGAGTTTTTTATATGGTCAACTTTTAACTTTTTATATGGTCAACTAATGCATTGCGCACACGCGCGTTATTGACACGCAAGAAAATGGCGTGACAAGATGGCGTACTGATTCTGATTTGAAGAAATATGAGTCGAAATACAGCCAGAGAAAGAAACGAACATGGATTGTTTTTATTTGAAGAAGCAGATAGGTCCCAGAGCTTGTCACTGGAGGATGTTGACCAGGCTACTGATCGACTGCTGGCTGCTGCAGACACCATTCGGTTGCTGATATCAGATATTGAAAACAATAGCGATTTTACTGATGTCACATCAATCCTAACTCAGACTCTGACTAAGGTGAGGGACTTGAGTGATCAACTACAGCGATACAGAAACAATGTGTTGGACCTAACTAGCGAAACAGCATATAGCAACCTACTGCTACCACAGGGAATGGTCCAGGGCGACCACGTTATGTCATCGAAGAAGAGCAGATACGTTTTTTAAGAGAACTGCATTTCCCTTGGAAAAAAATATCTGACTTACTTCCGGGATAAGCGAGAGCACTCTCAGGAGAAGGAGATTGATATATGGCATGACTGGGTACGAGAACGCAAGCTGAAAACAGATTTCAGATGCTAATTTAGAGAAACTAGTTCAGGAAATCCAAGAATTAACTCCTAATATTGGGCAATGTAACGTGAAATTGTCAAAGAATAAAAACAATCCATGTTCGTTTCTTTCTCTGGCTGTATTTCGACTCATATTTCTTCAAATCAGAATCAGTACGCCATCTTGTCACGCCATTTCTTGCGTGTCAATAACGCGCGTGTGCGCAATGCATTAGTTGACCATATAAAAAGTTAAAAGTTGACCATATAAAAAGTCAAGTTGACCATATAAAAAGTCAAAAGTTAACCATATAAAAAGTCAAGTTGACGAAATAAAAAGTCAAAGTTGACCATATAAAAAGTCAAGTTGACCACATAAAAAGTCAGGTTGACCATATGAAAAGACAAACAGACCATATAAATATATATGCAATATTGACCAGTTCGGCGCCCCATAATGATTAACCAAGTTATTTTTGTTCATAATTCATGTAATGAAATAGGCTAAAGATACTTTAACTTGTTAATTAGTAATCATTGGCATAATTAGTAGATTATTAACTCTTTAAACGACTGACTATTATTGATTTGCCAATCTAAGTCATTCTTGAAAGCGGAAAACGTACGGAGCGTTTGAAATTATTCATATCGTACCAAAATGGCAGCAAACCTTGTAAACATAATTGATTTCCATGGAAAAGAATAATCTCTGTATAAAAGACCCTTTGCAGAAATGGAAAGAGCGTGATGAAATTACAGGGGCACCCAACGACAAAATTTTCCTGTTGGTGTCGGAACGTCGTTTTTACGTTATAACTATGCTTTTTGTGCAGTTCAATGGCTTATTTTTAAACGCTAAGAAAAATGTATCTGTTCGGATACGTTAGCTGAACTTTCAAACTTCAGAACATTTTAGGGATTGAAATCTTTTACCCGAATTTATGAGCTGAATTTACCTTTACGAAAATCCTAGCTGATCTATTTTTGTACCCAAAACGACATTTTTATCTCTCCGAAAACAAAAGGCATTAATTTTCCCATATTAAGAAAGTTCGAGATGACATTTCCCTAACCGAATATCCTAGGCGATTGTAGGCCTTCCGAACAGATATTACACCGAAACGATCCGTTGGGTGCCCCTGAAATTAGTAGGATTGCCAATTTTGAGACCGCTCACGTTTAAGTATAAGATTTTATGGCGGTTTAAAAATTAAGAACTGAGATTTGTATGGAAAAAAAGTTGCTGGGTGGCAAGTATTATCACGCCCTTTCGACGATTTCTGGCACCATTCGTACTACTACTGACTAGCCTGCGTGGGAGGGAGGAGGGGAGTTCGGCGCGGGCGCGAATCGATCGCACTTTGCGCTCGCGTCGAACTCTCCTTTCTACGCCTGCCACGCAGGCTAACCAGTACGTGACGAGCCCAAAGAATGTCTGCGTAGGAGGCAAACTTTCATCTAACATGTACATGTTCCCACATTGAACAGTCCAATATGTTGCGTTCGTTTGGCCACAACATGGCGCAACAAAGCCCGGCAAAGTACCATGTGTATTTTTATTATTGGACCTGCAACGCGCTATCATGTTACCATCTGGCTTTTCCATGTGTGTTCTACTTAGTAAGTCGCTCACGGATTGACAATATGTTTGTAAAAATGCAAATTTTTTCTGCGTCCAAATGACCACTAACACAGTGCCCGTGCAATAGCAACCTCGATTCCAGGCTCTCTCTCCTTTTCCTCCCTTGTCGTTGAGTAGAGAGACCCTGGTTGCGGCTGGTCACGTGACTATGCGGTTACAACAATACCGCAGGGAGGGTGGGTCTTTGAGGCCGTTTTGTCAAGGTAAACAATAATTACTAACCAAGGGATCGAAGGGGCAAATCGAGTTTGGTTCAAAAAATGGAACAGCATTTTATACGGCAAGATTATGTTAAAAGTGAAACAGGCTATTTGTATGGAACGTTTGCTTTTATTCTTTACAACTTCATGACATGAAAATGTATACGTGACGGATATTTTCGAGCCACAAAAGCAGCGGCGCGAAAATTACGCGGAGAATGGAAAATTCGCCTTGCGAACACAAATTTATAAGCTACCGGCTCATTTAATATAACGATGAACCATCGACTTCAGATTCACTTTTACACTAAGTAGACAGGTTCATGATCGTAAAGCTAAACGAGGTTGTAAGCCAGACATCTTGGTCTCAAACCAACTTTGAAAACAACAATAAGCTAAATTGGCGAGCTCGTTCACAGCTGACCCTGCGAACTCACTAAATTAAAACACAACGGCATTCATTTACAAATTCATTTGGAGCGAAATAGTCCAAATTTTAGGATAAAAGGGTAGCTTACTATTTTCTCTAACTGATTCTGTGTTAGTTTGACCATAATATAGTTTTCTTGTGTCAAAAAATCTACAACAACAACCGTTCGAAGCGGTTCCTTGAAAATCAACAAACTTGTACGGCACGAAATATGTCAAACGGACTGTACGAAGGAATTTTTTTCCATCGACAGTTTTTACAGTGAATACAATTTAACGATCACTTAAACTCATTACCTTAAAGCTGTTCACATACCGAAATGATCAGCTTTCTTCCGTTGACAAAATTCCGTTGTAAAACGCCGACGTAGTTGTGTAGTTCTGAGAATTACGCAAGCGTTTCCGAGAAAAGATTATTGCAGTGATCTTCGCAAACGGCCTGGTAAAGCCTGTAGAAGCTTGAATAACCGCATGTAAGCTTATGTACAAACTTTTTTGGTGCTTGCTTTTCTTGCGAGTTGTAAGACCTGCTGCATCTGTGAGTTCGGACTCAGAGTCAACGCTCTCACCCTCGCATGGTAGATTTGTCACAGCAACAACTCTAACACTCTACCACCCCTCCCTCCAAATATATTTTTTTACCACCCAGAATTTGGGTGGTCACGTGACCAGCTGCAACCAGGGTCTCTCTACTCAACGACAAGGGAGGAAAAGGAGAGAGAGCCTGGAATCGAGGTTGCCAGGGTCTCTCTACTCAACGACAAGGGAGGAAAATGAGAGAGAGCCTGGAATCGAGGTTGCTCTAACACTCTACCACCCTCCCTCCGAATATATTTTTTTACCACCCAGAATTTGGGTGGTCACGTGACCAGCCGCAACCAGGGTCTCTCTACTCAACGACAAGGGAGGAAAAGGAGAGAGAGCCTGGAATCGAGGTTGGTTGCAATAGCGGTTTTACCGTAAGTGACGTCATAGCCGCCATGTTGGTGGACATTACTCGCAGTTTGATTTTCTAGAGTGTTTTCTTTAAAGAATTTAGTACCAACAAGGAATTCCGGCTGAAATATAATATTTGTTTGTTGTTTCCCCAATCGTGTCGCCATAACAACGTTAAATACCTAGAAAAAATCTAATTTAGATTCGATGAAGCCTTCTAGATCATATCAGCACAATAATGTTGTCTTTTCGCGTTAATTTTGTTTGACTATGCTTTTAGCGTTTGTCGTAGTTTTATTTGAGGATCAGGTGGATTTATAAATATTACAACTTGAAACGCGTCTCTTTATTTGCATAGCTTTATCTGCCTGAGGGAGCAAGGTGCTGGCTATTGTGACCAGGCTGTTTGCTCAGCTAGTGAAAACATAGAAAGTATAATTACAGACAGTACAAGAGTACTAAAAATACACGCACGTGCACAAAAAGACTCGTTTGGTCGTTTGTAAACACAACTCTGAATAACCACTGCCTAACATCATTGATTCTTACTATTGACAATTCTAGCTGCAAAGCTGTCATTCTTATCCCAATAAACAGCACTTTTCGAAGAGCAAGCAATGAATTGCCATTACTGGAAGTTTACAATTTCAAAAGATATAAGGGCCGGTTTCTATAGATTGTGAGTCAGTACCAGTTCTAAATATATGATTTTAAATATATTGCATATTTACCTTTTGGTATGTTTTCGGTCCGAAAACATACAAAAAAAATTGTTTTCGGTCCGTTTGCTTTCTGGTAACTCTAGAAATAGTTTGATTCTTATAATTTAATAGTTTCGTCGATCGAGAAGTGAATTTTCCCCATCTTCTTTTTCTTATCTTCAAAACTAATTTATTACTGGCGTATCTATCGTACGAACAAAAATCCGCTTTAAACTGGTCATTTGAATCACCTGTCAATAATATATGAACTTTGCGTGGTCTTTTATTTCTGTTTTTAATAAAAGCTAAATTTTTGTTATCAGTTTGAAATCTGCTCATGTCTCTGTTTTATAAAAGGAGTTTTTCTTCATTGCGGCATTGTTTGACACTTCGAGTTGACTTGTTTTGAATTTCTCCATAGAATTCTAATTTCTCTTCCGCTGGGGTAAAGGAAATTAAATTCAGCTTTGGTGATTTAAACCGTTGAAGCTAGTAATCACATGCATAAATATAAAAAGCCTTAGTTAATATTCCATTTTCAGTTATTAGAATAACTGACATGGCACCATGTCAACTCGAATCCTTAGGGTGGTTGCAAACCGGTTAACCCATTTAATTGTCTGTAATAAGTTAGCCCGTCAATCCCTTAAGTGACTTGTTGGCTGATGTCTTATGCCCACACTCATTTCGCCCTGAAAAATTTCCATAACAATGAAAACTTGGCTTCATAATCACGTGAAAGAAACCTGAAACCATGAGGTACCGATGATTAAATTGTACTTTTTAAAACCAAAATTGTTGATCCAGAATAAAATTCTACAAAGTCGGCTCTTGCAGCAGTATAATTCGTGTCGCGCGCGTTTTCGATCTCAGGCCTAGGTCTCGCAAATTTAATTTGAATTAAAAAGAGAAACATTTTTTACTCTGTTCTTTGCAACGCTACAAATTATAGCTGAAGTCATTTTAAAAAGCTATCTTTTACACCCCCTTTCCCCCTTTAGGACAAACGTGTGAACTCTGCGCAGAAAACGTGAGGATAAAACATAGGAAGCCAATCGGTTTCCAGACAACACGAAGCCCCTTCAGAAATTGCAGACATATTTAAATTGTGATTGGTGTAAAAATTCAAATTTTGACGTGTGTTTTTTTGTTCCTGCTTACTTGTTTATTCATGAGGACGACCTGTCGCAATATGCGAAATTCGCGGTGATTCATTTGGTGTTCAATGACCGCTCTTTTGGTCGCTGAAGTTCTCGCTTTTAACAGATAGTTTGAGCTTGTTGCAAACCTGTTATACCAATTCAAAGTCGAAGCACATTTGAAGCGGGTTTGGCCGGAAGTCGCTGGTAATATGGATCACTTTAATCGCCTGCTACCGTAAGTTTTATTATCGTGCATTAACATTTTGTTCTTATTGATATGCACAGCGTTCATTATTATTTTATTCCTGCCGTCTGTGTTTAACTTTCCTTCACGAAAATTCTCCACACGAAGCAAAGAAGCAAACAGTAGTTTCCAAAGTACTCATTTTCGTTCAGATTTGACTCAGCTTCGCAAAACCAATCAACCTCTCACCTCTACTGTTGAATTTCCTAGCGCGAAAATGCTTATTTAAATTTTTAAACTGGTGAGAGAAATTTCCCACCATGAGAAAGCTATATCGCTATAATTAAAGCCTTGAACTGTGAAAGATTGAAAACGGGTTTTATCGGATGTAGCGAGCTATCGTCATAAATTTAAATCAAAAGTCGGGGAAAAAAGCCAATAAGCGTTAAATTTATGCGAAGGCTGAAGGCGAGATTATTCACAGAATATTGTTTTTTAGTTGTCACTTTAAAATGCTCTGTCTAATTCTTGTAAGTATTCGGAAAAATATTATTATTATTAGTAGTAGTACTATTACGGTTAACACCGTTTCTTGTGTGTGTTTATAAGCGAGTGCATTTGTGACAATTCCGGTCAAAACAAACCATGTTTGCTGTACATGTAGAATATATTAACAACGTATATAATATATTTTTATTATTATATTGAGACTACAGCAAACGATCCTAGAAAACGTAGAATTCATTTGCGTCCGTGAAATTTTGATGCAGCAATGTTGAAGTTGGTTAAAGTATTGTTACAAAATGTCGCTAGGTATATAGCCGGAATAATTAACTAATTGCGTGCTAGCATAAAGCTAGAAGATAGTACAGTCAAAGCTGTCTGAGGCAGAGCGGACACTCTCGTAAGTGGACAGCTCTACTTACGGCCGCCTTGACAAAACCCCGTTTGAACTCTAGCTCATACAAACTCTGTATTTACACATTCCCATAAGCGGCCAGCTCAAGTTGCGGGCACTTTTTCTGCTTCCCGAGGGTGTCCGCTTATACGGAAGCTTCGACCGGTATTAGGTGGAATAAATTCCTGTGTGTTTCACTAAAAATCTATCAATATCTCAGTATATGTGGTTAACGGCTTGTGGCATTACAATATATAAAGACAACAAAAGAAATTTCACTTGGAAACACACATTTTTACGTTTAAATTAAACCGGCGACTTCAAAAAGAGGGACGTGATGACTTTTTATTTTTACCTCAATTTACTTGTAAATAGCTTTTATCCATTATTTATAATGTTTGGTCATTATATTTGCTAATGTCCTATTTGGCATATATCATTATACAATTGCACAAAGTGGGAAATGATTTATTCAAGAAAGAGTCAGTTTATTTGAAAGCAAATCACGTTCTTTTACGTGAAGGACTGCTATAAAATCGATATTAAAATAAAGGGAGGTTTTAGTCATGAAATACAAGGAGGCTTTTTGTACCAAACGTATGTAAGTTATGTAACTTCGGTTCCCACTCGCTTATTGGTTAACTTCCGTTGCTAATAACCCAGCAGGCACGTGCACTGGTGCTTTGATCACGTACAGCAAACCGAACCCACTGGAAACCTTACTTTGTAAATCATGTGCCGCGAGCTCGATTTGTATCAGTGATTATTATACATTCAACCACTATCTCTTTTCTGATTGGCCGAAAGCGTACAGTGAATTTTCGAAATCAGCGCCTTTGAAAGCATCTACGTCATCTACCTGCAGATTATACAATAATCATGTCAAGTTCGCGAGAGGATCACGGGCAATCATGTCAAGTTCGCGAGAGGATCACGGGCAATCATGTCAAGTTCGCGAGAGGATCACGGGTAATCACGGGTAATCTTGTCAAGTTTGCGCGCTTTGCGTTGTGGGCTTGACTCCTGTTGGGGGAACTCGGAAAAACCTCTTTTTGTGCCACTGACTAAAACGATTTTGAGATATTAAAATATCTTACTATACCATCAATTGTTTCGCCTTAACTTTAGTTTAACCCATCCGAAAGATCAGATCAATAAAACGTGTATTTAACAATTTACATAACTGAATTGAAGTAAAAACAGAAAACAGCTGAATAAAGATTACTGGAGTCGTATGCACGTAGATAACTAAACAGACTGAAATAATTAAAAATGTATTTGTGATAAAAGCAACATAACTGAAAATAAAAACTTTTAAGAAGGTAAATGTTTTAAAGATAAATTTGCAAACATGCAACACTGATTATGTCCCGGATTGTCGCGTGCGCTTTTTTCTGACAACCTTTCATGAAACAGCTGTATATACTACAATCGCTCGCGTGTTGCCATTGAAAGGGAAAATTATTTTCGATCTTTCTATAGTGTCTACTAAAAACAATTATAGGCTACACGCTCTCTATGAGCGATAGTCAACTCGGCTACGCCTTATTGACTATTCGATCATAAAAAAACTCCGGCTTGTACTATCGGTGTTAATGTCATCAATATCCAAGGTGCTGCGCTGGTTTTGATTGGCTGTTTGTCCGTCTTCTACAGACACACGAATGACGTCATGCAGTGCGTGGTGTGACTGTGATCCAGAGTCCAAAGTTTTTCAACTTTGTATCGGTTAACCAAAACAGTGAGAAATGTCCATTTTAAACTGAAAATCTTCGGAGAACAGACTACCTGAAGTCATACAAAGTGAATTTTAAATCAGCTGAACAAACCTGAATTCCACTTTGAAGAAAAAAGTGCCCACCTGTCGTAGTGTGATAGGAAGATTCACTCGTGAATGGCAGATCAATTATTGCGTGAAACGATTTGAAACAATTAATGATACATTCTCAAACGAATAAGGTTTACGTTTGTATCAGAAAATTATTTTCCTAACCTCTTTGGAGTTACTGTCATTACTTGTTTAGAATTTTACAGTGCCGTGCTTTATCATTTAATTTTTTTCAAAGGTTCTTATAATAATAATAATAATAATAATAAATAATAATAATTGAAAACATCGCCAGTGAAAATATTGGTATTTTCTGAAAATCTGTTTAAATCTTATGAAATGTTCTGAACTAGAATCCATTTTTCCTTTGTTTGTTCAGTTTATATAGATGCACACAAAAACGTAATAACGTGATAAGAACCCTAGTGGCCCACTCGACTTCGTCAGTCACGTTTTGATGTCATCTGTGCATCTATGTTGAAACTTAACAGCTACTAAGCAGACCCACGCAACTTGTCAACTTGACGTTTGACGTTTTGATAAAATAACCAATTAAGGTGTTTCGCTGGCTGGTCAGCCCATGATCTAATGCCAACACCGCGTGACGTCAGTATGTGGTCACGCATGACCTGAAGTCCGAGTCCAAAGTTTTGCCGGAACTATTTTTCACCGTGAGAATCACACAATTATCCAAACTAATATAGAAGCATCGAAATTCATATCCTGAATTTAAAAGATTCAATAGCACCGCTTTACATACAACGCGATTTTCGACTCTCACAAATGTACACAATTTACGCATTTCGAACATTACAAGGTACATTAACATTGAGGTAAGTCAAACTGCCCACAGCTATTGCAGGTCCATCCTCGGAGACCCAGAGGCAGTTAGTCGGGCGAGACGAAAGTTTACCGGCCGAAGAACGGACCTTCGTCTCGCCGATATTTTGTCCGATTAGCTTACCCCTGGGTCTCCAAGGATGTTGCACTCGTGCAGACTTGAATCAAGCAAGAAATTAAACGATAAAAACTGAATGGAAAACTGATCCTTACGGCAGAGAAAACAGGAATGAAATGTATGAATTAATTAAATTAATTATAATGTTTTAGGTATGTATTTATTTTGATTGGTTTCAAAACGAAATAGAGTAATAATAATAAATGCTTTATTTAACCTGGAATAAAATCTATCAGCATTATAAAATGCTGGTCTTAACAAGATGTCCAGTAATAAAATACAGCGTATATATTTTAATATTGTAATATATTTTTTATAATTTAACCTGTTTTCGGGTAATTTCTTTGCTGTAAGTATCAATTAGGCGTTTGCTTATTACTGTCTCAGCGTAAATTGGACTCTCGCATTCTTAACCAACGCAAATACCACGAGAAACTCCAGAGAAACGCATCTTGAATGGTATATATGCGTTTCTATGCGTGAAAAAAAAAAACATATTGTACTCGTCAAGCTATTTCCAATTGCATCAATTCTCTGACGCGTTTTTATTTTATTTTTTTTATAGCAATTTCCCGAAGCTGTTCGACTCAAGTCCAAGTGAAACGAAGTCGGAGGCTAAATCAGAAGTTGACCAGAGTGAGAGTGTTGACGAAGCACAGAAACTCCCAGAAGAAGTTCCTTTAGTTCCATCGCACGAAAATCTTGCTTTTGAGGAAGAAGAGAAACACTTAGAACCTAAAGATACTTCAATGGATTCGACTACTTCTACAATGGATACCACGCTCGACTCGACGGATACTGGCGACGGAGGCCATGACGCGCAGAAGGAAGGTAATCATTCTGAAATTTCTGTGAGTCACGTGAACGGAAGTGATGTAAGCCCTACAGGCAGCGAAGGGGCCAATGATGGCTCAGATTACAGTATACAGTCATTTCTTGGAAACATCAGTTCATTCGCCGTGCAATTAACGACAGTCAGTGCGCCTGAAATTAAAGTGGACAAACCCAAAACGTTGTTCTCGGTTGCCACGGAAGACAGTAGATACACTCCACCGCCTGCTCCTTCCCAGTCTCCGAGGAGACACACGGACCATAACATTAACACTAATCAAGTACTAAATAAGAGCACATTATTGCCCGAAGCAGTAACCAGACGTCGCCATAGTGATTTTGCCGTTGCGGCTCCACGACCTATTAATGAAGAACTGGCCATAGAGGACTTGAAGAAACATGGGACACAAGAAACAAGTAAGTCCTCGTTCTGTAAAATATCGAACTGAATTAATGAAGAATCGGGGTTAAACCGGAATTAATAAATAATTATTGTGTACTAAGTTAAAATCGTAAAGGAATACCGTAAAAGCTCTATTAAGCCCCCGGGAGGCCTAGGCTTATTTAATTTTAGGCCTCAAGAAGGGGGGGGGGGGGGGGGGGCTTATTAGACAGGGGGGTGGTTATTTCAAATCGTAAATTTCCGAGAAAATGCAACGTCATTTATACCCTCACTCAATGATAGTTCTTGAAATTAAAGACCACGTTTATTATTAGAGAGGGGGGCTTAATAGAGAGGGGGGGCTAAATAGAGCTTTTACAGTACTGCATATTTCAGTTGTTAAGAATGATGAGTTTTGTTAGAGGAAAATTAATTTATAATGAATATCGACACGAAAATCGGATAGTCTAGGAGAATACATGAATATACTCGATAAATCCGCTTCAATCCCCGATAATTAGAAAAGTATTTTTAACTTTTTTAAAAGCTTTTTTACAACCAATTAATGGCTCAAAACCTGATCATGACACAGTTATGAGAGTGCCCCTTTAAAACAAAGCTTAGCATGGATCTTGTTTTTTGTGTGCAAGATACCGCTAGAAAAGGCTCCCACCCTGACGTCATCAGAGCTGGTCGAGGAGCTCAGTGGTCGCCAAGTCTGGAGCGGAAAAAGATGGCAGAAGCAAAGAAAGGCAAAAAGATAGAGACGAGAAGAAAGACTTTAGCAGAGTTGGCTCTGGAAGCTGGCTACAAAGTGAGAATAAATAATAACATTTCCATTATTATTATAATGACCCTTTTTCTACTAGAGACACATAATCCATCAAGACGAATATGTGTCTGCTATTTTATGCGTCTTGTGTAAAGAAGGGATCAGAACCATCAGACGCACAAAGCCCTTAGTTAGACGTTCAAGACGCACAAAAGCAGATACGTCTATTATCCGTCTACGACACTCAATTGAAAAAACCGCTCTAATGACTCGACATTTGGTTTCAAAATGAATTTTCAGCTTTCCTTTACTTGATGTACAATATAGGGTACGTGTTCTTTTAATGTTGCCAAGGCAACCATTTTTGACGCCGTAGAGAACTATAGTACTGTTTGAATTTGCAGCAGGAGGACACCATTGCAACAGAACCTCCCGTCGTTCAGTCTGGAGCACTGCAGGTGATTAAAGCCGAAGCAACTAAGGTAAATATTTCACTAGAAAGCAAATTCCACATCAATTTTCATTTTACATGAGGTGTTCGAGTTTCCATGGAAACTACAATGGAAATAGCAGTTATTACAGTTGAGCCCGCAGTCAAATATTATTTTGTTTTTAAAAAGTATGCAAAACGAGTTAGGCTCGAATTCCGCCGCTCTCTCGAGTCCGGTCTCCGTTCTAGCTCATTTTCCCGAACGGCGGCTGGTAATCTGAGCCTACAAATGAGACTAATGCTCCAATACAATGCCAGATTGACCCTTTCGCCTCGTTTGCATGTCAAGCGGCAAACAATACCAGATTGACCCTTTCGCCTCGTTTGCATGTCAAACCGCTGACCGTCTGTAATAACTGCTATAGAAACGTACCCACTGATGAATATGCGAATTTGACTGAAACTTGAAGCGAAGTTAATTTATTAAGAAATGAGACACTGTCACACCGTGTTTGATATATTACATAAAACATTGATCTTCAAGCTCATGCGCTTACTATTTCTTCAGGGAAGCACTGAAAGTTTGTCGAGTGACCATGGGGAGGAGCATTTCAGCAGATTACCCGTGACTGGTGAATTGTTTGTGAGCCTGCGATATGAGATGCCGTCCAAAAAGTTCGAAGTGCACGTTCACAGCGCCAATAATCTGGCTTGTGCTGATGCCAAGAAAAGTTCTTCAGATCCGTAAGTGCAGTATTCTCTGACTTTGTAGAAAGTTTCGTTGTGTGTTCACCGCGACCGCGGTCAAACGCTCGAGCATGCGCAAAGGCGTAAATTCTGGTCGCCCGCGCGCCAATTTCCCGCGCGGAATTTTGAAGGAACTTGCAACAACCCGAAAAAAACCCTTGATCATAGTAATTTGCGAAAGGAAACAAAAGTAAGTAAATGGAAAAGTTTAGACTTTTCAAACACAAAGTTCAGTATATTTCCAGCATTCTGTTGATAGTTACCATTTTTTTTTGGACGTTTACCAAAAAAGTTAGACGTGTTTAAAACATTGTGTAATGATGAGGTTTGTCGGCGTAGTTTATTTTTGTTTGACGTTTGACCGCGGTGGACTTGGTGTGTGATATTGTTCGCTTACCCAGATCTTCTCCCACTTCAAAAGTGAGAAAAGATCTGGGTACGAGATTAGAAAAAAATCCTTTTGAGAAGAGTAATTATCACGGCGCATTTTGTCCTCGTCCCAAAGTCCTTCGAGTATCTTAACAAATTGGTCAGATTTGTATTTGTTTTTCTCGGAAACACATTCATTACGGTATGGCAATTGTAATGCCAATGCATGAGAATATAACACGTTTTGCAATACTTCATCCACGGAGAATGGAGCTTGGCAAAATCCTCTCAAAATGACTTGGAAAATGCAGGAAATACGTATCCAGGACATTCGGCCCGCATAGTAATAAAACGGTCACATTATTTATTAAATTCGCGCCTGAGGCAGTAAGATTGTTGGTCTTGTCAGGTTAGGTTCATCTTAGTTGAATGGACCTTGTACTTATAAAGAGACTTAAAGATGATTTCCAGTCCGTACTGCGCAATCTCTGGCTGCAATGTTTATATGAGTCTCATACGAAGGAATGTTTACTAGCCCAAAATAAAAATTCCGGGACAAACTTACCTTTTTCTTCATTATTAACGCCAGATATCCTTGCCAAACACTAATAACTAGTAGACGAACCTCAACGTTATCCCAAACCAACGTTTCAGCTCATCGAGCATTCCTGGACGTAACGACCCGTAATGGCGGACTAAAAAACTTCATGTGCGCTATCACCGAAGTGTAATGTATCAACGAATTCAAAACAAAAATGTAAACAAACCCTAAGACTGCGCAGTACGGGCTCGAAATAATCTTTAACCGTAGCGTGAGAATCATGATTTGTTACATGTCGGAGTTTAATGTTTTCATTTCAGTTATGTGAAGACGTATCTTCTGCCAGACAGACGAAGCAAGCGCAAAACGAAAACGAAAAAGGATACTTTAAATCCACATTTTGATGAAATTTGGAGGTAAAATAAAATCAAAAATTTTATGTCCATACAGTCGAAGCTCTCGTAAGAGACCACCTCGGGATTTCGAAAAAGTGGCAGTTGTAACTAGAACTGATCGCTTACGAGAATGGGTTCTCGTAAGCGACCACGCGCTGAAACAATAGAGGCTGGTCGCTTACGAAAGCTTTTAGCATAAAGCTTGGGATTACACATTCACAGAGATTGAAAACTTCTCTTATTACATACATACATACATACTTTATTTGATGAGTAGGTTGGTAAAAAGGCAGCCAAAGGGCTGATTCAGATGTAGCACAACAAGTGGTCGCTCACGAGAGCTTAAAAACAAAGGAAAAGACCAGTTGGTAATCCCAAAAGTGGTCGCAGTCGCTTACGGGAGCGGTCGCTTACGCGAGCTTTTAATTACAGGGTTTGAGTAACAATTCTACAATTTTGTTATTACAATATTGTAGTTAATGTCATCATCGTCTTCGTTGCCGTCGTCCTCATCACCCCCACCAGTCATATTTAATGCGCATCATGTTTTCTATTGATTTGTATGGGTTATATTTTGTTTCTTTTGACAGTTCAAACTAATTCTCTTTCTCTTCAGTATTTCATGGGCTATGACGAATTGCTGACGCGAACTTTATTTGTAAGTGTGTGGCATAAGACGATTGGACGAAACTATTTCTTGGGCGAAGTTAAAGTTCCTATGAACAACTTTGTGGAAGCGGGGAACTCCCTGGAGCAGTCGGTTGCTAAATGGTATACTTTAACCGATAAGGTGAGGCTATATTTACTCATTATTCCCCCACGAATGATCAACACATAATTTCTCAATACGATATCAATACATTGTCAAGCAAAGAGGTGATGAGAATTAAGACAATCATCAACTGATTAAACAATCATTGGATAATGAGGTAATAATAATGATAATATTGATAATTCTCACTATCATGCGAAAACCGAATCCAATAATTGTTTTCACACTAAAAACACAAATTCAAAATTTCGGGCTAAACTTTGCAGCGTTTTGTAGCTTTTTCCTTTGCGGATTGTGGCCTTGTAATTTCTTTCCCGCTGCCGCTAATGAAGCGGGCGGCGCATGGCCGGATGTGCATGACACCACTTCTGCAGGGCGGTATAAATCTTAATGTATGCAGATTTGACATCCCAATCCGATGTCAGCGTGAATTAGCTGTATGCTTTCAGCCAATGAGAATAGAGATAGTATTAAGGGGTGCCCAAATTAATATGCTTATAATACAGGCTGAGAAATTTCTGAATGCTGATTGGTCAAAACGAGCTGAATTTATCTCAAATACCACTCTTGACTTGCCATATTTGGAAGAGAGTGGTATTTCAAGTCTTGAATTACCACTTTCTTCCAAATATGGCAAGTGTGATAATTGACTCTTAGAAGAAGAAGAAAAACAATATGGCGGACATTTCTATTGTTTAGCGTGTGGACTAAAGTGGGCGAAGCGGCTCGTGATATTTTGGACAATTTTGAAATATTACTCGCGGTATTATTCCAAATACTACTACAACTCATGCTATTACCTATACTAATACAGCAAATCATCTACTTCTTTCAACAGACTGACGAAACGGATGGTTTGCCCTCCAATCCGTGTGAATTAGTTTTGGCTTTGAAGTATGTTACCGCTGACAAAGTGAAAAAGAAGGGAAGGCACAAGGGTGAATTACACGTGCATCTCTTGGAGGCCAGAAATCTGCCGGGAATGGATGCTGATGGCATGTCAGATCCGTACTGTAAATGGTAAGGTTTAAATTAACAGTAAAAAGTCTTGCACCAGCTCAGTAGTATTTGTTCCGTTATAAAATACATAGGGAATGATGACCTCCACGAAAGATAAAATAATAAATAAAATATATGGGAATTTCAGTGGCAATCCACAGAGTGGCTCTTCTCTTCCAATGTTTCCAGATCGAATTGGAATTTAGAAATGTTGGTTTTTGTGGAGGGAGGAAAACCGGAGTACCCGGCGAAAAACCTCGGAGTAAGGACGAGAACCAACAACACTGACTCAACCCACATATGATGTATAGAGAAAAACACTATCCGTAAGCACGGTTATTAACGCTTTTAATCATAACTATAACAAAATTCTCTAATCCGATTGGTTATATTATCAGTAGGCCCTATTTTGAGCATTTATTGAACAGTTTGCGCGAGCAGAGGGTTCACCAGGGCAGTTAAATGCATATTTGACACTTGTTAACTAGTGCGCTTACTAGGCAGGCTAAAATCCTTACGCTTCGTAAATGTGATCATTAATTTTTTGACCTTTCATTTTCTTTTTCACCACAGCCTTCTATTACCAGATAGGAAAGGCAAATCTAAACAGAAAACACCGGTTGTCAAACGGACCCTAAACCCTACTTTTGATCACAAGTTTAAATACGAAGAGGTGTCTCCCGACGACTTGAAGGAGAGAGTCCTGGAAATAACCATCTACGACTTCGATCGTGCGTCCAGCGACGAGTTCCTTGGCGGTGTGCGATTAGGCCTGGGTACGAGCTGCAACGAGTGGGATGACGCAACCGAAGACGAATGCCAAATATGGCACACAATGCTGAGTCGCGCTAATGTCTGGATTCAAGTTGTAGTTCCATTGAGGCCAAGTATGACACCCAAGAAAAAAGAGTGAAACTTTGAGGCGTGAAGCAGATCACTTGGCTTCCACCGGAGAAAACTTAGACTAGGAACAGTCCCTCTTTCTCTTAGTCTGTCGAGCGAGACGCGAAAAAAAAAAAGGGATCTGGGGGAGAGGGTGTCGCCCCCAGACTTCGCGCGGCCACTTTACCCGTCCCACTTTATTTTGTTTCTCGCTTGATAAACTAAGGAAAAGAGAGGTACTGTTCGTAGTCTACCAAAATCTGGGAGCCTGTAGTTTCAGTATCAGTTCGCTGAATCATGCTGAATGAAGAATTCAAAATTATTTGTGCCAGAAAATGAAAAGAAAATGCGAAAATATAATTATTAATATTTAAAATCATAACGTGCTTAAAATTATTGCAATTGAAAGTTCACTTTTTCATCGAATCCCTTTCTATATTACTAATAAGACTAGTACGTTCATTTAGTCGCGACAAAACTAGAATTTAGAGGCACATTATTCCAGGAAGATAAATATTTTTAAAGAAATAAAATATCTAATATAGAGAGCTTGCAAACAAATCCAGGAAAATCGGGCGGGGTTTTTTAAACTCTAACAGCTTGAAGAGCTATTAGCATCAAATTTCATCTCGAAATACCAAGAGCGGAGTTAAGTGTCTTAAAAAAAAACAAAAAACAATTTATAATTCAGAATGGCCAATTACAACAAAATAAAGCTAAACAACACAATGAACCAATCAGAACTCCAAGCCAATATACGTCACAACTGGCACTATGCGCGGGAAAACGCGCGCCAAGTCGCGATTGGTTTTGGTTTTGCATCTGATTGGTCGAGTAGGTGGCCCGAATTTTTTAAACCAATCACAGAGCGAAGTGAAGCAAAACCAAAGCAATTCCCGATTACTTTCGACACTCAATCCACCGTAGGAAAAAGATGGCGGCTGTACATTTTACCACAATACCTTGCGAACCTAACACAGCCAATAGGCACATAAAAGCCATATTTTGCAGCACAATTCGTCCCTGTACTAACACATTGTGTATGTTAAGTTTGAAGTTTTTAGAACTTTTCTGTGCGTTTTTATGAGCGTTTTTAGGGTTTTCGTGCGCTAAGAATTATGGGTAAATGTACCAGTCGCCATCTTTTTCGGTGGATTGAAAACCGTTCTATCGGCAGGTTTACGAGAATATGTTGAAAATGTTTTTACATTGAATTTTTCCCAGCAACTAGTACCATAAGAATATATATGGAGACTAGAGAGTGAGGAGAATTTGTGTGTTGACATAGGGGCTTGACTCATTTACATGAAAAAGATATTGTAAAGTATGCCACAAGTAAAAATGCAAATTGACCAGAGCTTTTTCGCCGGGGTATTTTAGATCTAGAAAATAAACGTTCAAGGAAACAGACAAATAGAATCATGGTGTTTTTCATATTTTCCGGGGAATTTTGCAATCACACAAATCACAGACCTCTTTAGCTTCGTATGTAAATTGCCCATTTCAGACCAGTGTACATGTTCTCTAGAGAATTGTGTCTTTGTCTATCTAAACTTTATTCGTTCATATACACATGAATATGATTCAATTTGAAAGAAACAATTCTCTAGAGTAACATCACATGGTCTGAAATGGGACAACAAACAAACCAAGCTAATATTTACTATTTATGTAAAGTCAATTTTTCTTCTCGGCCGCCCGTCTATCTGGATATTTTCTAGACATAGCTTCGAAAATAAACTGAATTAAAATGAGTTCCGACTTCTGTGTCTTTTATGTACGATAAATCAACGTTATTCATTTAATAAGTGTATATTCCTTTAACTTTAGTGAGTCCATAATTAACGTATAGATCAGATTCACTGATGCATGGATATAGGTCCTTGTGTTGTACATGTGTTCCTGAGCGAGATACAGTAACTGTTAGTACTCTTTAATACTATGCCTTCCGGCACCAAGGGGTATAAAGTCTATAAAATAATGTATGCTGATAAAACTGAGCATAACAGTATACTACAACAGCAAGCGTGATTAAAAGCAAGTTGCGGCTTGTTTTCCATAGTCATAGTTAATAGAGCGAAATGGTTATGAAGCCCGGCAAAGTTCTTTGTTATATGTTTTTGTTCACATTTTGGCCTTGACCGTGCACAAAACCTCAGTGACAAAGTACAATTATAAGTGTTTACATGTGTTCAAGCAACCAACCAATAGAAACGTTTCGGTTACGTAATTCAACCATCGCAAAACAAAAGATTGTGCACGGCCGTGGACCTTCCAACATGTTTGCTCCTTTGAAGTTTGCCGGACTTCATAATTATAACCATTTCCCTCTATTGTATGCAATTTAATGAAACATGTTTTAATTCATTCATTGATGAAATAAGTCAACTTAAAACAATGCGAACGTATGACACCTCCTCTGCAACTTGCAATGTTTTTCAGTCGTCATCGTTGCGTTGCAAAGTTGCAAGGAAAATTTCCTCGGTAACATGGCCTTTAGCCTGAAAGAAATTCCGCAATGTTCTGTATGTGCACTCGCTCGAGCGCGCGCTAATGACGCGAGAAATTATGCGCAGAACGTATGCGCAGTAACAAAAGGAGGCACCGTCCTTAACTTTAGTGAGTCAATAATCAGATCAGGTTCAGATGCATGGATTGTGTTGTACATGTGTTTGAACGAGACACTTTACTCTGTAATAGTGTGCCTCTCTTCGCCAAGAAGTATAAAGTTTATAAATATATGCTGATAAAAGCATAACAGCAAGCGTGATCAAAGCAAGTTGCCGCTTGTTTTCAAATCGATCGCGAACATGATTTTAATTCATTCATTAGAAATGGATTTGTAGACGCACTTACACAAAAAAATATTTTTTCCAAGTGAGCTCCTTTGAATAGGGCTTACGTAACCTATTGTTTTATGTGACAAAAACTCAGCACATTCCACTGAGACGCTCTATATCGAAGTGGGAATGAAGGTAACTCAAATTCCTCTTTAACTTGAACAAGGTATATTCCAAGTTGTCGGTTATCAGTGAAATTTTCGCTGTTACATGTAGTCGTTTTCAGCAAAATTTCAAGACCCGGCTATTGCGGTATGTAAACCAAGCGAGGGGCTGGTTCAGTCTACCAATCAAACGTTTTCTCGCAAGCTGATTGGTTGATGCGGGTGACTAATTAAAAGGAACAGACAGACATAAATAGTCGTTGTGCACATTCTGCGTCATTTCTCGAGCACAACCTAACAGTGGTGTACTTTTGGTATTGGATCTGAGCAAGGTAAGTTGATGCTATTAAGTAAACATGTTTAGGAATGCAATGACAAAGATATTATTCAATCAGTGACTCCTGTTGGGAGAACTCGGAACTAAATTCATTGTGCGACAGTTGAAAGCTAGGTTAAAGTTTGTCTACAAATTGAAACCCTAAAGTGGCTTATCAGGCCGGCGCTTGACTCCCAGGTTTCCACTAGGCCGTGCACCGCTACTCTCCGGGATGGGATGTTAGTCCCGTACCAGGTAACCCCCAGAAAAAAAAATTTCAAGTTGCCCTGACAATTCGCCAGCACCCGTTTCGACTCAGCTCCTGGATGGAGAGAGGCACTGTGAGAGTAAAGTATCTTGACCAAGAACACAACACAATGATCCCAGCCAGCGCCCGAACCCGCTCGATCCGCAGTCCAACGCGCTAATAACCCATTAGCTATAGGCCACCCCGCATAACCACCAACTAGTTATCTTCCCTTTATAGCAATTAACTTGCTAATTTGGATGTGTTTATTACTACAGACATGTTTTCTTGTGTAACATTTTGCCTTAAAAATTGTTCTTTGACGACAGAAAAAAATCTTGATGACAACAATGCTGTGAATTTAAAGACAGGACGCCTCGCTGATAAAAGCTTATATTGACCCGGCTAGATGGACCTGGGAATTGAAAAATGCCTTTTAATTCATTTTCTTTTTCTTTTCTTTATGAATAAGTATTGTTGACGGAACTGTATTTCCATTAACGAAGTCAAATTAACTCAGTATTGTTTTAACCAGTATAGACTGAACAATGCTATGGAATTTTACAAAGTGGAAAATAAAAATGTTTTTTTCTTTCATTACTTTTATGGCAAGGCAATTAAAATTAGAGTATTTAGTTCTATTGATAGACAGACTAGACCCAATTAATTTTTTGTTACTATAGTCATATATATTTTTATGGCCTTACTGCATACGTACCACGTACACACGTAGACATTTTATCATTATAAGCCACGATATTTTCCGCTCCCACACTATCCCAAACGCCTGGAACAGGCTACGTTATTATCGTGTACATGCGTTTTGTTCTAGCTTTTTAAATCACGATCGATTGTTTCGGTTTATTTCAATACATTTGTGTATTACAATTCTCACGGACTGATTTGGTCACAAAAAGTCGTATAAAATGGAAATAGACAAGACTGGGATACAAACATCGCAATATTGATACTGTGCTCTCCGTTTCTGTGTAAATTAAACGATAAGTGTTGAAAAATTAAACTTGTTCCACGAGGAACATTCTTTTAAAACAATTGTAAAAAGCTCTTTAAACTCGTCATGGTCTATAAGACTAGCTTTAAAAGAATTCGGCTCTCTTTGTTTTCGAAGAACATAATATAATTTCAATTTCAATTGATTCCGTACAGTGAGTCAATATCATAAACAATGCCTTGAGTTCAGCACGTACTCATGACGTACTCAGTACTGAAATTCTAGTTTTTTAGCACTACAAAATTAAAAACAGGCATCCTAAAAGTGAAGTAGGAACAAAACGGTTTGCATTACTCGCTTTAAAAATCCGTGAAAGTTCTATTATCGTACAATTTTTAACAGTTAATCACATTTCAACCATAGTTCATAGAGGGAAATGGTTATCAAGTCCAGCAAACTTCAATTAAAGAAGCAAACAAAGATGCCAAGATTTATATTTAATTGAAGGTTCACGTCTGTGCACAATCTTTTGTTTAGCGCTCGCACATTATGGCTGAATTACGTAACCGAAACGTTTCTATTGGCTAGTTACTCGGGCACAACTCAAAATCTATTGTGTTTTGTGCACGGCCAAGGCCAAAAGAGCGAACAAAAACATGGAACAAAGAGCTAACTTTATTGGGCTTCATATCTCTCTTTATCAACCGACTTTGTTTCAACACCCCCACTATAGTCTCGAAGCTTACAAATGATTAATTTGCTTGCAGGTCTACGAAGATAAGAATGACGTCTGTGCTGTGGATTGCAGTGTGCATGTTTTTCTCGCTTAATGTGACACTGATATCTGCTTTTGGTAAGAAAACTATTTCCTGTATCTTTTATGAATAGATAATGTCAATAGTTTGTTTTACAATAACAACGCAATGAACCAATGAAAACAAAATACACGTAACGACGCGAAGCGTGGGAAAACGCGTGTGACCAAGTCGCGATTGGTTTTGGTTTTGCACTGTGATTGGTTGAGTAGGTGGCGCGAATTTTTTAAACCAATCATAGAGCGTAGTAAAGCAAAACCAAAGCAATTCAGCGATTACTTTCGACAGTCAATTGAAAACCGTTCTAATGAATCAATCACTAAGTCAATCTTTATGTTTTACACGGTCGGATTTACTGAGAGCCGTGAGAGAGGATGATAGATGCGTTTTCAATGGTTTGTTCTTTTAGAGTAAAATCGATTTTGTTGTTGAAAGTTCTTTGCCATCCTTAGATTCATCCAAGTGTAAACTGGATCTGGGTTTGGTGGTGGACACGACAAAAAGTATAAAATGGAAGAACGTCCCCTATATGAGAAGGGCCCTTAAACAGCTTGTCGCCGGATTCGACGTCTCTGAAGATGGCACCCACGTGTCTTTGGAGACGTTCAACAAACACAGTAAGCTACACAACACGTTCAGTGTCGAATCGTTTCATAGCGTCAAAGCCATGAAGGGTTTGATACATGAAAGCATCGGGAAACTTGTTAATCTAACCCGACTTGACAAAGCGCTCTTCCTAGCTGACCAAGAAATGTTTACCGAGGAGAATGGGGACAGGGCTGGTGTAATGAACGTGATGGTGTTGTTCACTGATGGCAAGTCACACCCAAATTTAACCGAGGATTTCATGCCAGCAATTGACTCTTTAAGGGTAAGGTCTAAAGTAATGAGCTCGTAATAGGGCCACATGGAAATATGGCGCACAACTTCAGTAGTTATTGGCCGATTAGCCTCGTGTTCAGTTCCTCGTAAAAGCCTTTTAGTGCATGTACAAGTTTTTAAAGAAGCTGGTCAGCTCTAAATAACATATACTTTAAAGTGTCATTAGATAAAAGGAGTATAGCCAAAATCTGGATCGGTAGGATGACGGTAAACGGAGAAAAAAGGGAATGGCCTAACTAAGCAAGTGTATGTGGAATGTGATAAGCTTTGGCTCCTCCTCGCCATAATTCATGCGTCAAGTGATCAGGGAATATAATTATGTGTCAAGTGATCAGGGAATATAATTATGCGTCAGGGAATTTCACCTAAACACCTCGAAACGATCATTAAGGCCGTTGACTCGACTCTTCAGTTTCTCGCCGTTTGGAACCCTGATGAAACACTCTCTCGTTATTGATGCCTGACTTGAAACTGTATGGATAAATTAATAGACGTCTGAGATCCTTAAGGACGTTCGCGCCCAAATCTCCCCACGTTCAGATATTTTAAAACTTTTGCTGCAGTTAGATAATGACCAACTCATGTCAGAAAGGCAACACAAATTGAAGGGTCGTTTCGGAGATAAAGCGTATTGAAGAACGTCGTGTTTCTAGACGCTTGGTCAGGTAATGAGAACTTTAATTAGATCATATAGTGTTGATTTCAACGCAAATAGGCCTATTAAGCAATTTGTTGAATTGCAGCTGATGTCATTCCTTGATGTGAAATTAGCCTTACAGAAGGATACTTGTAAGTCATGCACAAATGGAGAGAATCAGTAAAGGAAGTTATCTATGAAAAAAAAACAGGGGTCACCGTGCATCCAAGAGAGGAAAATCCTCACCAAGTTATTGAAGCGGCCACCAGCACTATATTTGTTCAGTTCCATTCTAAGCGCGTGCGGCACGAATAGCGTGCGCAGTAAGGATGCGCATTACAATGGACGAGAACGTCTTAAATTGGTGATTAATTAAGTCTAAAATGAGACACTTTACTGACAATTGTTAAACGTATACGAACCTTTCCCTTCTAGGACATCTCTCTTTATTCGTTTAAATCATCCCCTGCTCCGAAAAACGTCAGAGAAAATTCAAAACCGAAAAAGACACTCAAAGACACTACACGGATCTCAGTAAACAGTCATTATCAGTATGGAATTTTTTAGACCGCGTCTCTCGAGCGGGGGACTGGAACTGAGCGCGCGAAGAGGGACGTCGGTTTATATTCTCGTACCCAGATCTTCTCAACCCTCTCCCGTAGAGCGAGAACATCTGGGTACGAGATTAGTCTGTAATTTACTCACCTAGTGGTAAAAATTGTGGCTCTTTGTTTTCAGCAAAAAGGAGTCCGCATAGTAGTTGTTGCCATTGGACGATTTGCGGCCGAGGAACGGTACAGAGAAGTATTATATAAAATTGCCGGAAAGAACATTGTTTTATGTGGATGATTATGTAAATCTCACCGGTGCCACAGACGATATCCGACGAATGATTTGCCGTGAGTATATTAAATAATCACTCATATGAAAATTAAATTATTTTATGTCAGGAGCCTGTTTATGTCTAATAAACTAACTATTGTCTCGTAGATTGATTTGAATTCTCAATTTTTGTACCAAAGAATGATATTCACAATAAAATAAATTAAAGACCCAGAGGGGTTACTCAACAAAGTTTTTATACGGGGAGGCTCCGCCCCGAGGTCCAAACCCTTTGATATACCATTTTTGAAAAAGAAAAAAGAAAAAAAGGTAACCCTTTCATATGCTTTCAATATGCTTTCACATACCAACGGTAGAGACACTGCTGTCAGCATCCCTATACCCTTGAAATGAACGATATCCTCGGAAAACATCACGCGTCACCAGTAGAGATGTTTGAATAAGCCGTAAGGTGCGTCTGTTAGGCCCTTTTCGATACCAAAGTGACAGTTTTCCCTACCCTTTTCTATATTTCAACTCGAGAAATCCCTACCGGCCTTTTATATACTTCCAGACTAACAAGGCACCCATTTCGGGCGGAGCCTCCCCGTATAGTCCATTATAGGGGTGCCCTCCCGGGATTAGGCCTGTTCCCGATTGTGCTCGTAAAATGCTGAAAAGTTGCTCACTGGAATGCAAAAAGTTGCTAAAAATTGCAAAAATCCAAAAAGTTGCTACCTAAATTTCAAAAGTGCTACCTAAAAGTCCGTCGAAGTCTTCGGGTGATCTTCGTTATCCGTCGGAAGTCTTCGGGTGATCTTTGTTAACCATCGGAAGTCTTCGGGTGATCTTCGGCAGTCTTCGGATCTTCTTTAATCGTCGGAAGTCTTCGGCAGGATGTTCTTCAAACTGTCAATCACTCTAAACTTTATTAAAACGAAACTTTAACAAATTCCGGCGGGAATTCCGGATTCTGGATTTCCACTGCCTTTTTTTAAACCTAGTTTTAGCTGATTATCCGTGAATATTAGATAAGGATCGCAATAGGCCTGCGAAACGTTATCAAGTGACAGGTTATTTGTTCAAAACGTTGATAAACATGCAATAAATTCGCGTAAAATGAAGTTTTCTATCAAATTGTTCACTTTTTCGTGCTGATATGTGCTGTAAACCTATATTTTGCTCAAAAGTTGCTCAGAAAGGCAACAGTTGCTTGAGGTTGCTAGAACTGCAAAAAGTTGCTCCAAAGGCCAAAAGTTGCTCAAAAGTTGCCGAGCACAATCGGGACAGGCCTACCCGGGATTAAAGACCCTCGTTAAAGGTGGAAAATAAGTCCAACGGCGGATAGCAATCTTGTAAACAGGAGCTTTTCAGTTCTTACTATTGTTCAGCCCCATATAGTGGTCACACATACGGCCGCAGTGTATGCAGTTCATGCAAAAACTGTTGCTGTAAAATGGAGATACTGATTTGTCTCACTGCTTTAATATGAATCCTCTATTTTTACGCCAAACGTTAAGACTTGTAATGAAGAGCCAAAGCTTCCTACATTGAAAGTACATAGAAATTTAAAATATTTTGATTCTTATTACACCACGTACTAACCAACTACTAGTTCAGTTCCAACTCCTTACCTTTCGACTGCATTGGTGAATAGACTAACAAAACCTATTTCTATTTATATATTTTAGCACCATCTCCTTGTGAAAACTCCGCTGGTCTAGATGTTGCTTTCCTTCTGGACCGTACAAGGAGTCTTGGCTCGTTAAAAAACTACCGTCTACTGAAAGGCTTTCTCCTGGAGATCGTCGATGCCTTGAAAGTTGGAGCTAATGCTACGCGTATTGGAATCGTTTCTTTTGCTAGGACAGCCAACGTTTTAAACAAGTTTGATGACAGCAATTACCATAGTAACGAGGCACTACTACACCATCTCATCAAAAATATACCTAACAAGCTAGGAAACAGGACGTTCATTGACCTCGCTTTGGAAGCGGCCAATGAACAACTCTTTACCGAGGAGGGAGGGGGACAGGCCTACGTTTCCCAACGTTCTGATTCTTATGACGGATGGCAGGCAAACAAAGACTCTAAAGATTACAGTGAGATCATCCCCCTTCTAAAGGTGGGTCTGAGAAATAGGTATCGGAGAAAATTAGGGAAGGAGTTTCCCTAGACGCACAGTCCCTCTTTCCTTAAAGGAGCTATGTCACGATATTTTAAGTCATTTTACAAAGTGCAAAATCACCTTCAAACTGAAGAACGCCTCAAAATAACAGTTTACGGTAAAAAAATGCCAAAGACCAAAGCAATTACAATGGCCAATCACAGCAAGCGTAAACAACACAATATATGAACCAATGGAAACTCTCGAAACAAATACACGTAACCGGCGCCAAGCGCGGGAAAGCGCGTGCGACAAAGTCGCAAATTTAAAATTGGTTTTGGTTTTGCATCTGATTGGTTGAGTAGGTGGCGCGAGAGTTATAAACAATCACAGAGCGTAACAAAGCAAATCCAAAGCAATTCTGTGTTACTTTTTTTAGCGGAAGTTCTTCCATATGGCTTCTCGCCACACCCTATTATGTAAATGTGTTCATTTTGGTATGTTGAATTATAAAATCAGTTGAAACTTGAATTCACGCTTCCCGCACAGGAGAAAGAGGTTCACATTGTGGCTGTTGGGTTTGGAAAGAAGATCTTTCCAGAAGAGCTGGAAAAGATTACTGAAAATAAGAAAATGTCTACTACGTGGACAGTGTCAACCGTTTGCCAGATCTGTTCGCTAAAATACTCGTCGAAACATGCAGTAAGTACTGAGTTTCCGTTCACTCTGTTTTGTAGCTTGTGTAATGCGTTTTTTCATGCACAATGATGCTCGTGTATAGTGGGAGGGGGGAGAGGACATGAAGTTCACGCTTCCCGTACACATTATACCACCTATTAACGCACCTTCCTTAGTGGCTTCCGCCTCTTTGGGGTTCTCGTCTCATCCCCACCCTTCTACCCTCGCCCCCACCCCCCACCCCCATTGTATACGGTGGTCTTCTATCTATGCTGGTATACCATTAAAAACTTCGATCACAAGTCCCCCCCACCCCCCCCCCCCCCCCCCCTCCCTCCAACCCGAAAACACGGAAAACCCTCCGATAATAACCCCCCCCCTGAATATTGGAAAAATAAGTCTTCACGAGCCAGTCTCTTTAGCATGAAGCGACTAGGAGTATTGCTACTCCTCCTGGATGGGATGTTAGTCCATCGCAGGTTACTCCCAGCATTTTGTCGCCGGTACCCATTTATACTCCTGAGTGGAGAGAGGCACTGTGAGAGTAAACTATCTTTGCCAAGACAAACACAGTGACTCCGGCTAGGGCTCGAACCCAGACCACTCGGTCTGGAGTCCAGCGCGCTAAACCATTAGGCCACCGCGTCTCCCACGGAAAAATATATTTTCGCGCCAAGTTATAGCTCCTTTGTAAAACAAAAACACCGCAATAATATAAAGTAATAATTAATAATAATTAATAATGATTTGTAGGTGTTGATGGTAGATTTTCTCGCTGGAATTTCTGGTCTGAGTGCAGCAAGACGTGTGGTGAGGGAGTACAAACCAGGACAAGAAGCTGCACTAATCCCTCCCCCAGGGGGTATGGGGTAAACTGTGACGGTGATCGAAAGGAGACCAGAGCATGTAATGAAGGAGGTTGCATCGGCCTTGCAAGTAAGTACATGACATCTGCAAAGAGCGTTGCTTTCAAAGAGAAAACTGCAATAAATAAATATTAGGAAGATGTAAAGGAGTACGGATGGTCAAAACCATGACCTATCGTATTTACACGCTCACGATTCTGTCGAATCCAGTCCCTCGGCCGCTATTCTCGATTTTTTACTTCCGGTGGCGCTAAGGCAGTCGGGAGAACAAGTACTAGTTGAATGCGACATCCCGTCTCCGGGAGGGGACTGAGCCGCGATTTTGGCCCGACGTTACTAAGCAACATGACAGGGGACATCATCATTGCGCTATCGGCTCATGGTGTGTCAATTTTCGGAGTACTCGTGACTGCCTTGCCGCAGCAACCTCGTTCCCAGGGTCTCTCTTCTTCCCGCCAATCGCGTTTGGCGGGAAGAAGAGAGACCCTGGGAACGAGGTTGCTCGCGCAGTTCGGAAACTCTTCGAGTGCTTAACGAAGCTTTTCCAAAAACAGCACTTGTTCCTTCGACTGTAGAGAGGGTCAGGGGTCGGGTTAGGGAACTTTGCATGCGCATGCTCCACGTAGACCAATCAGAAACGATTAGCTAGATGCGCATGCCAGTCATGCACTGTCAGTCAGTGAAATCTATTTTTAATTTTCAGTCCATAGCTGAGGTATTTAAGAGCGCTACCTGATTGGTCAGTTCGAGTGAAGTGATGTCGGAGCCTCGATCAAAATAAAAATAAAAATAGCTTTCACAGCATGGTTCGAAACTATCATAATATATTTCAAAAAATTATCATGGGGCGGCAAGGGGAATCCTTCCCTTAGAGAATCCTCTCTTATTGTTAATCTATTGGTCTCTGCAAAACGGTTGTAAGCAAAAATCGTACCGTTCAAATCTGGAGCAGTGACCAATTCGAAAGCGTAAGCTACTTTGGTCATTGCGCACATATTTTGCATTTTTCTCTTGAATGCATGATTTTTATTTTCCTGGCACCACTTATCTATAATGAATTGTTCCTTTGTTTTACCTAATTTCTCTTTTGTAAACAATGTGTAATAATAAAAAGCTAAATAAACTGAACTGACAGCTTACGAATTTCCTACTCAGATGGTATATCACTCGGCCAAGAGCTTATAAAGAAAGCCAAGTTTTTCAAGCGGATCACAGCTCATGGAGCCGAATGAGGTAATGCTGCGGCGTATAATAATAAGTATAATAAACAGATTTTTGTCAGCCAGTCAGTCAGTAAGTCAGCCAGTCAGTCAGCCAGTCAGCCAGCCAGTCAGTCAGTCAGTCAGTCAGCCAGCCAGTCAGTCAGTCAGTCAGTCAGTCAGTCAGTCAGCCAGTCAGTCAGTCAGTCAGTCAGTCAGTCAGCCAGCCAGTCAGCCAGTCAGTCAGTCAGCCAGTCAGTCAGTCAGTCAGTCAGTCAGCCAGTCAGCCAGTCAGTCAGCCAGTCAGTCAGCCATCCAGTCAGTCAGTCAGTCAGTAAGGTCGTTCGTCGTTATGTGATATAGTTTCTGCTTTCTCTTCTATACACAGATGGAATGCTCATTTGATGTTCATGTTGGAAGAAACACGGAAGGTCGCTGATTTTAATTACATACGTTACGCACATTTATGCACGTTTCATTCAATTCGTTGTGTACGCTGTAGCAATCCTCATTGTCTTGTAAGCTATTGTAGGTTGTACTAACGTTAGGAGCCAAATCATGTGAAGAAGGCTGGAATAAAGAAACATAAGTTCTCAATATGTGTGTTATCTTTTGCTCATTCTTAAGACATTTTCCTCTCTATATAAAATTACTAATGCATATACGTCTCACGGGTGAAATCTCCAACCTCACATGTAACATATAAATTCAAAACTTTTATCTGTTTTTAAAGACTCGGCCATGCATATAGTCCCTTTAAAATTTTCGTTATATTTAGCACTATGGTCCACTATACACATGTTTGCGTAGCCCGGCTGAACCTTTTTCAACCCACGATGGCAAAGTCTATTACTTTGGAAAACGATCATATGAAGAATACGATCAATCTCGTTCCCAGAGTCTTCGTTACCCCTGTCCAGCGATTGAGCGGCCAACAAGGACCTCTGGGGAAAGCGATCCGCCATGACAGGATTCTTGGACTTCCGGTTCTACTGCGCATGTGTTCGACTCCATGTTTCAACTAACGGGCGCCAAAATTATTGGACTTCCGGTCTTATTGTGTAGGTCGTGCGGATCACTCTATCAAAGTTTATCATTATAAAGTTATATCATTATAAAGTTATTTTAATTTTTGTCTGCCAAGCCTTGTAAATTCTGTATTTATTAACCTGCGATCAGGCGTCCTTTTCCTTTTCTTTCTTTCGCGGAGAAACGAGAGCGCGGAGAGAGAGAGAGAGAGGAATAGAAGCCTGATACAATTATTTGCCGATTCGCTTTCCACCCACTTGTCAATGATCCTCTCTCCTCCGCAGAGGCTCAATGGGGTTTTAGGAGAAATCCGTCTGAACGTGTGTGTGCAGGCGCAAGTAACTAGCGGATCAACGAAGCGGCGAGCCTCTGCCAGATTGTGTCGTTTCTTGTACATCTTTGTCGGTTTCTTGTACATTGGACGATTTCTCAGCCCTCGCTAAATTTGACAGCTTGAAACTTGGCCAAAAATCAGCGCTAGGTATGTGCTACAGTTAGCGATCGTTATTTTAAGACGAGGTTTCATATTTACTAAAAAAAAGCCAAAATGTTGGTCTCCGAATTGATCGCGAAGACCCTCCTGAAACCCGTGGGGGGTGGTCTTGCAGTGTGTTATTCTTTGGAAACAATGGCGGAAGAGCTTGACTTTCGCTCCAAGAGATGTCTTCTTGACGGTAAATGTTCTTCTTGTATTTCGTGGTTTTGGTCTTAAATTCCTGCTGGTTGCATTTCGTTTTAATTTTAGCGTTTAGTTTAACTTAATAAGCTTACAGCTTTTGGTTTGAATCGCAAGTTTGCACTCGATGTTTTAAACACGTAGAGATTAATAAAACATTTCATAGCCGGAACAACTAAGCTTACTTGTTCTCTTTTCTTTTGGGACAGAATTAATAGGTTGTTGAGAGTTTCAGTCGCCGGGAATCCTTTGCTTCCTGAATTTCTTGATCGCCACATGGCGGGTCTCGAGAATGTTGAATTCTGTAGATCAACCATCAGAACACAACAAAACATATTCAGATTTCCATGCATCTAAAGTTTTAGTTCTCTACTTGTACATCGCGTATAAACCTCCGAACAGATTCTGATGCAGCCGCCATTTTACTGACATACGGCAGTTATACATACACCACCGTACCCCCGGTGAGGAACACTGATAAAAAGTTGCCTCCCCCGGATGGCGGCCATATTGGGTGTGGTATCTGGCAGAGGCTCCGCCGTCGCTCTCTCCGGGTTTCTCGCGCCTGCACTCACTTCGTTCAGCTGATTCTCCCATATATGAGCCTCTGCGGAGGAGAGAGTCAATGATCTGTCAAGCTGTCAATTTCAAAATCTACGTTACAGTTCGTGACATTTGTACACTTGCCGTTCTCTTGAATTCGGTCTTCTGACCTTCTTGCTTCAAGTGCATTTCTAAACGGGCAAGATATGTTGTATTATGAGGAGCATTTTGAAGTAGAATAGAGCCTTCGACTGTGTTTTGCCATCAATTTCATTCCGAAACAGCACTGACTACGATTTGCGTTACACGACACAAATTTGCATAATAACGTCCTGACATGTCTAGTCAGTCGTCATGGACGAATGATTCCATGATTCCGTTTAGAAATTTGAATCAAATATCCATTTTTTAAGCGGAAAGCTTCAGCCGTTTTAAATGTAAGATCTTTATATTGGCTAGTAATGATTCAGAAGAGTCCTTCCCTTTGCAAAAGGCGGTAGCGGAGTGGGAAAGTAGAAGGCCTTTCTTGTACTTTAATCGAGCGTGCACGCCGGATTGACAAAGCCATATTAGGTACGCATGATTGACGGAAGTATTGTTTTTCGACCAATCAGGAAAACATTCAGAATCTGAATGTTGTACATGAGATCCGGCAAGTAATTGTATCAGGCCCTCCTCTCTTCGAGGAGGGCCTGATCGCAGGTTATGTATTTATATGAATATTTTTCTCTTTTTTTCTTAAGTCTATTTTCTTTTTTATATATATTTTTTCCATCTTCCATAATTATTTTTTTCCTCGATTAGTTTTTCTGTGGTAGTGGTCAACACGAAAACCTTTGGCTACTTTGACCACTACGCACTCTTTTACCGCATAAATTGTATATATTTATTCCTCTTTTTTTTCTTTCTTGTTTATAACTTATATATATATTATTGTAATTCTTTAAAAAAAATAAGTGATGAATGAATGAGTGTCTTTTGGGGTGGAAATGTGAAAGGTATTGCTGACATTCGGCTGCGTACGTGCATACTGATCATACGAAAACAGAACACGATTGAAGCTTTGAATATCTATTCTGTGACACCATGGTGACACTCACTCTGCCAAAAAATTTTTTTTAAACTTTGCTAGAAATGAAATGGCGATGAAAGTAATGGCTACAGGAATATAAAGCAATGCAGCGCATTGAATTTCTGATCATAAATAATTTAGTATGGTTTAAAGCAAAATTGCCTCCGTATCCTGATCTGCCCTATCTAACCTTTGTTAAGGAACAAAAATACTGAATTATATATGCTGTAAAAGAAATATGACAAAGCAATGAAACTCATTACTGACGGTAGTTCAAGTTTCCGTTTAGCCTGCGCAGCTGGCGGTTTAGTTGGCACGCGATGGAAAAATCGCCTCTCGCATCAGGTTTCGCGACAAACAAAACTGCCACTTTGTACGCTGGCTGTTTTCCGTGTGTTCAGCAGTAAGCTGCTTCACTATCTGCAGCAACGGATCATTCACAGTTTATACTTCGTTAAACCTTGGGAGAACGAGAAATTATGTGGAAACAAGAGCCGCGGGCGAGTGTTTCCACAGCAATTTCGAGTAGTAGTTCTCCCATGGTTAAAAGGGCATCTGTTATGCCAATTTTCTTTCATCCAGTTTCGGCAATGGATATATAATAATTGTAAAAATCGATCTTCCATCGTATACAGATGTCAACAAATTCTCTTACTGAGAATCGCAAAAATTGATTCCCCGCAAAGAACTCCCGCAAAAAAATTCATGTCACCCTATTTTCAAACAGTAAGAGAGAAATTGCTAAGAAATTAATAGGCAATAAGCTGAAATAGACATGTAGACTACGAATTTAAATTTAACTAGAATATATAAATTTCGAATTTCTGACAGATTCTAGATCATGGTAGAAGTTAAAAAATAGTCAATTAGTGCTTACAATATACATTTCTGCAATCAAAAATCGTGATATTATTAATCAGAGGTTTGATCCGGCATTTCACTGGTCTGAAGAATATAATGACTTTGGCACTAAACTGTTTACAATTCGTTATTTTCCATACAAATTAAAGATCTACACAGTGCTACAAAGAGCTAGCAGGGCTCAATTGACTTTATTTTCTCGCCGTGGACTCTTTCTTGTTCAAATGAGAGTGCGATCATGGCACGGAAGACAGGGATTTATCGCAGGGCTGTTGCTCGAATATTTTCTGTCAGCTTGCTTGTTCTACAAGGAGTAATCCTGGACTATTATTTAATCGTCCAAGAAAGCTCTTCATGGTGGTTTGCGTGGATCATAACAGACGCCGTCGTCCTCTTCGCCTGGGTGTTTACAATGTGGATGTCGCACCGAAAATCACGAAGTCTTGCAACGACAGCGACTAAAGATGAAATAAAGTTTGCCTATCTCGCCTGGATTGTGTATGCGGTCCATTTAGTACCACAAGTGGCCACTTTATTCAAGCTCAAAGCTCCTGTACTGGACGAGAGACTTATCTTTGGACCAAACATGTTAAAAATGAATTTGTGTCTGACACCGATGTTATTTTTGTTTCTCGTATACGCACATCACGACGCGAAATCACACTCACGACGGAAATATTACTTGGAAAAAATGACGGCAGCAGTGACTCTTGACTTATTCGACAGCGTGGAAATGATGGAGTATCTCTTCGACAAGGACAAGATTACACTCGAACTGGAAAATGCCATTCTTGCTTTTTCCTGCATGAATATTTTTCTTCCAACTTTTGCTTTGTTTGAGCTGAGGTTTAATAAGTTTCACGACAGCGGAGAGATTTCTCCGGTCTCGTTCAAGTTTATTTACATTTGTAGTTTCATGTTTTTTGTCAACGTTCCCTTCTTGGTTTTAAGGCTAATACTATGGCATGGACATCATCTCGATATATCGGTATTGCTGGCGAAAAATGCTCTAGCAATCGTAATGGGAATGATTGAGATATTCGAGTTCATCGGCGAGCAAAGGCCAAGGAGATGCGAATCCTGTTCGAGGACTTTTGCCAAAGCATTTTTCAAATCGCATGTCAAAACATGCTCGCCTGATGGAAATTTGGAAATGATTGCGCGCGATGAAATGGGATCGAATGGAATTTTAAATGTGGATGTTCACATTCAAGAGCCTGAAATTACTGATACCATGCACAATGTTTCAGTTATAGATAACATTTCGCCAGCCACCTTTAAAAGGCATGCGCTTGAAGAAACCTATTTGTGATTTTGTATTGACAGTCTCAACCGGTACGTAAGCAATTTCAATTAGTTTCCAAGGACCCTACTGTAACGAGAGGTTTTAGGCCGGTGAACGCTGAATTTGCCTACGCTGGAGAGCTCGGCAAATATCTTTACTATGGCTTAGGCACTTCACGTTGGCGCGCAGAATAACGATTAGGCAAACAAGGCTTTGCCGGGTTTCGTTGTGGAACGGGGATTTAACTCGGTTAGAGCCACGGGCTTGGCAGCAGGCACTCGTCACCAGATACCAGAAGTACAGGGAACTTGTTCCTACGCCTCACTCAGCGACAACGCAGCAAGAAAAACCACAAGACTTCTCTGGAACACAGCACTTCTTTATTGTTGAGTACACCTCGGAGCCTGGGGGGGGGGGGGGGGGGGGGTACTCCCTATAATGGACTATACGGGGAGGCTCCGCCCGAAAGGGGTCCTTTTTTAGGCTCGAGGTATGTGAAAGGGTAGGGATTTCGCGAGTTGAAGTATATGAAAGGGTAGGGATTTCACGAGTTGAAGTATATGAAAGGGTAGGGATTTCACGAGTAAATGATATTATTGTTTGGTTAACATCTGGTAATGCTTGATGATTTCTGGTGATATATATTGTTCATTAAGTTCATTCCAATGGTATAGAAAAGGGATGCAGTGCTTCTACTGTAGGTATGTGAAAGGGGTACCATTTTCATAATTTCTATGGAAGGTATATGAAAGGGGTACCATTTTCTATGGAAGGTATATGAAAGGGGTACCTTTTCTGTGAAAAATGGTATATGAAAGGGTAAGGGGTTGGACCTCTGGGCGGAGCCTCCCCGTATAAAACATTTTTGAGTACCCCCCCGGCCTCGGAGTTACTTCACAACTTGTACGTAGGTAATCGATGAGCAACAGTTCTCGCGTTACTTATATACTGTCCTAGGTGAAGACAGCTGACTGGTGTATTTGATCTAATTTAACACTCAATATAAAGAGAAGTTGTTACAGAACGTGGTAGGCTAATGGATCATAACAGCGACTATATTTCTATTGGTTGATTTTAGTTCTAAAGGTCGAGCTAGGAAACTTCGATCTACATTTGGACTCTGATCTCAGTTCGCTTCGATCTAATTAATCTTTTGAAAACGCGTGAGATGTCAATCACTTGCGACGAGTATGGATAATTATGTTTACTAACTTTAACAGCTATATCGCAACTTGTAACTTGTACTGTCCAACTCTATTGTTCGAGTTTTCCAGATGTTCGTCACCTACTGTTTTTGCATATGAAAGGTGCAATTCTCAAAATGGCTAAGAAATCTGGTTTTCCTAAGCTCAAACTCTTGCACTAGGGTTACACGCTTGTGAAATTATCGAAGCGAATGATATGCCGAATCTGGAACTGATAAACGGTCAGTAAGCGCAGAAGAGCAGGTATAAGTTATCGGTGGTAAATAAACATTACTTATTCGAAACCAGGAAGGTCTTTGATATGTAAATGTACGTTGGACAGGTACAACTTCTGAAAATCATCGTTTTACTAATTCTTTATATAATTAGTTATCTTAGGCTCAGAAAAGAGGGAATTACTATGTTCGTTTCCTTATACTTGGTATGGGTATATTCCTCACGTGACACCTCCCACCTTTAAAATGAAAACCTCCTGGTTTTCGATAAATCTCAAAAATGAAAAAAGGTTAGTGATTTAATTTGGTAAGCAAGACAATTTTGAAGTCGTATTTATCAGTGAAATGGTCATAAAATAATAATAATAACTTGGACGTATTAATAATGACGATGTCTGGCGACGACTATGGTTTAACTGGGTATCATCTCAACTATATGTATTAATTATTTGGAAATGTGCTTTGGGAGTTTAAAACTTAAATATAACTCGATACGGAAACTTTAACTTAGTGTAATTTATGGAAAGACTTCTCTGGGAGCGAGTCGGCTAAACATGACTTGGTTTGACGGACTGTGGCGGGAACTCGCCGAAGGATACTTGACTTTATGATATGTTTATGACTTGACTGCTTTAAATGTTCATCAATGTTCCTGGTAATTCTTGTATGGTGGATTTCCGGTCCTTTTCGTGTCCTGGAGATGGGCGTATTCTTTAAACTATATTGTAATCGAGAACGTAAACTTGCACTCTCTCGGTTGGATTTCTTTGAGCTCGACAACTCTGGTACTTGAGATGTGATCTTTCAGGCGGACTGGAGGGAATAGAAACAGCAACTTTGGACTAAAAGTTGGACGGGCTTGGATGTTGAGCGATGGGCATAATAGATGTGCACTGCTATGGATTTTGACGGCTGGGTTGATTTCTTGTGATGATTTAAAATCGTGATTGTTTGCTATGGTTGCATGTCCATGAGGGGATATCAACAGGAGAATGATGAGGATTTGAGAAAGAAGATAGTTGTCTTCTTACACTGTTGAATAAAACGGTCAAAATTTGGATAGATCGATACTGGCTCTTTATCTTTGTGTTGTTCAGCTTGCTCGTTCTCTTGAACTGTTAAAGTGGCCACAGGTCGTGCCTGGGTTGCTTTCATGGACAAGTCGATAGGGTGGATGTTGTCAAGTTTCAGTGTTCGTCTGCAAAGTTGATAATCGCATGATGACTCAATAGAAAATCACGACCAAGCACAGCGTTGTAAGTCATGTTTTCTATAACATGGAACTGACAGGGAAATGTTCTTCCATTGAATGATAAGTTTACTTCAATCTTTCCAATCGTTGGCAGTTTCTCGCCACTTACTGTATCGACTCTTGAATAAATGCTTGGGCCAATGGTGGCTGTATCGTTTGAAAAGACTTCTTTCACGAATTCAGCATCTATAACGGAGACACAGGCTCCTGAATCAACTAGGAGCTGAGGTCAACTGGTCAGGACAACCAAGTATTTTCGATGTTACAAAGGCGTTACGTGCCGGCTCTTCGTTGAGCGGAGTAATCGGTAAATAAGTATTTCCATATTTTCGCGTTTTTCGTGCAGAATGTAGAAAAAAAAAATAGTGAAAATAATTAGGCGATATTTTCGCAATAGTTTACTCCTTTGAGCCCTTATCTCGTCATTTTTCTGAACCCAGTTCTCATGTTGGACTCTGTTTGACTCTCACTGACTCACAAAAACATGCGGGTCATATCTCAAAACGTATACCACAATTCGAAACCACTAACTAGCTCAGTAGTGATAATCAGGAGGCTTTAATCTATGATCGATCTTCAAACCTAGGTTGTACTCTGGGTTGTTGAAACTTCATTTTTTGAAGCCCTAGCTCCCGGCCTAGTAGGAGTCGAATAGGCCTGTCACTTTCGTATAAACCGCTGACCAGTGACTCGGTCACTTGACTCGGACTCGGATTTGACTCGGACTTGACTCGGACTTGACTGGGCTTGAAGTGACTCGGATTTGACTCGGTCAATGGACAGGGTCAATCGATGCACTCGCCTGCGTAGCAAGCGCTGGAGGCACAGCGGCAAAATGAGTGCGCGTGCTTCAACCTACTCGCGTCATTGCCGCGCGCGGGGGAGTGGCTGTCACTATCAAAATGGCGGCAATTTAAAATTCCCGGTATTTTTTTCATTTCGCGGGGCTAAGGCCGTCACGAAACAGCTATTTACCTTGAAGACGATTCAGTCCGAGAGACTCTTCTTTCACATATCTTTATTAGAAATATAATTATATTTTATTATAAGTCGAGCGCTCGTAAGCGGAAATACATGTATGAACTGTGCCAGCTCCTGATTGTGCGAGATATGTTTTCGTCGTAGCGGTCCTAGCTTTCGCCTTGTACATAGCCTGCGTGGCAGGCCTCGCACTTCGCACGTTCTCCTCGCGCTTCGCGCTCGAACTCCCTCCTCCCTCCCCTTTCTACGCCTGCCACGCGGGCTACCTTGTACATGTCCAAAGTTAAATTTCCTGGCCAAAAAATATGTTGCTTGAGGGTACAACTCGGGATAGGTTCGTCTGCAAGAGAAGGACTGATTGTCCTTAGTACAGAAATGGCCCGAGAAGCGGAGAGCGAACGTGGAAATTTCGTCTGCGAACTACAGGCCAAAACAGCCGAGCATGCGCACTAATTTTGCCGCTGTGCCAGCGCTGTAGTAATATATAGCGCAGGGCGCAGGAAAGCATGGGCGGTGAAACGCGCACTGCGCTCTTGTGCGATGTTTGATGCGGAGCGAGACTGGGTCGAGAGCGCTCCAGAGCACTCGAGCTCAAAACACGTTGGCAAATGAAGTTCAATAGCTGATGCAGAAAAGGGATTGCTACAAGAGAACGATACGGGATTTCCACTTAGTTTTTGTAGAATGAACATGTCAACATGTTTGTAAAGCTGTATGCAATAAAGAACGGGTTCAATATGTAAAATCAACAACATTTTATTTAAAAATAAGTCGAGCTGCTTCGAAACGCGTTGCTCTTTTAGTGTGGGCGCGAAAAGACAGACGTTAATTGCCTGCGATCTTAAAGCAGCTAAAAGCGTAATTGTCGGCGTATGCATAGAGCAATTTCATTTTGAACTTTTTTGGAACTTTTTTAGTTAGACGCTATAGACGTCAGTACACAGTTTGTTCTCTCCATATTACGGTGAATTTGGTCATTTGACGTTGTTGTTTTGCAAAGGACGGCTAAAGAAATGTACCCGCTGATATGTAAAACGCAAGTGCAGAGCCATTGTACGAGAACGTCACCAGTACAATCATTGCTTTGCACTTGCGTTTTACATATTGGTACATTTCTTAGCCGCGGTCTGCGAAACAACAACGTCAAATGACCAAATCCACCTTGGCTTATTATTATGACCCTATAAATTATAAGAGAACAACTGTGCACTGATGTCTATAGCATCTAACTAAAAAGTTCAAAAAGTTCAAAATGAAATTTACACCGATGAAAAAGCTAAAGAGGGCATGCACCCAACCTCGTTCCCAGGGAAGAAGAGAGACCCTGGAACGAGGTTGGCATGCGCCCTCCAACTCGTGCTACACTCAAAATCAAATTTTAAAGATTAATTATCCCTTCTTTGGCTTCCTCGTATCGCTCGTATTTCCTTTATGTTTCCTACTGTTTTTTAAAGGTTTTTAATTCGAACAGCATGACTAAAACGTACGCAAAATCAACAAAGGAAAAGATAACTATCATTTCCGGTGAACCCTCGTGATTCAAAAGAAAGATGCTGGTACAGAGTTTACATACCTGTCTCAATGAATACAAAATACGGCCCAGGCATATGTCAACTACTCATTTACATTTGATCAGTTTGAAATATCAATTGAAGAATAGAATATTTTACGCCCTATTCATAACAGTTATCCAACCAAATTTGCCAGTTTAAACCCCCTTATAAAATCAAACATATGTCTCTTTTGAGGTTGGCGAAATGTCATATGTATCTGCTGTATCTGATACAATCTGTGTGGAGTCACTGATTTCGTCATGTTCTTTGGGCTGATTTAGTTGTTGTTTTCCATTTATTGTTTCATCGTGTGCAATCATTTCCATATTCTCGTCAGGGGAACATGTTTGGCGGTGTGATTTGAAAAATTCTTTGGAAAAAGTCCTCGAACAGGATTCGCATCTCCTTGGCCTTTGCTCACCAAAGAACTCCATTATCTCAATAAGTCCCATAACGATTGCTAGAGCATTTTTGGCCAGCAATACCGATATATCGAGATGATATCCATGCCATAATATAAGCCTTAAAACCAAGAAGGGAACGTTGACAAAAAACATGAAACTGCAAATGTAGATAAACTTGAACGAGATCGGAGAAATCTCTCCGCTGTCGTGAAACTTGTTAAACTTCAGCTCAAACAAAGCAAAAGTTGGAAGAAAAATATTCATGCAGGAAAAAGCGAGAATGGCATTTTCCAGTCCGATTGAAATCTTATCCTTTTCGAAGAGATACTCCATCATTTCCACGCTGTCGAATAAGTCAAGTGTCACTGCTGCCGTCATTTTTTTCCAAATAGTATTTTCGTCGTGAGTGTGATTTCGCGTCGTGATGTGCGTATATGAGAAACAAAAATAACATCGGCGTCAGGCACAAATTCATTTTTAACATGTTTGGTCCAAAGATAAGTCTCTCGTCCAGTACAGAGGCTTTGAGCTTGAATAAAGTGGCCACTTGTGGTACTAAATGGACCGCATACACAATCCAGGCGAGATAGGCAAACTTTATCTCATCTTTAGTCGCTGTCGTTGCAGGACTTCGTGATTTTCGGTGCGACATCCACATTGTAAACAGCCAGGCGGAGAGGACGACGGCGTCTGTTATGATCCACGCAAACCACCACGAAGAGCTTTTTGGACGATTAAATAATAGTCCAGGATTACTCCTTGTAGAACAAGCAAGCTGACTGCAAAGATTCGAGCAACAGCCCTGCGAAAAATCCCTGTCTTCCGTGCCATGATCGCACTGCTCATTTGAAACACGTTCAATAAATAATTAACTGTTGCCCAGCCAGGGGTAAAATCAGTTATTCACTGAGCGCAGCTGTCACTGCCTGTCAAACCTTTTGTTAGAAGTGTTAGAAGTGACCCGTAACTTTTGTTTACTTTGTAAAAATGTCTGTCACCAGTGAGCAGACGCTATGTTCGAAAGTACCGTAGAATTCCGATAATAACGGCCCCCGTTATTTTCGGATTTAGCAGGCCAAAGGGGCCGTTACTTTGGGCAGCCGTTATTTTCGGGTAGCCGTTACTTTCGAATGCTTAGAAAACGTTTGTAATTCAGCAGTGGTTTTACACAAAGAGGACGCATAACAGACATAAACAAGAATTTTCGAAGAAAATATAACCGGCTTTTTTTATCAAGCAAGCAAGCCGTTTTACCTGCTTTCTTGCTTGAAAATCTATCAGATTAGTCACGGCAGTCACGCTGAAGTCTGATGTTTGCGTATAGTGCCTACTGTCAATTTTCTTGCCTCTGAGCAGTCTTTGAAGATCATTCCTCGATATAAAGCCAAAGTTGAATAAGAGGAAAAAACACGACAACATAGGTACGAATCGGTGTTGAACCATCAATCGCAGACGTTCCGCGTTGCACCATCATCATTCGCAGCTATTCTAGTCACAGTCGACAAATTGCGTGAGTCAAATGTGATATTGTAACGTAATGGTTGTTATTTATAAATCTTCTGCATACAAGGAAGTGAATTGCTGCACCAACACACGAAAAAGTAATGTATTTCACACTAAAAACAGCAGAGTATTCATGTTCAAATCAAAAGTAATAGCTTGATATGAAATTTGACCTAACGGCGACCCTGGTTTATCACAGACGTTGACTCATGTGACCCCATGACGTAATCGTCCTTATTTATAAATCTGCATTTCTCAGCAAGTTTCTGTTTTTTCTCAGAAAATATACGGAAAAGATATGTTTTCACACAAAATGACAATTATTTAACAGGACAATATTCATAAAATATCATTTAGGCAAAGGATGACCCTGGCGAAATCTAACGTAGCCTTGATAAAAAAAATTGATCTAATGGCGCTTCCAGTGTATGTTATGTACGTACGCACCTCACAGACAATCTCTTCAAGTCACGATTCGACGTGACCCTATGACGTAATCGTCCAAATATAAATCTGCACGTCTCCAGCAAGTTTCTGTTTACATAAATCTGCGAGTCTGGGCAAGTTTCTGTTTCCTTTACGGAAAAGAAATGTATTTCACACAAAACAAACAGGACAATATTATGACCCTGGCGAAATGTAACGTAGCCTTGATAAAAAAAAATTGATCTAATGGCGCTCCTAGTGTGTCCACCTAGTAGTGAGTACAATGATTTATATTTTGACGAGTCAAACTCACCGACGTTGCGAAATCTGTACGCCGCTCCGATGTGTTTACGCGGTCCTAAATTAATATCTATTTGGACCAGTCCAACTTTCACATAGGCTCGATTTCCGCCGCTCTCTCGAGTCCGGCTTCGTTCTTCCCCGAGAAAATCTTTCACAAGGCGAATACATTCATATATATTCATACTCACCCCTAGCTCTCCTCCTAGCACTTTGGCGGAGTAGAGGTATAAGGAGATCGACGACAAAAAAAAAAACAGAAGCTATTTTTAACCGGGCTGGGCCCCAGGCCACGCCCGGTTAAAAAGGTCATTCAGGTTGCATGCTGGTTATTCATTATCCATGTAAACAAAGTAAACTGTATTTTTTAAGGGGCCGCTATTATCGGGGGCCCCGTTACTTTCGGGGGGGCCGTTACTTTCGGGGGTTTAATAGCAAGGTAAAAAATTAACGTTACTTTCGGGTAGCCGTTACTTTTGGGGGGCCCGTTATTATCGGAATTCTACGGTAATCACCGAATTGCTTTGGTTTTGTTTTACGACGCTCTATGATTGGTTTTAAAAAACTCGCGCCACCTTCTCAACAATCAGATGCAAATCCAAAACCAATCGCGACTTGGTCGCACAGGTTTTCTCGCGCTTAGCGTCGGTTACGGTGTATTCGCTTCGAGCCAGACTCGTACCCAGTCGCTATTTATATGTTTTTTGGGATGAGAGAAGATTGGATACGAGAGTGGATTGAGGCGCGCGGGGAATCATGGGAAGGGACGAGGGGAATAGCTATTTTGCCTTCGTCCCTTCCCATAACCCAAAAACATATCAATAGCGACTGGCATGGGTACGGTCTGGCTTCGAGCCGTTGATTCATTTTGTTGTTTACGTTTGTTGTGATTGGCCATTGTAATTGCTTTGGTTTCAGGGTTTCACGACACTCAATTGAAAACCGCTCTATGTATAAATATTGATTAATTCGCCAGGCGTCTTTGCATGCGGAGGCATATTTTCTTCACTGACCCCCCCCCCCCCACCGCCCACCGCCCCCCCCCCCCCCCCCCTCCCCCCCCCCCCCCACCCCCCCCCCCCCACACTGATAAAACAAATCAATGACGATCAACGACATCAAGGAGTTGTCAATGGGTAATAAAATAAAATGAGTAATCAGCTGATTAGTCATTTATTTTCATGTATAGTCAAAGCCCGGAGTCAAAGCTGCATAAATTTGCCTTCTAGATCTATTTACTGTTACCCCTCTCTCCTCCGCAGAGGCTTCTTGGGATAATAGGGAATAGGGAAGATTGGGGAGAGTGAAATATAGATGATGATCTTATTTTGTTGTAACAACGTACGAGCCAAGCAGATGAGTTGTACTAAACAGTTTAGGGCGAAGGATTGTTTTAGTTTTAAATTTGGCGATTTCTATATTTATATTTTTTGGTCAAAAATTTTGGCCCGTTGGAAAGTGATTGTTGAATGTTGATTGAAATTCGCATCTTCCCAAGATGCAGTTACTATTTCGGACTCTTATCTGCCCGGTATCTGTCATCAGGTTTTTCAAAACAAGGCCAAACTACGTGTATTAGATTCTTGGTGGCCGCTTAATCGGGGTAGAAACAATAGGAAAGCCCTCATCGGGACAGCCAAAAGGTGGCCGCGGCCGTTTAATAGGGGTGGCCGCTTAAGGCGGGACTTCACCTAAATGCCATTTTTCCGCGACTTAACATGGGTTAAATGGAAATATCTCGTTCACGTTTCAAGCAATCCAAAAACTCTATGCTCATCCCATGAATCTATGTTATGGGGTGTTTTGTAAATTTTTGGGTGATTTTGGGGTATATTTGAGAGGAAATAGTTTTTCTCAAAGGAGTTGTAAAATTTAGGGAAATTGAAATTTTTTTTTTCCTTCTATCCCTTCTTTAAACCTCTTAAAATTTCATTGAAATTCAGGTAGAATCCCCCCTTAATAAGGGTTTTATTAACAGTCACTTAATTATACTGACAATAATTTCGGGACTTTGATAACTGGCCGCTCAGTAACCGGGGGTGGCCGCTTAAAAGGTGACCGCTTAATCGGGGTTCGATTGTATTGGCCTATAAAGAAAACCTCTACAATACGGACCCTCTCTAATACGGACAACGGACACCAACTTAGTCTCGGCCCCAGAGAGCAAATTCACACAAACCTAACTTATTATACGGACACTACTCCAGTGATAACAGTTCGTATTCAATACAATTTCCTCAGTTGTGGTCACTGAGCTTACAGATCAAAGTTTAAAAGTAGCATTTGTTTTCAATCCGTTCAGTTCTACATGTTATCGTCATGCATTTATCATAGAGATTTCTTATCGTCAGTACAGTGGAGCCTTGAAAGTGACGTCATATTCATGACCTCAAAAATACGGACACCTCTCTCAGTTAAGGCGGGGATAAACGTGAATTTCAATGATCGACAATGAAATTTTAAGAGGTTTAAAAAAGGAATAGAAGAAGAAAATGATTTTTGGAACACCAACAGACAGTTGATACCCTCGCGGGTGCTCTTGCGTGGGTATCAACTGTCTGTTGTTGTCCATTTACTAATTTTTAACTCCAAATTCTAATTTTAAAACTACATTAAATCTTCAATATTTCTTATTTCCCTAAATTTTACAACTCCTTTGAGAAAAACTATTTCCTCCCAAAAATACCCAAAAATCACCCAAAAATTTACAAAACGCCCCATAACATAGATTCATGTTTTGGATTGCTTGAAACTTGAACGAGATATTTCCATTAAACCCATGTTAAGTGGCGGAAAAATGGCATTCAGGTTAACTCCCGCCTTAAATATGGACACTTTGCTCCGTCCTTTCGGGTTCAACTGTCTAGTTATTATTAGTTATTATATTTTTCCATCCCACTGCCCTGCTCAATTAGCTGTTGCTATTTCGTTGCGGGCCGTGTTATTGTGTTAACGTTGTCACTAAGGATGTTAGATTGCTGTGGTTGTTGTTGTTGTTGCGTTTTGATTTGATTTCGTTAATTAAAAGTCTCAATTACTAATTACCTACTGTCATCTGACCGCTCATCACCAGTCCTTGTCGAGCCATGCGCATAAGGCCAAGACCAAGGGCATTACTGCCATGCAATGACGACTCTTTCATTGGACTTTACTATAGGACTTTACTCTTTATAAGGCTGCCTGTCTCCTCTAGCCCCTATGGTTAGCAGTCCAAGCAGCCAGTGCTCTATTTAATTTCCATTTCCATTCCATTTTAAACTGTAAATAACGGTTGTTGTTGTTATTGTCACTCCTTGAAAAAACTCCATCAGTTAATTAGACTATAATTAACTTTAATTATTTTCCGTGTCCATGACGTAACTCGACTGAGCCGAGAGAACTGAAGTATAAAAGGACTACGTAAACAAAATACTCCCTTTAGAAACTATTCGACCGACTAGTGGACAGATAAATTATTTCTCCTCCGATTTATTCTTCGTTATCAAGAAACGTAGCTGTCGCAGTAAAATGAACGAGCAGCAGAACGCAAGGGTAATTCTTCCAAATGCTGATTCTCTCGCTGAAAGCGATCATGAAGGTATGCAGTATTTTTAAATACTAAAATACTGAATTTGACTTAATTTCATGTACTGCAGCAACTTTAATTGCTCGGGAAGCGATGTCGGAGGACGAGCATGCGATGCTTAGGCGGGATCAATTTTAATTTTCGTGGAGAGTTCTATTCATATTTATTTATTTCAAACATTATGGTTATTTTTCTCGTACAAATTTAACTTTTTGTTTTTAATTTGCATCTTAAAGAAGCAAATGACCAAACAGAACGCACTGCTCCTGCAGGACAGCGGCTGCCACGGACGCGTTTTAGCTGGTTACAACGATCAGAGCTTGAGAGAGCTTTCAACCAATTTCACTACATTACACCACACTCCTGCCACATGCTGCAGAAGCTTGGAATCCCTAAACGGAAAATAATGGTATGCAATAATTCATTTTACATCTAATTGTGTTTGGGCTCTTTTCACCATGTTCACTGTTAATGTAGAGTTTGATGACAGTGACTACAAAAGCAAAGAATCCCACGACCCCCCATCCCCTCTTTCTGGAAGCCGAAGACTATCAAAGAGTATCCACTTATCAGAAGGATTGAGGATATATATTTGAAATCGTATATATTCCTGTACATGTATTATTAACAAGTAAGTGTCTTGTCAAATCTGGGCCAGAAGCAATCGCTACTCTGTGCAGTGTGGTTAGCTTTTGACAAAGTAGAATAGAGCGGTTTTCAATTGAGTGTCGTGCAACTAACAAATTACAATGGCCATTCACAACAAAGATAAGCAACACAATGAGAACCAATGGGAACTCAAATACAAGTAACCGGCGCCAAGCGCGGGGAAACGCATGCGATTGGTTTTGGTTAGTTTAATTACATCTGATTGGTTGAGTAGGTTTTATAATCACAGAGCATAGTAAAACAAAACCCAAGCAATTTAATGATTACTTTCGACAGTCAATTGAAAACCGCTCTATTAAGTAACAACAAAATGTTTTGAAATGAATAAATGATCATCGCAGTTGTGAATGTAAAAATTCTGGCTTCAACGGGATTTGAACCCATGACCTCCGCGTTACTAGTGCGATGCTCTACTAACTGAGCTTGAAGCCACACGTTGGGAGCTAAAAATTATCTTACTTTTCTAGGTGTGGTTCAAGAACAGACGAATAAGATACAGGAAAGAAATGCTCGGAGAGAGTTCGTCAGGGAAGCAATTACCTGCTCCTGCTCCTGCTCCTGCTCCTGCTCCTGCTCCTGCTCCTGCTGCTGCTGCTGCTGCTGCTGCTGCCGCCGCCGCCGCAAGATATCTACCTCAGCCAGACCTCTCAGCCAATCAGAGTTGCATTTTACAACCAATTGCAACTGGTTATTTGCACAGTGTGGTACAAAATCCATGCATGGAAGGTCCTTCTTCAGTATCGTCCAGTGAAAATTGGCCATACGGCTTAACTGGCGGAATTATCAATGAATCACTGGGCTGCAGTGGAAGGATTCTTCCCTCAAGTATCTTCCAGTCCCTGAATCAGTCACCAGGCTCCATTGAGACTCCAGCTCTGTCTTACGGCTCAAGCGGGATGAGTCAGACAATAACACAGCTTTCAGCTTATCCAAATGTTCCTTGGATGGATTCCTTCCTGATCTGACAGCCAGCTTTCCGGCCTTAATCCATCAAGACAGCCAGAGGGTACCCGAATGCAATGACCCAGGATCTAGGCAGTGGGACCAAAGCCATGACCATTGTTCCACCGTTTCATGGAAAGAACCCCAAATCCATCAAAGCGGCCAGAGGGTACCCGAATGCAACGACCCAGGACCTAAGCAGTGGGACCAAATCCATGGCCATCATTCCACCGTACTATGGATAGAACCCCAAATCCATCAAGGTGGCCAGAGGGTACCCGAATACAATGACCCAGGACCTAGGCAGTGGGACCAAAGCCATGGCCATCATTCCACCGTTCCATGGATAGAACCCCAAATCCATCAAGGTGGCCAGAGGGTACCTGAATGCAATGACCCAGGACCCAAGCAGCGGGACCAAAGCCATGGCCATTACTCTACAGTTCCATGGATGGAACCTCAAATAGCTGAAACATCTCAGTTAAACGCTAACATGACACTGCAGGATATGGAATACATGTCACTTCTCGATGATCTGCTGGCTGTACTAGATGAGGATGTCATGGCAACCAATAATAACACCGAAGTTCAGTCCACCATCTGATGTTACGGCTGTTAATTTACTGGAGGGGAGAAGCAGTAAAGTTTTGAGAAGCCACAGCACTTTGGACAGTTCTTGATACGGGAACCAGAATATTTTCTGCGTAGTGAGGCCGAGATTAGTTGATCCGAATACAAAACTAAATCGTTGGCGGGATTGAAATAATTATAGACTTCTTGCTTTTTGAAAGACACTGCTATATTCAGGATTCAGGTAGAAATTGTATTTTAAAGTTAGTTGGACTGGAGAGCGTTTGGAACCACTTCAAATAAGACTATCTGTTCGAAATTTTTTAAAACTGAGCATTGTCACGTACTTACTCTAGCTATTTGCTCGATAGTAAACAAAACATTTTGTACAACATTTTGTATTTTTTGGCGATTTTATTTAGTGACACGACTAAAATTACTACGAACACCTCTAAATATCTTCAGGTAGTGACGCGCAGTGGCCTCGTCAGTTATGAAAGTAATTTCTGCCTTGAGTCAAAGAAGCAAAACGCAAAGCAAGCCAGTTTGCTCGGAAGTGACTAGCAAAGACTTTTTACCTCCGAGCTAGCCAATCAGAACGCGCGAAAAGCACTATTCACTGGTTCGAGTATGTACTAATTAACAATTAGATTATTCGCTCTCCTGATTTCTATGATGCGATAGTTGATGAGGCCGTAGGCCGAATACGGCCTCATCAACTATCGCATCATAGAAATTGAGAGCGAATAATCTAATTGTTTTAGTAAAAATCAAAACAATTGTCTAGTAATAACTCTAAATCCTCCTCCGAAACTTGGGAGAAACAAGAAGAAACCGCAATTTTGTAGACAACCTCCAGCCACTGGCACTAAATAAACAAATAGCCTCCATTTGGCGAGGAAATATGCTCGGATATTTGTCCTTGGACATTATCTGTTCCGAGAAGCTCACAGTTTTCCGAGAGCTTCGCTCTCGGAAAACTGTGAGCTTCGAGGAACAGATAATGTCCAAGGACAAATATCCGAGCATATTTTTGAAGCCAAATGGAGGCTATTGTAGTTATTATCCTTCAAATATTTTTTCACAAGGCCGCTCTGTTTGCTGTGGAAGATCTCGGTCGGCGAAGCTGTTAAACATCAAAATAATTATGTTGGGCTCAAAAATATTTTTCAAAACTGGGGAATATCACTTGGGGAATATCACCCGGATATTCCCCAGTTTTGGCTGCGTCACGTGACGTGTTTAGACCAATTGCGCGCGAGAAAAAAATTTGATGGATTATAATGGCTGATAGTATACGAGTAGCTCAGCCAATCAGATTGTCTCATTTGCATTAGTATAGTAGATTTTTACTAATATTAGTTATTATATTTTTCCATCCCGCTCCCCTCCTCGATTAATAGCTGTTCCTACTTGCGGGTCGTGTTATTGTGTTAACGTAATAAAGATTGTTGTTGTTGTTGTTGTTGTTTGTTACGTTTTGTTTTGATTTCGTTAATTTACTGTCTCATTTACTAATTACTTTATTACCATGATGACGTCACAGTTACTGTCACTGAAAAAAATAAACAAGCCAAACTTTTCGTCTTGTTTTGATTTCGTTAATTAAAAGTCTCAATTACTAATTACCTACTGTCGTCTGACCGCTCATCGCCAGTCCTTGTCGAGCCATGCGCATAAGGCCAAGACCAAGGGCATTACTGCCATGCAATGACGACTCTTTAGTTGGACTTTACTATAGGACTTTACTCTTTATAGGGCTGCCTGTCTCCTCTAGCCCCTATGGTTAGCAGTCCAAGCAGCCAGTGCTCTATTTAATTTCAGTTTCCATTCCATTTCAAACTGTAAATAACGGCTGTTGTTGTTATTGTCACTCCTTGAAATAACTGCATCAGTTAATTAGACTATAATTAACTTTAATTATTTGCCGTGTCCATGACGTACCTCGATAGACACAGAACAAGTATAAAAGGACTGCGTAAACAAAATATTCCCTTTAGAAACCATCCGACTAGCGGACAGATAAATTATTTCTCCTCCGATTTATTCTTCGTTATCAAGAAACGTAGCTGTCGCAGTAAAATGAACGAGCAGCAGAACGCAAGGGTAATTCCTCCAAATGCTGATTCTAGTCTCGCAGAAAGCAATCGTGAAGGTATGTGTGGGATTTGTGGCATCATCATGTTTGCGTTATGCAGTTTTTAAATACTAAAATACTGAATTTGACTTAATTTCACTGCAACTTTAATTCCTCGGGAAGCGATGTCGGATGCCGAGCATGCGAAGTTTAGGCGGGATCAATTTTAATTTTCGTGAAGAGTTCTATTTAACAATTAGATTATGAGCTCGAGATTTCTATGCTGTGATAGATCACATCATAGAAATTGAGAGCGAATAATCTAATTGTTTTAGTAAAAATCATAACAATTGTCTAGTATTAATTAACTACAAATCCTCCTCCAAAACTTCGGAAAAACGAGAAGAAACCGCAATTTTGCAGACGACCTCCAGCCACTGCACACTAATGGATGTTTTATAGTTCACCACTAAATTTTCTTTGATTCTGATTGGCTTAAATCGAACACGTGACGTGATAGTGTTCATCCGCGGAGAGACACTGTCAGGTATTATAGTTCACCACTAAATTTTCTTTGATTCTGATTGGCTTAAATCGAACACGTGACGTGATAGTGTTCATCCGCGGAGAGACACTGTCAGGTAATAGTGCCCGTCGGGCAAAAAACCCGGATCGATAGTGCCCGCCTGAGCGAAAAACAACCGTTTTGTGCAGTTTTGAGCTAAACAGTTGAAAGAATAAATTAAAAAATAGCGAGAATTTACTCTCTATCAATTCTTCATAACATATGGGCATGCACGAAGTTTGGAACGAAATATTTAATGGCAAATTCCTGTAAATGTATACAACAAATGCGAATGAAAGAACACTAAACAATTTACGGAAAGATCGGTAAACCGACACAAATTCGTCCAAAAAATGACAGCCTGTTTACGCCACAAGTTTAAGCTTAGCCTATTCAGTATTGTTACCTTGTATTTCCAAGAGGCTTGTCAATTCCAGCTTGAATCAGCACAATAAATATCGGTTACGAAGCTTAAATACGGCAGTTCGTCAAGCGTTTGCCCGCAGTGAAACCTTCGATTCCGTTCAGTTGCATGTCCGTTTGACTTGTAAAATGAATATAATGATCAGCTCCACAATTATTTCAGATCTTCCCATTTTGTGCTAAATCATTTGCACAATTTTCCAGAATATATGAAACTTTAGAAGAGATTGAGCGAAGAAATAATCCGAAGAAACTTTTTGTCCTGCTTTCTTTTCATTCAACTTGGCGGAACCCGCGCCAGGTTTTGCCGCCGTTTTTCATACAAATGATGCTTGGTAACACCTTCATGATTACCGTCACGAATATAGTACCTCATACGGACTTTGTATACCGTCACTAAATGTAAATAGTTCAAGTATTTTACTCAGTTGGTATAGTTCAGTAGTTGTGGTAGTTCATTCAGTTATTGTAACAGTGTAGTTCAGTAGTTCGTGTACTTCTTGTAGTTTCTGTAGTTCGTGTAGTTGCTGTAGTTCGTGTAGTTCCTGTAGTTGCTGTAGTTCCTGTAGTTGCTGTAGTTCTTGTAGTTGCTGTAGTTCGTGTAGTTGCTGTAGTTCCTGTAGTTGCTGTAGTTCTTGTAGTTCCTGTAGTTCCTGTAGTTCCTGTAGTTCTTGTAGTTACTGTAGTTCCTGTAGTTCTTGTAGTTCTTGTAGTTGCTGTAGTTGCTGTAGTTCGTGTAGTTGCTGTAGTTCGTGTAGTTCCTGTAGTTGCTGTAGTTCCTGTAGTTGCTGTAGTTCTTGTAGTTGCTGTAGTTCGTGTAGTTGCTGTAGTTCTTGTAGTTCCTGTAGTTGCTGTAGTTGCTGTAGTTCCTGTAGTTCTTGTAGTTCTTGTAGTTGCTGTAGTTCCTGTTAGTTGCTGTAGTTCCTGTAGTTCCTGTAGTTGCTGTAGTTGCTGTAGTTCCTGTAGTTGCTGTAGTTCCTGTAGTTGCTGTAGTTCGTGTAGTTCCTGTAGTTGCTGTAGTTCTTGTAGTTCCTGTAGTTCCTGTAGTTCCTGTAGTTCTTGTAGTTCTTGTAGTTGCTGTAGTTTCCTGTAGTTCTTGTAGTTCCTGTAGTTCCTGTAGTTCCTGTAGTTCCTGTAGTTCTTGTAGTTGCTGTAGTTCCTGTAGTTCTTGTAGTTGCTGTAGTTCCTGTAGTTGCTGTAGTTCGTGTAGTTCCTGTAGTTCATGTAGTTGCTGTAGTTCTTGTAGTTGCTGTAGTTTCGTGTAGTTCCTGTAGTTGCTGTAGTTCGTGTAGTTCCTGTAGTTGCTGTAGTTCGTGTAAGTTCGTGTAGTTCCTGTAGTTGCTGTAGTTCTTGTAGTTTCCTGTAGTTCGTGTAGTTGCTGTAGTTCCAGTAGTTGCTGTAGTTCGTGTAGTTGCTGTAGTTCGTGTAGTTCCTGTAGTTGCTGTAGTTCTTGTAGTTCCTGTAGTTGCTGTAGTTCGTGTAGTCGTGTAGTTGCTGTAGTTGCTGTAGTTTCTTGTAGTTGCTGTAGTTCCTGTAGTTGCTGTAGTTCCTGTAGTTGCTGTAGTTCTTGTAGTTGCTGTAGTTCCTGTAGTTCGTGTAGTTGCTGTAGTTCCTGTAGTTGCTGTAGTTCCTGTAGTTGCTGTAGTTCTTGTAGTTGCTGTAGTTTTGTAGTTCGTGTAGTTCCTGTAGTTGCTGTAGTTCTTGTAGTTCCTGTAGTTGCTGTAGTTGCTGTAGTTATTATAGTTCTTGTAGTTGCTGTAGTTCCTGTAGTTCCTGTAGTTGCTGTGTTCCTGTAGTTGCTGTAGTTCCTGTAGTTCTTGTAGTTGCTGTAGTTCTTGTAGTTCTTGTAGTTTGCTGTAGTTCCTGTAGTTCGTGTAGTTCATGTAGTTTGCTGTAGTTCCTGTAGTTCTTGTAGTTGCTGTAGTTTCCTGTAGTTGCTGTAGTTCGTGTAGTTCCTGTAGTTGCTGTAGTTCTTGTAGTTCCTGTAGTTGCTGTAGTTCCTGTAGTTCGTGTAGTTGCTGTAGTTGCTGTAGTTCCTGTAGTTACTGTAGTTCCTGTTAGTAGTTGCTGTAGTTCTTGTAGTTGCTGTAGTTGCTGTAGTTCGTGTAGTTCCTGTAGCTGCTGTAGTTCTTGTAGTTGCTGTAGTTGCTGTAGTTGCTGTAGTTCTTGTAGTTGCTGTAGTTCTTGTAGTTCTTGTAGTTGCTGTAGTTCCTGTAGTTCGTGTAGTTGCTGTAGTTGCTGTAGTTCTTGTAGTTGCTGTAGTTCCTGTAGTTCTTGTACTTCTTGTAGTTGCTGTAGTTCGTGTAGTTTGCTGTAGTTCGTGTAGTTCCTGTAGTTGCTGTAGTTCTTGTGGTTGCTGTAGTTGCTGTAGTTCTAGTAGTTGCTGTAGTTGGTGTAGTTCGTAGTTTGTGTAGTTCTGGTAGTTCTATCCTAAACTACGCGAACTACGAAAACTACAGTGTAGTTGCTGTAGTTCTTGTAGTTCCTGCAGTTCGTGTAGTTCTTGTAGTTGCTGTAGTTCCTGTAGTTGCTGTAGTTCCTGTAGTTCGTGTAGTTCGTGTAGTTTGTGTAGTTCTGGTGTTCTATCCTAAACTACGCGAACTACGCAAACTACAGTGTAGTTGCTGTAGTTGCTGTAGTTGCTGTAGTTGCTGTAGTTCGTGTAGTTCCTGTAGTTGCTGTAGTTCCTGTAGTTGCTGTAGTTCCTGTAGTTTGTGTAGTTCTGGTAGTTCTATCCCTAAAACTACGCGAACTACGTAAACTACAGTGTAGTTCCTGTAGTTCTGGTAGTTGGTGTAGTTCTTGTAGTTCTATCCTAAACTACGCAAACTACGCAAACTACAGTGTAGTTCCTGTAGTTCTGGTAGTTGGTGTAGTTCTTGTAGTTCTATCCTAAACTACGCGATCTACACAAACTACAGTGTAGTTCTGGTAGTTTGCGTAGTTTCTGGTAGTTCTTGTAGTTCTATCCTAAACTACGCGAACTACACAAACTACAGGAACTACAGAAACTACAAGAACTACAGCAACTACAAGAACTACAGCAACTACAGGAACTACACGAACTACAGCAACTACACGAACTACAGCAACTACAGCAACTACAGCAACTACAGGAACTACAGCAACTACAAGAACTACAGCAACTACAGGAACTACAGCAACTACAAAACTACAGCAACTACAGGAACTACAGGAACTACACGAACTACAGCAACTACAGGAACTACAGGAACTACAGCAACTACAGCAACTACCAAGAACTACAGCAACTACAGGAACTACAGCAACTACACGAACTACAGGAACTACAGCAACTACACGAACTACAGGAAACTACAGCAACTACAAGAACTACAGGGAACTACAGCAACTACATGAATTACAGAAACTACAGGAAGTACAGCAACTACAAGAACTACAAGGACTACAGCAACTACAAGAACTACAGGAACTACAGCAACTACAGGAACTACAGGAACTACAGCAACTACAAAGAACTACAGGAATTACAGCAACTACAAGAACTACAGGAACTACAGCAACTACAGGAACTACAAGAACTACAGCAACTACAGGAAACTACAGCAACTACAAGAACTACAGGAACTACAGCAACTACATGAACTACACGAACTACAGGAACTACAGCAAGTACAAGAACTACAAGAACTACAGCAACTACAAGAACTACAGGAACTACAGCAACTACAGGAACTACAGGAAACTACAGCAACTACAAGAACTACAGGAATTACAGCAACTACAAGAACTACAGCAACTACAGCAACTACAGGAACTACAGGAACTACAGCAACTACAAGAACTACAGGAATTACAGCAACTACAAGAACTACAGGAACTACAGCAACTACAGGAACTACAAGAACTACAGCAACTACAGGAACTACAGCAACTACAAGAACTACAGGAACTACAGCAACTACATGAACTACACGAACTACAGGAACTACAGCAACTACAAGAAGTACACGAACTACACGAACTACAGGAACTACAGGAACTACAAGAACTACAGCAACTACAGGAACTACACGAACTACAGCAACTACACGAACTACAGCAACTACAAGAACTACAGCAACTACAGGAACTACAGCAACTACAGGAACTACAGCAACTACAAGAACTACAGCAACTACACGAACTACACGAACTACAGCAACTACAGGCACTACAGGAACTACAGCAACTACACGAACTACACGAACTACAGCAACTACAAGAACTATAGCAACTACATGAACTACACGAACTACACGAACTACAGCAACTACAGGAACTACACGAACTACAGCAACTACAAGAACTACAGCAACTACAGCAACTACAAGAACTACAAGAAACTACAGGAACTACAGGAAACTACAGGAACTACAAGAACTACAGCAACTACATTAACTACACGAACTACAGCAACTACAGGAACTACAGCAACTACAGCAACTACAGGAACTACAGCAACTACAGGAACTACAGGAACTACAGCAACTACAATAACTACAATAACTACAGGAACTACAGTAACTACAGCAACTACAGGAACTACAAGAACTACAGCAACTACAGGAACTACACGAACTACAGCAACTACAGCAACTACAAGAACTACAGGAACTACAGGAACTACACGAACTACACGAACTACAGCAACTACAAGAACTACAGGAACTACAGCAACTACAAGAACTACAAGAACAGGAACTACAGGAACTACAGCAACTACAAGAACTACAGCAACTACAGGAACTACACGAACTACACGAACTACAGGAACTACAGAACTACAAGAACTACAGCAACTACAGGAACTACAGGAACTACAGGAACTACACGAACTACAGCAACTACAAGAACTACAGCAACTACAGGAACTACAGCAACTACAGCAACTACAAGAACTACAGCAACTACAGGAACTACACGAACTACACGAACTACAGCAACTACAAGAACTACAGCAACTACAGCAACTATAGCAACTACAGCAACTACAAGAGCTACAGCAACTACAGGAACTACACGAACTACACGAACTACAGCAACTACAGGAACTACAGGAACTACAGCAACTACACGAACTACACGAACTACAGCAACTACAAGAACTACAGCAACTACATGAACTACAGGAACTACACGAACTACAGCAACTACAGGAACTACACGAACTACAGCAACTACAAGAACTACAGGAACTACAGCAACTACAAGAACTACAAGAACTACAGGAACTACAGCAACTACAGCAACTACAGGAACTACAGCAACTACAGGAACTACAGGAACTACAGCAAATAACAGGAACTACAGCAACTACAAGAACTACAATAACTACAGGAACTACAGCAACTACAGCAACTACAGGAACTACAAGAACTACAGCAACTACAGGAACTACACGAACTACAGCAACTACAGCAACTACAAGAACTACAGGAACTACAGCAACTACAGGAACTACAGGAACTACAGCAACTACACGAACTACAGGAACTACAGCAACTACAGGAACTACAAGAACTACAGCAACTACAGGAACTACACGAACTACAGCAACTACACGAACTACAGCAACTACAAGAACTACAGCAACTACAGGAACTACAGCAACTACAGGAACTACACGACGAACTACAGCAACTACACGAACTACAGAAACTACAAGAACTACACGAACTACTGAACTACACTGTTACAATAACTACATGAACTACCACAACTACTGAACTACACCAACTGAGTAAAATACTTGAACTGTTTACATTTAGTGACGGTATACAAAGTCGGTATGAGGTACTATATTCGTGACGGTAATCATGAAGGTATTACCTGATGCTTCATTTAGATGGAAAGTTGAAATGCAAAACTATTTTTGAAGTTCCAAGCGTCGCAGTGTGTTAGAAATCGAAATAAATAAATTCATGTCGTTTTCAGTTTTAGGCCGCCGCACGGAAAATTTAGTGGTGAACAATAACGACAATAGAGTGTTTTTGTCTCGGAACTATCGGTCTGATAGTTGCCCTTGGAAATTTTATGTTCTAAAAAACTAGCATATAAGCCCTCGAACTTCGTTCTCGGGCTAATATTTGTTTTTTAGAACATAAAATTTCCGCGGGCAACTATCAGCCGCTAGTTCCTCGACAGAAACACTCTATTGTTTAAATAGTTCCTCGATAGAAACACTTTATTGTTATAATAGTATACGAGTAGCTCAGCCAATCAGATTGTCTCGTTTGCATTAGTATTCTAGTAGATTTTTTACTAATCATATTTATTTATTTCAAACATTATGGGGTTTTTTTTCTCGTACAAATTTAACTTTTTGTTTTTAATTTTGTTTTGTTTTTAATTTGCATCTTAAAGAAGCAAATGACGTCCAAACAGAACGCACTGCTCCTGCAGGAAAGCGGCCGCCAAGGACACGTTTTAGCTGGTTACAACGATTAGAGCTTGAGAGAGCTTTCAACCAATTTCACTACATTACACCACACTCCTGCCATATCCTTCAAAAGCTTGGAATCCCTAAACGGAAAATAATGGTATGCAATAATTCATTTTACATCTAATTGTGTTTTGGGTTTCACTGTTAATGTAGAGTTTGATGACAGTGACTACAAGAGCAATGAATCCCACGACCCCCCATCCCCTTTCTGGAAGCCGAAGACTATCAAAGAGTTTCCACTTATCAGAAGGATTGAGGATATATATTTGAAATCGTATATATTCCTGTACATGTAGGTGTATTATTAACAGTGTGTCTTGTCAAATCTGGGCCAGAAGCAATCGCTACTCTGTGCAATGTGGTTAGCTTTTGACAAAGTAGAATAGAGCGGTTTTCAATTGAGTGTCGTGCAACTAACAAATTACAATGGCCATATATTCACAACAAACATAAGCAACACAATGAGAACCAATGAGAACTCAAATACACGTATCCGGCGCCAAGCGCGGGGAAACGCGTGCGATTGGTTTTTGGTTAGTTAATTGCATCTGATTGGTTGAGTAGGTTTTATAATCACAGAGCATAGTAAAACAAAACCAAGCAATTTAATGATTACTTTCGACAGTCAATTGAAAACCGCTCTATTAAGTAACAATAAAAATTTTGAAATGAATAAATGATCATCGCAGTTGTGAATGTAAAAATTCTGGCTTCAACGGGATTTGAACCCATGACCTCCGCGTTACTAGTGCGATGCTCTTCTAACTGAGCTATGAAGCCACACGTGGAGAGCTAAAAATTATCTTACACTTTTCTAGGTGTGGTTCAAGAACAGACGAATAAGATACAGGAAAAAAATGCTCGAAGAGAGTTCGTCAGGGAAGCAATTACCTGCTCGTGCTGCTGCTGCTGCTGCTGCTGACGCCGCCGCCGCCGCAAGATATCTACCTCAGCCAGACCTCTCAGCCAATCAGAGTTTCATTTTACTACCAATTGCAACTGGTTATTTGCACAGTGAGGTACAAAATCCATGTATGGAAGGTCCTTCTTCAGTATCGTCCAGTAAAAATTGGCCATACGGCTTAACTGGCGGAATTATCAATGAATCACTGGGCTGCAGTGGAAGGCTTCTTCCCTCAAGTATCTTCCAGTCCCTGAATCAGTCACCAGGCTCCATTGAGACTCCAGCTCTGTCTTACGGCTCAAGCGGGATGAGTCAGACAATACCACAGCTTTCAGCTGCTTATCCAAATGTTCCTTGGATGGATTCCCTTCCTGATCTGACAGCCAGCTTTCCGGCCTTAATCCATCAAGACAGCCAGAGGGTACCTGAAGGCAATGACCCAGGACCTAGGCAGCGGGTCCAATGCCATGGCCATTATTCCAGCGTTCCATGGAAAGAACCCCCAAATCCATCAAGGTGGCCAGAGGGTACCCGAATGCAATGGCCCAGGACCTAGGCAGTGTGACCAAAGCCATGACCAAATTTCCACCGTTCAATGGATAGAACCCCCAAATCCACCAAGGTGGCCAGAGGGTACCCGAATGCAATGACCCAAGACCTAAGCAGTGGTACCAAAGCCATGGTCATCATTCCACCGTTCCATGGATAGAACCCCAAATCCATCAGGGTGGCCAGAGGGTACCTGAAGGCAATGACCCAGGACCCAAGCAGCGGGACCAAAGCCATGGTCATTATTCCACCTTTCCATGGACAGAACCCCAAATAGCTGAAACATCTCAGTTAAACGCTAACATGACACTGCAGGATATGGAATACATGTCACTTCTCGATGATCTGCTGGCTGTACTAGATGAGGATATCATGGCAACCAAGAATAACACCGAAGTTCAGTCCACCTTTCCTTAACAACCTTCCATGCAGTGGAGGCCGGTCGCATCCTCAGTCTTCAAAACCTTGTTTCGTAGACGAGATGCACTACTCTTAAAGGAGCTATGTAACCCTCAAGTCATTTCTCTGATGTACAAACTTACTTTCAAATAGAAGGAAACCTCAAAATAAAAGTTGACTAAGGTAGAAAAAACAGGAAAGAAGTGTTTTTAAATGTGCTTATTATCGGGATTATGGTCACAAAACGTCCACTCATGTTTACGCGTTTACTTTTTTACCATTAGGCTACAAACTTTATGGAAAATAAATCTTGCATTTGCGGTCAAAGTTCATCGCTTATTACTGTTCTAAGCTGAGAGTGGATGGGGTGGGGTATTGCATGCATGGACGCTGACCTTGTTTCTGATGCCACCCAAACTATTATACCCAGATCAGAGGCGACGCTAAATTCCGTAAGACCATCCTAAAAAATGGAAAAATGGAAAATCCACGTAAAGAAGTATTGTCTCCCGACCCAATAAATCTATTTTCAATTACGACTCAAAGGCTTGTCTTAAAAATTATTGTCTTTTTAATTTCTCTCGATCCATTCAAATACTGTTAGTCGAAGTATGCGTCCTGTTTTAACGGAGTTATGTCTTCAGTTGACATATTAAGTCGTTTTTGCGATGTACAAAATTACCGGCCTTCGACTTGAGTGAAACTGACCTCAACATAATAGTTTACTAAGGTAGAAAAACACCAAAGAGGTAACAATAAACCAAACAGGAACACAGATGGTTAAGACTGGAGGATGAGACGGATTACGAATGGCGAACTTAATTTCAAGATGCGCCATCTGTGACGTAGATCTTTTACGAATGTATCGCACATTTTATCTTGGCCTTTCCATTTTTCTCCGACCTCTCCTCAGTTAATATTGCACGTAGATTTCTTATTTAACACTGTCAGCACTTGGTCCTGGCTCTTCCATTTTTCTCCGACCTCTTCTCAGTTAATATCGCACGTTGAACTTTTTTAACACTTTCAGCACTTGATCTTGGGCCTTTCCATTTCTCTCCGACCTCTTCCCAGATGTCGCCACAGCCAGTCGATTTTTGGCGCCTCTTGATTCTTCCATCCGCTGTCCTTGATCGCCGGCTTACTCGCGCATGATCTCCTCCTGAATATTGCAATAAAGAGAGGACAGCGATATTAGTTACCAGGACAGACGCAATCGTTTGCTCAGTCGCATATTTGGTCTGTCAATTGGAAGGAATGGTGGCAGAAACACAATGGCATTGTTAAAACGTGTTCAAGTTCCAGTTTGACTAAAATTGGTTTCACGGTTTTGTAACTTTCTACTCTGCCACGGCGGCGATGCCGAAGACAACGTCGATTACCTCTCGTGATAATGCAGACCCATTAAGCAGTTCCGGTTTACTTTCGACATCTTCAATTGAAAACCGCTCTATAAACACAATGTACTCGGAATAATCTTTAACCTAATATTATGATTGTGTGAATAATTAAACTGCACCTCTAGATCTTCTAAAAGTGAACATGGCGAGGGCTGCTTCCTCCTTAACAATTCCCTCCTTGTATTGATGTAAAGCCATTATCAGGTTCATTCCTCCGTGAGCCAGGAACAGCTGCTTCAAAGAAACGTCATTTCCTACAAGAATTCGGATGACCACAATTCCTAGCGCCTGAAGGGTCTCGTCATCCTCATTACCCGGATTGAACTCGATCACTTGAGCGAAGCAGCCAAGTTTGACTATTTTAAGGACGCGTGTCAGCCTACAAAGCAAAAAGTTAAACACTTGATTTTACAATAAATTATGCATGTGTTATCGATCTTTGTATTTTAATTATATGAATGGAAAGTCAGGGACGGATCCAGGAATTTTTGATAGGGGGGTCCCAGGGTTTTAGTGAAGTAGAAGGATAATTTGTGGAAGTAGATGGCAGCAGCTATTCCGCTTTTCACACGGCGTAACCGTGTTCAGGGTGGCATGGGAGGGGGTCACTTCTGATGGGGGGCACTCCCCTCCAATTGGGGGTGTTTGGGGGTCTCCCTAAGAAAAAATGGAGATTTCAGGCTCTGAAAAGTGCATTTTGGTTGATCCTGGAGATGGTTTTGCCATGGATAATGGTGAAAGCAAAAACCCCTCAGATCTGATAGAGGGGTCCGGACCGTAAGCACAAGAGTCCGTATAAACACTAAGGAACGCATGTGCGAGCGCAATTATGCAAAGACCCAAAATTTCGTATCCCTATGCTTCTTGCTCCCGTTGCTCATTCTCGATCCCAGACCTTCGCTTTTCTTGACTACGCAAGCGGTCATATGCGCAAAAGAGAAGAGCTCTGGGTCGAGATTGTTTTGTTGTTCAGTGCTTTATGGATCGACGTTTCTTCTTGCGTCTCACGGGATTTTTTTTTAAGCTATCCTGAATTAGCCGAATGTGCCTAGCCAATCAAAACGGAGAAATAGTGTAAAAATATGCAAATATATTGCAAACTGTCATCTCACCTCGCCATTGATGACAGCTTCTCTCAAAACCATGAGCGTCGTCTTCCCTAGGGTGGGTGGTACAGGGGGCGCTAACGAGTCCAGCAAAGTATCCCCCCGCAGTGTTGAATCACGTGTCGAACACATGTCACTCCCAGGTACTTTGATTTGTTCATACCATTACGAACGGGTGCTGTACCACTCGACGACCGATGACTAAGTGTGCTGCTTCGAGATGTTAGGGATGAAGGAACTTTTGCGGCCCATGCCTCTTTCGGCGCAGAGTGACTGAGAGGTCCTGCTCCCGAGGAAGCGTATTTTGCTGTGTTGAAGATATCTTATGATTTTCAAGACATTAGCCTGGTGGAAGATGAAAAAGCATCGCGTTAAAAATAAATATCGAATTATTAACAGGGGCAATCTCCTTTAGGTAATTCTGTTATATTCACACCAGTTTTCAAATCAAATGAAACCTAAAATACGTATACTGTAAATGTGAATGTAAACATTTTCATCGACCACTCCCCAATGGGGATTTTCAGGGCCAATGAAAACAAACACTGAAATAAATATTGCAAATGATCAGAAGAAGGCAGACCATGTAGTTGGCTATTTTTTTTAAGCGTCGCCGAGGAATTGAACTCGACCCAACCGAAGACAACGCCAGCTAGGGACATTTTCTGATAATTTTCGAAGACTACCGAAGATTTCCGAGGACGATCCGAAAATATTTTCGACCATCACCGCCAGATCTCGGGCCCAGCCCTCTAACGCTGCCTCCACAAGAGGGAGTACGGGTGATGGTATCTGGAAAAGATTGGAAACCAAACTGCAAAAATGCATTTCAAGAAAAGGGTCAAGTTCATTTTGTAGTCCACAAATCTAAGTCACGTAACTTTATCTTTCTAACAAAGCAAGCCATTTTAAAGTTACCCGTACCCGTTGCCCGAAGCCCGAAGCCCGGGCCAAACGAGGATGAGAGTTGTTGAGAGTTCAAACTCTCAATCTAGTTTGGCCTGAAACTTCTCATGCACTCTCACTGACTCTCATCGACTCTCGTGCGCTCTCGTCGAATTTGAACCTGCTCAAACAGTTTTTTCTTGAGAGTCGTTGAGAGTTTTCTCTCGTTTGTCCCGAGGTGATGATAGTCGACGAGAGTTGAAAAAACTTTCATGAGAGCCAACTCTCTTCAACTTTTCATCCTCGTTTTGTCCGTGTTTAACTCAAAATGGATAAAAATCATAATTACCTGAATATCGTGGATCCCGCACATGATCCACGGCGCCAAACACGAAATAACCTTAGCATCGAGCAGGCTTTGTTTGACGTAATGTGTTGTCTCGCGCGAGTCCTGGGCACCAGTAGAATGAGCCGAAGACGTTGATTGGTCCGCATTCATTGAAGAGGACTGGAACGGTTTGAATGACGTCGTGGAAGTGAAACTGGCTTGAGACATACTGCGTGATAAAGACCTGAAAAGGTATATATAGGCATCTCTTACTGTCTCTTACAATTGACTTTCTAGAGAATGGCCACTAGCAAAAGTGATATAAATTATAGGAATGGATAATGAAGAAAATAGCATTCCCAGAATGCTTTGAGTTTGCTTTACTGCGCTCTGTGATTGGTTAAAAAACTCGCGCCACCTACTCAATTAATCAGATGCAAAACCAAAACCAATCGCGACTTGTCCACACGCGTTTTCCCGCGCTTTGGCGCCGGTTATGTGTATTTGCTTCGAGTTCTCAATTGAAATTTAAAAACCATTCTATTTAATGTACATTGTGATCATTTTGCTATTGCATTTTATCATGAAGAGACGATAAAAAAGGAGATTATCCAGCTATTCTTTTGGGATTCATGAGACAACTATCCTTCCGCGTCATTACATGCGCATTTCGTGGAGAAGAAGAAGCACATAAAAGTTGAAAACATTTTCCTTTTGTGCAGGGTATTTCTAAAATAAAATAGCTCAACATACAAACCTAGTGTTTCTTCTTTGTATCATTTTCCGTCCTCCCGATCCTTTAGTAATCCTCATAACATTCTTTACTAGCACACAGCAGACTTCTGGAACGAAATTTGTCTCTTTGCTGCCTTCGCTTGAGAACTCTCAAGCAACTTCATGTCTTCAATGCAAGGATCGAACTCAGGCGCTGTAGTCTCTGCGAACAAGTGCAACAAACGAACTGCTTCCTTCACAAAGTCTATCTCATTCTGTTCAAATCCAAAATCCGGGTAACTTTTGCTAGACTCTTTTCGTTTACTTGTGCTCTCGAATATCAACTCTGTTCGTGCGTTTTTTAGTGTCGTTGTGACTTCTTTAGGGGGAAGAGTTGTCGGGTCGATGTTGTGAAACGAAGGAGGGTTCACTTTCAACAGTTTGTTGCTAAGGAACTCCAGCTCGTGAAAGGAATGTAAGTCCACCGTTTTGAATCATAAGTGCCACTTGATTCAACCGCCTGCGTAGGAAATGTTTTAAAAATTAAATCAGCATAGCATTTGTTGTTATTTTAATTTAAGAGGACACGTACTTATAGCTCCTTTTTCATTCTCTAACGAGGAAAATAAAATAACTGCCACGGCAGTTGTTAAGGGAATTTACGATCATAATTGCTGGTCGGTGAGCTGGCTAATTGACAGACAAGGTACTGTCTAACTAAATATCTGACTATTCGACCGACCGACCGACCGAGGTAGTTTTCTAGACTGCTAAACAGTCTCGATTTCTCCTAAGGGCGCGACGCGCGAATTGGGAGGCGCCAATAAGTTCGCGCGCGAGCCCCAAGCGAGGCGAGAAAAAAAAATAGATTGTTTGAATTATTGATTGTTCATGTTTTCTATCTAACTGTTTGTTAATTGTATACAGTTAGAGATACGTACCTCCCTTCACTGAATACATCTCCGCTTGTGTCTCCAATATTCTCGCTTATCAACATCACATTTGACATAACAACCAGACAATTGGTAAGAACGCGTAAACTACACAGGTACTTCTCTTTTTCACGGAAATTGTTCGGCTTCTTTAACCTTGTTGACCTCAAATCAGTTGAACTACTCGGTGTTTAAAAACTGTCTCTCCAAACCACTTCTCCAGAGAGTGTCACTTTGAAACGCTAATGTTAAAAGTGAAGTTAACTCTGAAATAGTCCTTTGCGTTTTTGAGGGAAGTTTCTCTGTCCGTCAAGGTTCCATGACTGGATGTTAATGAAAAATGACTCGTGGACTGCCTTTGTAAGTTCTTTTCACTTGAAGAAAAATATCCCTGAACTATCGGAATGCCAACTTCCTTCATCCTGTGAATTGGATTTTTAACAGCGACTTGACTCAGGGCCGAGAATGCGGATGACTTGTCTGGGTTCGCTGATATGTTTTTAAGAGCTATGCTTGCTTGTTCTCTAACGCGTCTGTTTAGAAAAAAGAACAGTTACTTACTAGTGAAAACATAACATGGCAGGAAAAAATTACCGGACCTAAGTGGATCTTCTCTTTTAAATTTGGAATGTGCGTAAGGAAAACTTTCGCATCTGCATGTACACGACACTACGGTGAACTCTCTCTAAGGCGGACACCCTCGGGACCAGCTCGAACTGTCCGCCTTAGAGAGGTGTCCGCCTTTAGAGAGTTTCGTTAAAGGCAGAAAAATAAGAGAAAACTTGATTCAGTCGGGACCAGCCAGCCATGTCTGCCTTTGAGAAGTGTCCGCCTTACAGTGGTGTCCGCTTTGAGAGAGTTCACTGTAACTGTCAAACCAGAAAACGAGTTTGGCCTTACAGACATGTTTTTGCAATGGGTAAAAATTGTTTGAACGCTAAATAGATTTATTTTAGCCACAGTTAAGCAAGGTTTTATACAGATTTCCATCCAAACTTCAGTATCAACCAACCTCAGTATAATCACTTCGAGTGCGAACGTTTTTGGTGGCCACTCACGTTACGTTTTGATGATATACCCACTTTAGGTCGTGTTTTGGCACGGGTGTTCACGCTTAGATTTAACCGACAGTGAATATAGCTTGCAAATCAGGCGTATTTTGGGCGAGCGAGCGCTGAATATTCCATCGAGTCAGTGTTTATAAGCCGTCATCTTGGATTAGGAAAACATTGGAGGCTTGGGGCGAGTGCAAAAGAACGGCGAAGGGAGAGGGAGACAGGCAGAAAGGCGAAGGAAGAATGAATGAATGATATCAGCCCTTGTGATCACTGTAGGTATTCTAACCCCTCCCCAACCCCAACCCCGCCCCTTCCTCTCCCTCTTTCACTCGCCCCAACTCTACACGTTTTGCGAGTTGATGATTTTCGTTATTCTCCTCACTTGTCTGGTTGACAATGTATGGATATTGTAAGGAGAAATTCTATATTGGTCATCTTACCTACACTGAGAACACGTGACCGCCCACAACAGATGCTCTACAGCATTGTGAGATACGAGTGATGATAAACCTGGCTTGTAAAAAGCCAAGGTCGCTAACAGGCGTGCGGATTCCTGTTGTTGAAGGCTAGAAAGGGAAAATATTGAGAGAACTAGTAAGTTATCAGCGTTTTCACATTTAAAATCCACCTTAAAAAAACAGGACAAATGAACTTTAATCCCTTGTGCTATAAGTTGTTCGATGGCTGAAAGGAGAATTTCACTGATCAAACCTGCTTCTAGTCTGTTTTCTTTTAGTTTTTTTTTACGATGTCAATTTTGTTGCCACTGGTGGCCTAATAGTTAGTGCGTTGGACTCCGGATCAAAGGACATAGTTCAAGCCTGGCCAGGGTCATTGTGTTCTGTTCTTGGATAAGACACTCGGGGACTCTCACAGTGCCTCTCCTGCCTCTTGCCCCGGGGGCTTGATGCCAACATGATGCAATAAACGACAAAGTCTTACCAAGGACTGTACTGCAATAGGTCCACAACGTTCGTGATGACGTCATCGTACTTTGAAAGAAACATCTCGACCGTAGAGGAATCATGGGAAATCAAATTTGTCAAAGTATGTGTGACCAGACCCTGCAAAGGACAACAACACAACTCAATGAGAAACGTAGCTCCTGAAAAAGGCTTTGATTGACATTTTAGATCTTGATCAAGTTGGACTTACCTGTATTTCTGGATTTCCAGTGTACGTTCCATTAGCATTCTACGATAAAAAAATGTTGAGCCCGTCGTTAGGTAAAGTTCATACTTCCCTCAAACATGCATGCAATATGCAAAGCCTTCGTCGGTTTTCTTAGCGTTCCGTGACTCCCTTACTCTGACAGTGTCACTCTCCATCCAGGAGTATAAATGGGTACTGGCGAATTGTAAAAAAAAACTGCTGAGGGTAACTTGCGATGGTCGACAAGCATCCAGGGGAGTAGCAATACTTCCTAAGCACTTCATGCAACAGCCGGAAACTGGAGTTAACCGCCAATGAGCCATCTGGCTTCTCCGATACCCAGGATTAATTGCAACATACTTTACTTTTTTATTCCTCCATTCCTCCCACGATAACAACGACATGAAAATTGAAACAGCCTTCCTACCTTGCACGATGCTAATTGTGTGACACTTTCAAGTCCATACTCAATGAGAAGCCGAGCCATTTTGGGGTGAGCAGCAAGATTCTTGATTGCAAGAAGCACCGTGTGTTGCAAAGGACCTGACGCCGTCAGCAAACCAAACAGCGCCTCTGCTCCTGATATGGTCATTACTTCCAACCAGAGATCTGCGTGTTCTGTCTTTTCCACCACCTGCGCAACAAACATGCATGTTACGTCATTGCATTCCAGCAAAGATTACCGTCCTTTGTTTAATTTATCTAGAGTGATTTTTCAATTGAAGTAATCCGGGATTGCTTTGGTTTTGCTTTACTACGCCCTGTGATTGGTTTAAACAAATTCGCGCTACCTTCTCAACCAATCAGATGCAAAACCAAAACCAATCGCGACTTGGTCGCACGCGTTTTTCCCGCCCTTGGCGCCGGTTATGTGTATTTTGTTCGAGTTTTCTCATTGGTCCGTTCTGTTGTTTTCGTTTGTTGTGATTGGCTATTTTGGTTTTACGACACTCAAATGAAAACCTCTCTTTATCTTCGACTCGCTTCGATCGAGTTCAGTAGTAGTAGAAAGGAAACCTCTGGGACCAGGATATAATTTTATAGAAACATCCATTGCGTGAGTTCCACACAGAGCCAGATCTTCAAACTCCTATGATAGGCATAAATGACAACAGAAACATGCATGTACTAACCTTGCTAAGGCAAAATACCGCCTCCTTCTTTGTGTTGTCATCTCCGCCCAATAACATGACATTTATTAACTCGTCCAGCAGTCCTTTCTCTAAGAATCTTCTGACATTCAAGGTACTAGTGCACAGTTGACTAGTCATTAACAAGACACCCTCCTATAACACAAAATAATTCGGAAAGAAATTTGAAATTTGAAAATTGTGTTAATTAATTGTTATTACGTTACAATGGAAGATGGAAGCTTAGCTTATGAACAAAGAGCCTGACAAATGTTGTCGGTCGGGCCCGCGGTATTTCATTGATCCTCTAATTCTCTTAATGGCCCACATTGACGTCACAGTGTGCAGTATATACAAGTGGTATGAGCACGAAAACAAAGCAAACAACTGTTATCTCACGTAATGGCTAATTTAGTGTTTTTTATCCGATGAACAATTAGCCGTTAGATAATAAGCAATATTTTTTTTCCCAATTAACCAACCTTTAATTTTAATTTTTAACTAATGGTCTGAGTTCAATCTAATACAATTCATAAGTTGAATTATTCCATGCATGCCCAAGAAATACGTACCTTAAGCCCATAATTGTCTGTGTCAAGCAACTTTAAGACCTAAAACAATGGCAAAAACACTTAAACGACCTGTGTGGTGGTCCTTAAAATGATTCTACAAAATAGCAATTATCACTAAAAAAAATTTCTTTTTATACAAGAGCAGTCGGATATGACGAGAAGATAATTATTTTATAAATGGCCCTCTCTCCAAGTTTCAGTACTGTCTGTCTGAACTGCGGACCACAGTCATTTAGCCTGCGAGCAAAAACCCAAGAGAGCTTGTTCACAGGCTACAGTCATTCAGCGAGAACGACCCTGTAGTCCACTTCAGGCGGTCCAGTTGATCCGTACTCAGGTTTTGTCCGAGATTGTAATACTTTGTTCGACTCAGTGGTGGAAATACCGGTACATGAGATAAACACATTATTTATCTGACGTTTTCGCGCCAGGGAATATAATTACCCCGCGCTCGTGGAGGTAATTTTTGCTTCACCACGCACTCAAAACCAAAGATACCTTAACAGATTTTATTACACCCTCAAGTTTGCTGTCACGCGCTTATTATCCTCAAGAAAAGGAAAATAAAAAGTTAATGATAACAACGCGAGATAATTATAGGCCTGTCGCTAAGGAGTCCGCTAAGGAGCCCTTGACCGATCAATATCATGTGTATAATGATTAACCTGTAACTTGAGAAAATATTTGTCAACTTTAGAATTATGAACTGGCACGATTATTAAGTCCAATTGACACTTTAACAGACAAATGTCTGACAATGAGAGATAATAATGATGTGCGAACAGATTATAAAATCCGCCTGGACTTGAGTCTCTCCGGCTTCTCATAGTACATACCTGTAGTGCTTCATCGCTTGACAAAATTCTGCTCCCTTGAAAGCCCCTCGCTATATTTCTTAAGGTCTTTGACGATTGCTTTCTGGGACCTTCGCCGTACTTCAAAAACACCTTCATGAGTTCATTAAACTCGATTTCTTCGACGACTCCAACGCCGTCTTTCAGAGACTGGACACTCCGTTCCTCGTCGCACGTACATAAGTAATTTCTTTCGATAACTTCAGGCTTCTTCTTGGGCAAAACAACTTTGACCGTGACAACCTTTTCCTTTGGCGGTTTAACGTGTAAGAGCTGTTTTGCAGAAGAAGACCGTGCCGGTATCCTCGGTTCCGCAGTCGGAGATTCCTTCCTGACATCAATACGCTTTCGTGTTTCAACTTTCAGTTGAGGGATTCGACCACGAATCTCGTCCCATTCGGGTGGACATGAACATTTTGTGCCGATCACTTCCAAGTGTTGGAAGTCCCATTGACAAAGAGCCATTCTGGATAGTAGTCGACAAGACTGAGTTCATGGCAACTGCAACGCCACTAAGTCAAACAATGTGTGCCTTCTTTCCGATTCCACTCCGTGTTGACGTCGCATGACCGAGTTCAACAGGTCAGTCACTCTTTTCGTCATTTCCTCTTCATCTTGAGCTGCGCTTCACACTGCAAATACATGTAAGGCAAACACGGTACTTAAAATGTCAAACAAACTTGTAAATAATCATTGCCCCAATGCCGCTGTTAAGTTAATTTCGGCGCTCATTTGAATCACAATAGACAAAATCGCTCGCGCAAATAATTAGCCGGCCGCTAAATGGCCCGAGGGAGAAAACGTGACGCGGAGGTGCAATTCAAAGCTAGGGACTAATAATCTATCAAAGAAAAGAAGAAAAAAATGTGCTCACAACAAAACCGCACCAGTAATAGTCCTTCGACAACGCTGAAATCGTGTCGTGATCCAACAGTATAGTAGTTATCTGAGCTTGTAATATCAAACCCTTGATCAGGTAAATTATTAAACCGCCATTTTAACACGTGACGTTTTGAGCGTTAGTCCTGAATCGGGCACTGAAAGGCTTACATGATTAAGGTTTGCCGCACCTATTTTCACCGCTTTCCTGCCCTGATGAAGGAATAGACCGCAAAAGCCATTTTCATTAGTTGCATGTCAATTGGAATCGCCCGGCGGATGCCGCAGATTACCAAACAAGCGCGCGCAAAAAACAATTATCAATTGTGATGGGAAAAGCGGAGAGGGAGTTTCTTTCCTCGCGCGCGTCGTCTCAAGCCACCTCATGCAGATGAATGATGATGATGACGATGAGTACGATAAGAATGAGGATGATGATGATGATGATGATGATGATGATGATGATGATGATGATGATGATGACGATATTGATTGTATATCGCGTGCTCCGATATGTGAAAATTGTGTGTGACATTTTATCAGCGTTGAACACCGTTCAACCACGCTTGGATTTTCCTTTGCCAAACAATGATCTATTTTTTTTTCCTGTATTCATTTTATTTTTATTTTCGCAAAGCTTTTCTGCAAAAACAAAGTGTAAATTTGAGTTTCCTGACTGTTCTTCTTGCGGTTTGATCATGACAAAGTTAAATCAAAGTGTTCACGCTTTTTTGATTCGCACAGTGCGAACCCGAGGCACAGGCGAAGGTTTACCTAAGTAATTTTTGAACTCTCCCAAACTAGTGTTTGCATCAGGCCGTGATGTAAACAAGAAGCCAACTAAACGCTGTTGCAAAGCGACTACACAACCAATCAGAGCGCGCGTTTCTATCTAAATCTAAATTGTTAATCTACAAAGGGGCTAGCCCATCACTGCAGATGTGCGGTGCTAGTGCGAGTGCAATATACATGTTAAATTAATCGTGCTAATACAAATGCTGAATAAAATATGGTAAGATGATCATATAACTGAAGCGTGCTCTGGTGCAAGTGCTCAAACATTAAAAATCATATAATTACTCTAGATTAATAAAATGCGCTTTAAGAGCTGCTTTGAAGGTCCCTATAGAGGCCTGGTCAATCACGGAGGCCGGTATTTGGTTCCACTCAGCTATTGTTCTTGCTAAGAAACTGTTCTTGTATGTAGCTGGCTCCCGAGTGAGCAACTGATGGGTAAGAATGCATGACTGGCCATATAATAAATCATTTATTTCGTATCGGTCCATAAACACGCAAAAAAATAACTTGGCCAATATCCCACCATCTTGACCGAACAAGCTTACCGGAAACACGGTTTTGACGTGTCGTATGATTGTACAGTAGTATTAAACTTGGGGAAAATCTATGGCTCCTGGGAAAAGTATAATATTTATTGAGCAGAATAGCCAAGTCCAAGTTGAATTAGGAACAGAATCTAATCTAATAGGCATTTTTTTTGGAAACAAGTCAATGTACGAACAGATGTACATTTTCGCGGGAATTTTACCCGCGCTCGAAAATGTAATTTGATTGGTCCACGTCAGGGAATGCCCCACAGTACTGCGCAGGCGCTTTCGCTTGAATTTCTTTCACAAAATCAAAATGGCTCCAAGAGTTATTTTATTATTTCTTCTGGCTTTTATTTCTCCTCGCATTTTTGCCAACAAGGTAGATGAAGAGGAAACTTGTAGACGATATGACGGAGGTCAAGTTTATCCTGAAAAGACGACGATTTCCGAGCACGCTGTTCACTGGAGCAAAGCCCAAAGTAAGTTTCGATAACCACGTGTGTACTGTTACGCTAGTACGTAGCTTGGACCGTTTACAAAAACATTTCTATAGAAAGACAACAGCTACCATATATTCCTATAATTTACGTTTGCAAGACAGTATTTTCTTTTTAGAAATACTTTCTGGAAGCTTAAAAACAGAATGCCTTGTTTTATAACAACCAAACATGCCCGAAGTTAGTGACCACCATTTTATTTAGTGTCACAAAATGTTTTGTATCATGGCTTTTCTTTGCGGATTTGTGTCTTAGAAAATAGCAAATTACAAACACAAAGATTTCAAAGCCAACATTCGTTGTTTATTCGGTTTTAAGAAAGTACTTAAGCTTCCTATATCGAGTGTTGATGTTCGCTTTTATTTGCAAAACCAGTGAAACGGAACGCTGGTCGGCGATAACCTGCGATCAGGCCAATTTTTCGCGCTCCTTACATCACAGGTAGCCCAAGCTCTATATATGAGTGATAAAATTATAAATGACCTGACCTTTGTTTCAGCTGAGCGGTAATTTGAGCGTCACGTAACCGTTGCGTAACAGCGAAATTATAAGGGTTTGTATGGGAGAAATCGTTTTCCTTTTGAATTTAAAAAATATGAACGATTTTTGAATAAAAATCACTCACCTGAACTCCTTTGCTTGTCTGTCTGTGTCCTGTTTGGTTTTTAGGTCCATTGGAAGCGATTTTAGGGGTTTTTTTTTCACTCTTTCTCCCTAATATATCCTTTCCCGGAAAGGATATATATAGGGAGAAAAGAGTGAAAAAAAAAACCCTAAAATCGCTTCCAATGGACCTAAAAACCAAACAGGACACAGACAGACAAGCAAAGGAGTTCAGGTGAGTGATTTTTTATTCAAAAATCGTTCATATTTTTTAAATTCAAAAGGAAAACGATTTCTCCCATACAAACCCTTATAATTTCGCTGTTACGCAACGGTTACGTGACGCTCAAATTACCGCTCAGCTGAAACAAAGGTCAGGTCATTTATAATTTATCACTCATATATAGAGCTTGGGCTACCTGTGCTTACATTCTCTTTACGGGTCGCACGCTAAAAATGGGCCTGACACAATCCTTCTAAAGATTGTCTGCCAATTACAAATCACGTCCAGATTTTGGACGTGATTTTAATGAATCTGATTGGCTGATTCAACAATAGACTTCGCCGGAAGTAAAAGCAACGCGCGTTGCGTGGAGAGTCAAGCGAAATCCGCCATGTTGGAAAGAGGCATTTCTTGTGTTCTTGTTCAACTTTTTTCATCAAAGGTCAATGAAATCAACCTTTTCAGGATTTTGTTTTCGGTTTTTGAGTATTTTGGGAAGTTAACAAGGCTTACAGTTACGAGGTTACGTTGGATTTTCAGTCCACGAACGACTGGAAGACTGAATTTCCGAAGAATACAGCTAAGCTTGTATGTCAGCTATTACCTACACATGTAGCTGTCTGTTATTTGGTTTTGGGTGCTTTACATGTACATGACAGCCTCTGTATTTGACCCTTGTTTCGTGGATGGAAGCCGCTACTTAGGACAAAGGACAGTAAAGCAGTACGAGAATATTGTATATTTTAATGAAGTGAATTAAGCTTATTTGTTTCTGCGTGTTTAATATACTTAGTAGTATTCTTATGTAAAATTTTTCATTGAATGTATATAAGCTTATTAAGCTTTTGAAACGTACAGTGTAGAACGACTTATAGCAAAATCGATATTTCTACACTAATAAAGTAAAGGATATATCAAGTTGCACAAAGTTATGGCTATACTGCCTTGAAAAATCCTTAATTTGTTGACAGTGGTGTTGTATAAATTGTATAAACCAAATTATTAAACGACCTGAAATTTATCAAAACGTGGTTGCTGGACTTTTCACTGACTATATTAATAAGACCACTGATCAGATGAAAATTAACCAACGTAATAACAGTAATAAATTTCAATATGAAATTATAAATTCATCGGCTAGGCACTTGGGTCAACCCCGGGACAACCAGGGGGATATGTTGTAGCCTGTTCCAGGCATTCAGATAATGAGAGGCGGTACGAGTAGGCGCAAGAGCGCGAAGAGTGGGGCCAATCCCCTCCCCGCTCCCAATTATCCGAATGCCTGTAACAAGCTAGATTTGTTGGGGGAATAGAAGGAGATGGATTTGATTGATTGCCCCTGGGTTGGGGAAAATACTATACTTATTGTAATATAATTATTGGGTGCATTCCATTTGACCAAAAATTCCAGTTTGAAATTCCTGAACGTTCGGACAAGCTTAAGAGGTATACCCAAATCTCTGCAACTTTTTTTCTGGAATTTTGGGTTGAATGGAAAGTGTCCATGATGTTTTAAGTTCAATGAATAGGGTGGGGGAATTCACAAGTTTGTAAAATCATGGACAACAACGAGTCTGTGATCCGGGACATATTACCGGTATATATCAGATGAAAACCTTACTATGACTTTCACTGAAATAGTGATGACATATCAATGTAAATCAGCTGTCTTAAGATGTTATTTTGTTTGATTTACAAATAAAATTTTAAAATGATCCCAGACTATTGCCTGGTCATGAATCACTGAGACAAATCCCTCTCTATTAGGAACTGTGCAATAATTATCAGGAGGGGGGGGGGGGGGGGGTGTGTTTGGAAAATGGGCTTCGTGTAGGACAATATTAGGTAATACCCCCCCTCCTAAAGGAGTGAATTTAGTTATTGCCCCCCCCTAATCAGTCAGAAATTATGTACGACCCCCCCTCCCTCACAGTATACACACACCTTTATACAAATACCCTGCATTTTCTCTACACGCACCTGTAGATTAAAATTTTATAACAGAAAGAAGAGCTGCTACTACATGTTTAATTGTTGGACATCGCGTCTGGAACAAAACACCACCTCCGTAGCAATGTACAACAGAGCCATAGCAGAAGGAAAAGAGCCTGTGTGTTATTTTCAGGTCTGATGAAGTGCCGGAAAATTATTCGGTCCCCACCTTATAAATAGGTATGGATTCGCCAATGTAATATGCACTTGAAATAAAATGTTAAGCCCCCCCTCTCTTGAGTGACTTATTTTACCTTGAGCCCCCCCCCCCCCCCCCCCCCCCCCCCCCCCCCCCATCCTTGCTTTGATTTTATTTTATGCCCCCCCTCCTGGTAATTATTGCACAGTCCTTACCCTTATATATAGGTGGATATCAGGGGGAATTTTTGTTGAGAAACATCCCTACCACTGGGTCAAGATTAACTAAGTTTACAATTCCCTGTTGTCTGGGGGTCTACCCCAGGGGCAAGCTGATGACATGTGCAATTTGCTTTCATTTCTTTTCCAAAAAACATTTTTTGACCATAATAAGACAGTCTTCTGCATCAACAATACTCATCATCAAAAACATGTAGCAACCTCCTGTCTACCTACCTGAGAAATTAAGAATTCTCTGACCAGATATTAAATTCTCCGAATTTTCCCTGATACCATGAAAAAAAAAATTGCTGGCTTTTTCCCGACCTGAAGCAACCATGCAAGAGTAGCTCAACAACTGCATATTAAGTTATTTTGTTTTAAATCATTAGCAGTGTCCGATCCTGTCAACCCTCATCCATAAAGTTCATGCCTCTGGTTTAAAAATTATGTCAGACAAGAAATTTGTGTGCAATAATATTATTACACACAAATTTCTGATACTTGGCTAAAATTCCCTAAAATCCACTGTGTGACCAAGAAAGGAATATGTTTCAAATAAAATAATGGGATTAGGAAAAGGATATTCCAAGAAATCACATTCCTTGATCAAAAGTGGCATATAAACATTTAATAATTATTTTAAAATATGTTTAAAATGCTTTCATGATTGCTTTACAAAATTATCTATCGCAAAATCCGGGCGCAAAAATAGTTTGTCCATTCAGTACAAGTCAATGATCTAACAATAAAATCACATCAATCTATTATTAGTTGCTAAAGAAAATGAAGCACATGCCATCACGTTGTAGTCGATCGCAACAGCCACAGAGTAGGTTCGCTCGATCGATCGAATCGATCGAAGATAAGCTTACTATTCCTTCACTTGCCGTGCTGTTTACTCACATAATATCTAATAGTCCTTCTTCTTTCAATGGCAAAAATCTCCCATGTAGATATAAATACCGGGGAAAATTGAAAGATTTGATTTCAAACGTTTCCTCTCGAAACATTCACAACAAAAATGGGCGTCCAAAGCTGTTTCGTTCCACGCGTGGAAATCCGGCAATCTCGCGAGTGTCGCGTATCGGAAGTAATTTTGATTGGCTATTTAGAAGTCATGTCAATCAATGTCAATCCATCACGAAAAGGGGGCGGAAGGCATTTTCGTTAAGGAATTGTGTCAGGCGTTAATTTTCAGCGCGACCACGTAAAGACGAAGAGTAAAAAGAGAGCGCGGAAAAATTCGCCTGATACTCAGGTTAGGTCGGCGATGAATATTTTGACTCCATATTCTTTTGTGTGTCTTTTGTTGGTCATAAGCTCGGGTATCAGTTAGACAGACGCTATGCTGGCTTAACTTCGGTGGTCAATCAACTCAAAATCAAAGAGAACATGGCAACATATCACTGAACTATCGAATAATTGTTTTTACCTTGCACATATCGAGAAAGCTTGGTAATAATAGAGTGGGTTTAGTATTTCAATGGTAATTAATTATTCAGGCCTCTAAATTCTGCAAGGTAGGCAAGACACACCACTGTATTTCTGCTTTAGCAGCAGCTGTAGAAAAGGTGTAAATTTCATGTAGAATGGTTCTAAATTGTGTTATTGTTAGGTATAATTAATTAAATTATTAACCCTATTAATAGCATGAATTAACAAATAAATAAGCCTCAACTGTGCTCTGTTCTGTTATAAAGCACGCAGGAAGCAGCGCGAGCACGAAAGAAGTGTAGGGGGAAACACGAGCCGATAGGCGAGTGTTTCTCCCTACTTCTTGAGTGCTCCGCCGCTTCCTGAGTGCTTTATAACAGAACAGAGCACAGTTGAGGCTTATTTATTTGTTTTATGATAAAAAAAAATCCATGATTTCCTCACAATTGTACCTTTATTTTCCGAAACAAACATTCCATTTTACATCGAGAACAAATTGAACGTCGTCAGCCCCCGTGCTTTGTACTCTGATAAAGCACGCTAATTCGAGCCAATCACAGCGCTTGTAAGAATGCTTCAAATGATTTGATTGGTCAATGAGACAAAAGCTGTCAAAACATCAAAAACTGAAATGAGCAAGAACTCAATTCGAAAGCAAAACGAGTGCTTCAATGTTCACAGTTTTCAGTCCTTAAAAAAGCTAAAAATCTGAACATTTTCAATGAAATACGGCCGAATTGTGGCCCATGAAAACCTGCAAGTTTCCAACATGACAATTGAAAAACAAACTGCTTAAATCTTGCGGTTGAACCTTCACAAAACTGCTGCGCCATGTTTTGTGAATGAAGATCGTCGCTTGTATTTACGGCAGCAAGAGGAGGATTGCCCGAACTGGTGGCAATGTTAAAGACTGGACTGTTTTGGCCTTCCACTCAGAACATCGGAGAGGATATTCAAGCAAGCTTTCATTGATCGTTAAAATGACGAGCGTTGTAACTCTTCAGGCTTGCTTCGCTGCAATGACCAGAGATCGTGCCGAGATCGATGCTGCGAGATGGAGACCAGTGATCGCAGTTGCACGAACACTATGGAGAAGACAATTTGGAAATTTCCTTCATCATACCTCCGAGGTTGTTAACACAGAGAGGTTTATTTTCGTATAATTCATAGATGTTATTGAACTAGCGTGAGGCCCGTATTGGGGAAAATATTGGTCGAGTTCTTTTTTTGCAAGTTTATGGACCGAGCGAAGGCGAGGTCCATAAACTTGCAAAAAAAGAACTCGACCAATATTTCCCAATATGGACCGAACAAGCTAGTTCAATAAAGTTTTTATTATAATGTTTTTTTTTTAAATTTGCTGAGAAATTAATGCTAACGCGCGAGCGCCAAAGCTAAGCATATTCTTGCATTTTCAGGCCACTTTGCGAAAAGTTTAACCAAAATTGTCCGCCAGACATGGGATAAAATGTTTCTACTTAATAGAAAACAGTTTTCATTTGTTCAATGTTTCATAAAAGGAATTTGGCGAAATGAGTTCGTAAGCGGTCCATCTTTGCGGTCCGTATTGCAAAATTCGGACCGCTCAGGGAACTAATCAGAATGCTCCTTTTCATCGTGGACCAGTTTGCCATATAATAAATATATCTTATTACACAGCTAAGTATGTAGTATTGCCGTATATTTTTACGAGTTAGATTTATTATCCAACTAATTTTTAGACCATCATAAAATTAAGAATTAGAAGTGCACTCTTACGGATTCCATAGCAGCTAAATAACTATAACTCGACAAAATAACTACATGTAACTATACAATATTTTGAGATTGGTACTCGTTCCGCACGTTACTCAACTGACTGAAGTTGGATCAAATTTGAATTCTCCCAAACTCCCTCTAATGTCTGCATCAGGCTATGTAAAAGTACATGCACCAATTTATATTTCTTAAAATAAGTCCAGTTTCAAGTTAACCAGATGCATCTGTATATAGCATTAGTCTCAATCTGAAGTAAAATATTCACAAATACATGCAAACAGAGTGCAGAAGCATAAAATGAAACAATGTTCTCTCTGGCATTTGTGAATATTTTACTTCAGATTGAGACTTAAGCCTTATACAGATGTGCCTTTAGTCTTAGTTTTTATTCAGCAGTCTTGGTAAACTAGAAACTGATTTATTTCACTTCTAATGTACAATTTGAAACAATATCATGGAAACAAACAATACATTTCAATACTTGTTTACATGATCATTCCCAATATCAGCCTGGGTAATAGTCCATTTTACAGTTGTGTGCTTAGAATCCAGGCCTTTGAACAGAAGTGAGGCTGGAGGTGACTTTGTTGTGATACAAAACCTTCCTTCTTTTCAATGTAAATTATTCTGTTATTATGTAAACTAGTTTTGGATCTCTATCATCTCATGGTCACCCCTAACCTCGCTTTCATACCTCAGAGGCTTGGTTACATTTCACAGAACTGTAAAATGGTCTATTGGAGAAAGTCGGACAACACTAAATTTTAAGGAGTTTATAGCAAACAAATTATTTATGGTGTAATGGTGTAACGTTTGAACCTGATCTCTCTGAACAGTCTCCAAGGCAGCGCCACATTGGGAAGGAACAGCTGTAGTAAAAGGAGAGTTCAAAGAACTGAAGATATCCGATTTAAAGGTGAGCTGGCTACAAAAGCTAATAAACAGATTAATTTGATTAACACTGAGATCTCTGCCTGGACCAGGCAAAAACAAATCTGTTTGTAACAGTACAAAGAGGTTATTCAGTGGAAAGTTGTGTAATACGGCTGGGTATTTTTACGAGTCAGTTTTTATTTTTTCGAGCCTTTAGGCGAGAAAAAATAAACACTGACGAGTAAAAATGCCCAGCCTTATTACACAACTTTCCGCTGAATAAATTGTTTATTATACGACACAATATCTTTCCTAAAATATAGGCTTTCAACAGTGTTTTCCATAACGCGTGGTCAGGCCGGGGACTAAGACCGTGTAATACGGTCTCATATTTGCTCTCGTCTTTGTGCATATTCACACTCTAAAATGCTATGTCGTATAATAAATGTAGTTATACTACATTTGGTTACACTGTTAGACTTAAGAAGATTGAAGTACAGTGGAATCCGATTTCTCTAACCCTCAATTTCTCAAACATCCTAATAACTCGAACCAAAAGTCATTTGGATGTTTCACTATAATTTTACCCGTGATATTTCAAACTCCCGATTTCTTGAACCAATTTTCATCTCCCTTGGAGGTTCGAGAAATTGGGATTCCACTGTAGATTACAAATTCAAAACATTTAATTTTTGTTCATTCATTTAGTAGAACCCAAAACAAAATTTGATGTAGAGCACACATAATATATGTAGTGTACAATGTAACTTTTGAAGTTGAATTGATTGTTTCTTTTTCTGCCACCTTATAATGAACTCATTTCAGGCCTGTAGACAGGATTTAGAATGAGGGGTGCGTTAGAGTACCAAAGGTGCGATCGTATGAGCGCCAAAGATGCAAGCTTCTAGGGGGTCTCCCTGGGAAATTTTGAAAGATTAGGTTGTCTGAGACTGCATTTTGTGCGTTTTGAAGGCAGTTTGATGTGGAACCGAACGTAATTTTAACATGAGTATTTCTGGAACTGTTCACTGATCAGTTAAATTCAAAATGGATTTTTGACAAACAGAAACTTTATGATGAAAGAGTACTAAAAATACATTGCGGACCTTCGATTAAAGAGATTTTCAAGCCAAAGGAGTGAATATTTGGATGAAGAAAATGACTTGCTTGATGTTGTCTTTGTCGTTGAAGACGTGTAAGCACGTTCAAAGCTGCGATTGTATTGGTTTATTGGATGAACAGTTGATTCAGACTTCATTTTCAAACTACACCAGTTATCGAATTTAAGAGCACAAGTACTACTATTTTGACACTTCTTTTGAACCGTCGGTGCACAATAGGTGGACCTCCACAGCCTGTGGGGGGTGCAGACGCACCCATCGCACCCCCCCCTATGGGCTTGCATTTAATTTCACTTGATGTTTATTCCATCTGATTTCTATGTTTTTTTTTACAGGAAAATATCTGGTGTTCTTTTTCTATCCACTTGATTTGTAAGTGTTCTCTTTAATTAATGTGTACATGACTTGTGTCTGAATTCTCAAACTCAAATAATAATGTATCAATCAAAACAAAGGAAATCATGACTGTGACAGGGTTTTGATATCTGATAAAACCTCCATGATTTTTGCAATTTTATTCATCTGTTTCCTCCATACATGTAGTTTTAATTTTCGAGACGGTGTTTGATCACATTTCCAAAACCCCTCTAATTTCATTAAAATACTCCGCTGCACATCGTATTTTCAACTCTCTTCTCGGGGTTTAGAAATGTGATCAAACCCTGTCTCTCGGGTTTGATATATTACATCATTCTTGCCTTTTTCACAGTACAATTTTGCATTTTGCTTTGGATATTGTAATATTATTGACAGAACGTAAATCAAAGAAATATAGGATATATACAAGGCATTTATTATTTGTTAAATTACTTTGTTTGTCATCTGCAGTACTTTTGTTTGTCCAACGGAAATCATTGCCTTCAGCGACAGAATTGGAGAGTTCCGTGCAATCAACACAGAGGTGGTTGGTTGCTCGGTAGATTCAGTTTTTACCCATTTAGCTTGGTAAGTAGCCATGCATGCGCCCTCCTACCTGTTCGTCAAGTAAGAATTTATATAGAACTTTACATGTCCATGATATATTATGACAAATTAAAAAAAAACAGCTTACAGTAATTTCATTGAAATTTTGATGATCGGAGTCACATTGGCACTGGTCTTGATTACGTCCAACTTTAGGATCAACACTCCAAGGAAAGAGGGTGGCCTGGGAAGACTCAAGTATCCACTGTTATCCGACTTAAATCATCAAATTGCTAAAGATTATGGAGTACTGCTTGAAAATGAAGGTCACACCTTAAGGCGAGGACATTAATGTTCATTGTTCATGTACATGTATGCAGGGCTGAATATGCTTCATTTTGTAACTTGTTTGGGCATTATTTGCACAACCTTTATCTGATCCTCGTGTGATATCTTTTTAGACAATAATTTTAGTTTGTAGTGTTGCTGTGTACAGTACCATAAAAGCTCTATTAAGCCCCCCTCCTCTCTCTCCCCCTCCCCCCCCCCCCCCCCCCCCCCCCAGCCCACCCCACCCACCCTTTAGAGATCAGAGCTAAATATTAAATATAGCAACTGATTGATTTCCGTCAAGCTGATGTAAATAACAGCAATATTTTTTGGCCTTTCATTCACTTCGTATTGTACATTCTTATCAAGTCTGCATTTTTGTTTGCATGGTATGGTGACCCTTGTCTTGTCACATGCAGTACATGTATTTCCAACTAAGCACTACATTCTTGTATTTCAGAGGTCTATTTATAATTGATGACAAAGGGACTCTGCGCCAAATTACTATGAATGACTTACCGGTAAGCGATAGCTAGCACACAATAAATAATACATGTACGCTAGGCGGGCTCATTTTGGAAGGAGTCTGAACCTCAGCTTGAGTAGTGGCCTCACTGAATGGCACTCATTCCCAGGATCTTTGTACTCACCAACTACACTGTAGGCTGCATGTACATCATTCACAAGAGAATGGGTCAGAATGGCGGCAACACAAAGAGCCACATTTTTTTAAGTTGTACTTTTACTGTCAAGTAACAAAATTTTACACAACCAGACTTCTAAGCCCATCATCTTTTCAAATCCATTTAGTGCAACCCTTTTCACTGGTAACATTTCATATTAATTTTGCTTGACAATTTCTGGCACAAGCCACAAAACATCCTGATTTCCTTGGGCTCCCAATAATTATTAGTAGCGGTAGTCATTCTCCTCCCCCACCCCCACCCCGATATGTAAATATTTTGGCACTTGTCCCAGACATCTTTGCGCACTAACTGACCCAGTGCCCAGTGTCTCTGGGGTAGTTACTTAGGTTGGACATCATCTAAAACATTGTAAATTTCCAACTTTCCCAGGTGGGCCGGTCAGTCGACGAAACTCTGCGTTTAGTCCAGGCCTTCCAATATACTGACAAGCACGGTGAAGTGTGTCCGGCCGGCTGGAAGCCTGGTAAAGAGACGATCATTCCTGATCCGACAGAAAAGAAGAAGTACTTTGCCAAACAAACAGAAGAGGAAGAAACAGCGGAGGAGAAATAAACAAAATAATAACATTGAAATAAACCATTTAGAGTTGTCATAATAAGATATCTGTCCTCACTTTGTTTTGATCAATTTATAGCACAGTCGGGGAAACAAGTGCCAGTTTTGGTAAATCTTCGTGGAAGCACTCGAAGAGTTTCCGAATCTTTTTATCCAATCAAACTAGCGCGAGTACTCACGAGTACTCCGAAAGCAATCGCGCCAGCAAATACGTCATGTTGCTTAGCAACTTCGAAGACGAGCACCGCTGGCTCAGTCCCGTCTCGGAGGCGGGATTTCGTCATCAACTGGTACTTGTTCCACCAACTGTGAGCATACAAACAGCTGTTGTGAACTTGGAAACAATTGTTTGATTGGAAAACAAGTATTTAAGGACAAACTAAGCTTCAAGTCTGTAACTCGTTCAATTTGTTTCATCGCAGCCCGAGACATTCTGCTTTTGTACACCTGTAAAATTATTCCAGTTTTCCACATCAATTAAAGATCTCCGTTTCGCTGCGTAAAGTGATCTCCGAAGATGACTTTAGAGAATAACCTGGAAACCCTCGGGTGATTCCGCAGAACTCGAGACTGACTTCAAGGAATGCGCAAGTCATTGTCGACAGTTAAATTGACTTATAGGAAACTATAAACTGCAGACCGCCCACATTTCGACCGCAAATTGCAAAGGAGAGCTAATTTTTGGCAAGTGGACGTTTCAATTTTTGGCATGCTTCCTCCTAATATCTGATCAAATTTCATAATTTCGCAAAGTTAATTTTTGTGACGTCATAACTTTAGTACTCTATTGAGGAGACTCGAGACAGTGTTTCATCACATTTCCAAACACCTTGAATTTCACGTCGTATTTTCAACCCTCTCTCATGTCACATGGTCTGAAATGAAGCAACAAACAAACAAACCAAGCCAAATACCTTCTCAATGATCGACCAGCCGATTGCATTATAATCTTTATTTCAACTTGCATTGAAACTCGATTAAAAAAAAATACATTTCAACAAGCGACAATAAAGTTTCCTCATGTTTCTTGGAAAAGTAATTATTGTGACTACCAAGACATAAAAGACCGGGTTTTTTTGCCGGCGGTGTGACCGTTAATTTGAGTGAACTTTGTATCAAGTGATTTTAAAAGATGTTCTAAAACAAAAGATTATTGTCTTTGCTAGAAAGGGTTCAAAATCTGAACAACATTGAGCAGAATTCAAGCGGGTGACATTGCAAATAAACCTGCAAGGTTGTTTTTAAAGTATTTATTCAAGCCCAAATATGTACAGAATTTATTTACGTCCATCACTCAGCTCTCCGGCTTCTTGTACGTGTATCAGTTTTGCTGTCACTCAAATCAGTAGATACCGTGTGCGCATATTTCCTCGATTAAGTGCCCGGGGCGCTTATTTCAGATATCAGGTTTTCCCGATTGTCAATCTCCATGATTCAACCAGCTTTATTTTTATTTTGGGCAGGAAACCTGGAGTAATTGTGCCTTCTCTTCCTTCCTGACGTTTTAAAGGAGAGGGTTGGGTTGATATTTTGTTTCATGATTCTAAGGGGGCTGGGTGCTCATAATTATTCGAGGATGGGCGCCTGCTTGTGTTATTTCGGACTCAATCAATAGCCAAACTACGAAACACTAAAAAGGGCGATGAAAAATCTGGCTATAAAAAGAAAACAGCAATAAACTCACCACAGTGTGGTAAGAAAAATACCATTACCATATAACAACATCAAAAGCTCCCGATAATGTTGCTAAACTTGGTACCGGTAATATCCGATCGTTAATTAAATCTTCCTTCAAGTGTTTGCTCGCAACCCAAGCGATATATATGTAAATTTGCACATATTTTGCAAAGAAGAGTGGTAGGACGCTTTCCGAAGGTTTCCGCTGAGTACAAGCGAGATATATTTTGGCGGCTGTGGTTACTGCGTGAAGTACAACACAGGTAGGTCAAATTTAAATAGTTATTTTGTTTTTCTACCTGAAGAAAAAAATGCGATACATCCACAGAGAAAATATTAATATTGAAAATGTCTTCAGTGTGTAATCTTTTCAAACTATTAATATTAAGACCATAAGCTTATTCATTCTGCTAATTCTGCCATAAATATATTTCGTGTTTTAAAGAAAAATAGGTTGCTGAATTGTTTCCCTATATAGTTCACCCATATTTTGCCCACTTCAATAAAGCTATGAAGAATAAACAATGATATATCTAGGAAGACAAAACAAAGATATTGTATTTCGTATCACATTCTCGTAATCAATTAGACAAGTATAGCTTGTGTAGAATTAAACAATAACCCACAAAAATTGAGTTTGCGTCCCGTACGCGTAGCCGACCGTTACTACAGCTACCGTTAGAGCATGGATTTTATGATGTAATCTACAGCCGTTTAAATTCTTTGCCAATTTGTCCAGAAACACTTTCCGTCTGTGTTATCCAAGCCCCTTGAACATCGGACAAGATTTCACGTTGTGCAGGTGAGTTTGGGATAAATCGTTCATTGCAGCCAAGATATTCGCAGGCTAGTTGTTTTTTATTTGTCCATTATATTTCATTTGTATATAGATAGAAGTATTTCTGCTAGATAACATATTACTTATCTAGGCTCTCTCAGCTGAAGAACGAAGGAAAGGCAAAAAACAAACAAACAAGCAAACAGATGTAGAAAAGAAACGAAATGTTTCTCCTTGTTGATGTGTTTTATATATCTCAGTTGGGTTCGTTCACCACCTCACCTCACTCTTAAACAGCTAGCTTCGGAACAGGTTCAGTTAGATAAGCCGGAAACCAGCTCCGTCGTAATACATAAAGCTTCTTAAAAAGGAGGAGGAGGCGATTTTTAACGACGACTTTTAATGCTGCGTTGCAAATCATTATCGTGTAACATGGCGGGCTGAACAATTTTTAACGCAACATTTCGTTGCGGCAAAATGTTGCAGGTTTTTGAAAGCGATTCAAAAACCTGCAACGAACATGTTGCCGCAACGAAATGTTGCGGGCTGATGTTGCGTTAAAAATCATCCCGCGTAACACACTGTTGCCGCAACAATGTTGCGCTAAAAGTTGTCTCGTGTAACATGGTTTGGTGGTTTATGCTTATATCGGGAATATATAATAGGTGCTCTACATCTGAATTTTTCATGGTAAACGAAAGCCCCTGGCCTGTGTTTCCACACTGAAGGCCGGTGACTCTTAAATTTACGAGCGTGATTATTCACAATAAACATTTCATCGTGTCAGTATGAAAACTGTCCCCTTTAATTTTTTTCGCATCCGAAAAGATACAAGAAAAAAATACGATGTTTTACTGAAGAGCTAAATATATATAAAGAGCCGAATTTGGCAAATTGTGTTTACAAGAGAAAAGCGATTTCTGTCACTCATTTTTGAGTAATCTACGGCAGCTGAATTATATAATATCGACAAAATTACCAGATCACTTATTGAAGCAAACACAAATTACGTATTCCTGTCCGAATTTTAATTATTGTCAATTTAATACGAAAAATAAAAAAGATGGTACCACGCTGTTTTCTTTGGGTAAGGGAATTAATTAAAAATGCTGAGAACTGCTTGATTTGCCGCGGTTTTTAATTTTCGTTGTTCTCTCGTGGTTTGCGATCCTTCTCGTAAATATCAGTGTTGCATACCCCGCTGAGTAGAGAAGCTTGCTGCTTTTATTAGCTGTGACAAACTCTCGATCTGATTATGATTATAAATTGAAAATGCAATAACAGAAATGTTATTTTGTAGTGATCAATGCGTTAACCCCGGTTGTTCAAAGGGTGGATGACGCTATCCACCGGATAAATCACTATCCAGTGGATAAGTGTAACAAAACAAACTACGTTATCCACTGGATTGAATTCATCCGGTCGATAACGTGGGCGTGAAGCCTGTTTTTCATAAACAAATTAAACTAGCTATAAACAACGAAAAAAATGTACCCGATTATAGTTTCTTAAGATTTCAACTCAAAGTAAATGCTATGAGATATCCTCCCCACTCCCCTTTCAATGTTGGAGCTGAGCATTGTTGAAGTTACAGCGCTTTTCAATAACATGAGATCTCGGGAACTCTGCTCAATCAACGGTTTCGTTTTTCAGCGCTGCCGTCAATCATTTAGTAATCCATTCAAAGTTCACGTCCGTGGATTGTGATTGGTAGATTTCTTTCACGGTCCGTTGGTTCGAGTTGGTTGTCGTCGTAATTTTATGATTGACGGCAGCGAAAAACGCAATTGTAAGTTGGGTTTTGAACTTCAGAGTTCGCGTGTTATTGAAAGGTGCTGTAAGGACGAGAGGAGAGGAGGAGAGTAACTGACAAAGACTGATAACGAATGTGCATTACTATGGTACAGAAGATGAATAAATATCAGCTGCCAATTGAAATATTTCGTCTCTTCGTCAGTGGCAGTTGTCCGAATGTTTTCCATTTGCCCGCTGTTCTCGACTACCACACCTACCGCCGTAGAGGACCCCTACCTCCCCCTCCCCCGTCGTTTTCACGGCTACTATAACATTTTGAAAGTGTTGTGTCCACTACAAGAAAATATTATTAATTTAGGCTCCAGCTTATTAAATGCGCTGCTGGGGGTCGAAGACAACCATTCAAAATGGCGGATTTGGCGCCTGCAAATATGTGTACGTCGTACCATTTCAACCCGAATCCTCACTTTCGAAGTCCAAAACTTGTAATAAATTTTATCATGAATGAATTTCCAAAGCAGCAACTGTAAACAGTACATGCCATATGTTGAGATGAATGTCTGAAATGTTAGAATGAATTTTGAGCAACTGACCGACGTAATCATGCATAATGAGCGTGTTTTATTTTACCTTCATTTTGTGACTTACCCACGTACCTTAGTTTTTATTTTTACATTTTTTGGCTACCTCAGCCTACTTATTCGTAGATATTCGATTTGTACAAAAATTACAGAGTATTTGTTTGAATTCAGGGCAATTTTCTTCAGTCTTCGTCCACTTCAAGATGGCGGCGTCAAAACGTTTTCTACAAAAAGAACACAATTCACAAAATAATTGAGTTGTTTCGAACCCACATGCAGTACCCTGATTCCCTAGCACAACACAATCCATCCGCTAGCTGCCCGAACCACAAAATAAATTTTAAGGTCATTCCTTAGTATTGCACTGCGCATCCTTTCTGCGCATAATTTCGCGCGTAATTAGCGCGCGCACATTAAAAACATGGCGGCTTTTTCATTATGGCTATGCTCGCCAGAGAGGTAAATGATTGTTTTCTCGTAAACGAGCGTGGTGACCTATCATTTTTTTTCGCATATTTAAGTCTAGTAATCATCTTCTTTCTATACAAGGAGTATAGACCAATTCTCAGTGCAGGAAAATTAATAATCACTGAAAACGTGAAAAAATACGTGTTTTTGGTTGATTTTGTAAGGAATTATGAGATATTTTAGTCGATTATATCTCTTTCGCGGGCTGGTGACCTATTCTTTTTATTCTATATTTTGAAACATTACATCACAATGTTCAACTAGGGAAAGTTTCAGAAAGTTCCCAGTCAATAACTACATGTAAAGCCCCTTCCACACGAGCAAGTTTTCCTCAGTTGACAAGTTTTCACTTGACAATTTTTCCTTGCTCGTGTGGAAAGGGAAACTTGGCACTTTTTTCCTTGACAAGCGTCCTTGTTCCCTTTCCACACGAGCAAGGAAAAATTGTCAAGTGAAAACTTGTCAAGGAAAACTTGCTCGTGTGGAAGGGGCTTTAACGTGCTCATCGTTTTATTATGAATAAATCAATGATCGTTGCCTAACAGCATAATTCTAACCACTTTTTAACCCCAAACTGTTGGTTGGCCTTCAAATTCTAAACTGTTGATTCAGGGACACCCAACATTAGTTCCCATGCCCCTTTTGGTTACTTATTATTATTTTAATATTATTATTATTGTTAGCTGGGAAACAGACAATTTTTATCCAGCTGTCTGGGAATTTCCCCGTGTGTCATGCTGGCAAAGAGGAACAGATATATTTTTCCCAGCAACGCAGAAGAACACCTGGAAATGCTTTTATATCATTTATTTTCATTTATCTGGGTAAAATAATGCATTTTACAAAAAAATGTTCGTTGCGTGCCCCTGTCCATACACATTAGCTGATTGTTTAAGAATTTCTCAACGCAAAACCATTTGGAAAAACAAAGCCGAGATTCCAGACATCGTGGTAACAGAAAGATTGCTGGAAAAATGTCTTAGTTTTGCAATGTAAATATATGCCACTACAGTTGTTTTAATAATTGTTCTTAATAAATTAAAACTTATTTTAACCAAGCTTCTGGAAAAGAAAGATCTCTGAAGAAACAAGGTCATCAGCTTTGGTAAGCAAGACTATTGAATTTGCTATTGCGAAGACGTATCTCAGTACCGCGGAATGAATAATGATCGCAGCTCTTGAGTTCGAGTAAAAACAGCGTTGTTTTGTTTGTCGAAAATATACGTGAAATTGATGTGGAGAAGATTTTTGCAAAAGCTTGTTAAAACGTAATTGTTTATCATTCTAGTTTCGTCGCGAGGCTCGTAATTTACCGTTCAAATCATAATCATCAATACAAAAACAAGGAACGTTTGTTCAACAGTATATCTAATTTTCCCATCATTTCCTTAAACACGGAGCGAGCATATAAACGGAATGGAAACAGCACTTTGTTGGCTTGAATTGCATGAACAGAGCTAAAATGGCAGAAGAACTCCTGGCAATGGTCGTGAAACAGTTGAACGTTTATTATTTGCTCGGTTCACCTATTTGTATAGGAAATCGTATGAACGCGAGTGCAATTCGTGATTTATGGGCACAAGTGATGTTTTGAAAGTTCTCAAAATTGCACGAGCCTTTAGGCGAGTGCAATTTGAGAACTTTCAAAACATCACGAGTGACCATAAAACACTAATTGCACGAGCAGTTCATACGATTTTTTGTTATAATATCCTCAACAAAATTTTGCTGCGGCCATCACGCTACTCTGCACACGAAACGCTTCACTAGTTTCCTACTTATTATTATTTTCATATTATTATTATTGTTAGCTGGGAAACAGACAATTTTTATCCAGCTGGCTGGAAATTTCCCCGTGTGTCATGCTGGCAAAGAGGAACAGATTATTTTTTCCCAGCAACGCAGAAGAACACCTGGAAATGCTTTTATATCATTTATTTTCATTTATCTGGGTAAAATAATGCATTTTACAAAAAAATGTTCGTTAGGTGCCCCTCTTGATTAGGGACTGTGCAATAATTACCAGGAGGGGGGTATTACCTAATATTTGGCTGCACGAAGCCCATTTTCCAACCCCCCCCCCCCCCCTCCCTCCTGATAATTATTGCACAGTCCCTTATATAACCCAAAACAATATTTACGGATTGAGGCGAATTTGATTTTAGTTTTGTAACTTTTTAAAAGTGAGATTTTTCGTTGATATTGTTTGTCCTTCAGTTTTTACTTTGACTAAGGTCAAACACAACAAAACATTTGCAGTTAAAAACGCTTTCATACAAGAAAAATTAAAACCTCGATTGACTTTTAATCCTACATGTAGATTAGGGCGCCAATCGGCTTTCGAAAAATCTTGTCCTGAGGCATCCGGCAGCTTTATACATTAATTTCAAAAAAAGCTTTTGAAAACTTGTTAAAGTGCCTAGCTATAAAACCTCGTCTTATTAGCAGCTATTTTCTCCAAATCAAATGATTACAGTTGACGAGAACGGTGGACAATGTGTGTGTTTTTAAAATACAGTGGAACCCGGATTTCTCGAACCCTCCATTTCTCAAAAACCCTCATAACTCGAACCAAAAGTCGTTTCCCTTGGATTCGTTTCACTAGAATTTTACCCCCGATATTTTGAACTCCCGATTTCTCGAACGAATTTTAGTTTCCCTTGGAGGCTTGAGAAATCTGGATTCCACTGCAACGTCACTGAATTTTAATACTGTTAGTGTTATTTAGTTGAGAAGTGAGGAAAGCAAACTATCAGTTAAGTAAATAACTCGGTAACTAAAGTTTATCAGTTTACACTGTTCTCCCTGTGTCCCTGTGAGGCCCTGGTGACTATAGTGTAATACTTGAGGAAATTAAATGGTTACCATGGTGACGCTAGTACACTGTTTAAACAAGAAATTCCGCTATAAAAGGGCGAAATGCAAATTTGTACTCTTGCAGTCGTGGCACGTTGTTGAGTCAAGCGTCCTACAAACTAGCATGCTTCAAAATCTCATGAAACCAAAATATATCATCAACAAAAATAAGATATAACTTGCTAATGTTTAACAGAACATTCTTAGAAAAAATGCAACAAATTTTATCAGTAACGGTCATTGAATATAAAAAGCGCAGGTTATTTGTCAGCTGTTTACGTTTTGATGGTTGATTGACAACTAGGTGTGAGAATGGCCAGGCCAGGCCCCTTTTATACCTGAACTTCTTGTTTAAAACTCTTTCAATCCTAAATCGCATTTATCAAAATCAATGTGTTGAAAATTATTATAAACATTCAGGGGCACCCAACGAACCTTTTTTTGTAAAATGCATTATTTTACCCAGATAAATGAAAATAAATGATATGAAAGCATTTCCAGGTGTTCTTCTGCGTTGCTGGGAAAAATATATCTGTTCCTCTTTGCCAGCATGACACACGGGGAAATTCCCAGCCAGCTGGATAAAAATTGTCTGTTTCCCAGCCAACAATAATAATAATATTAAAATAATAATAAGTAACCAAAAGGGGCATGGGAACTAATTAAACATCAATGGAAAACCTTTCGAATATTGTTTTGTATAATGTATTGCCGTCTCAAACAGTTTGAATATTCGGGAAATTTTATATTCCCTTTTCTCAGGAAATAATGACCGTGTAATCATTACTATTTCCCAGCCTAAAAAATAGACCGAAATATTTTGCCAGCCAGCAAGAATTCGGCTGGGGAACAGATAAAGTGAGGAACAGATTCGTTGGGTGCCCCTGAACATTCTAGATTGTTCTTCAGCACAAATTGTTTTATTTTTCGTAATACGAAGTATATTTTATGAAAGTTGGGGTTTATCTGTATAAATCTCTCATGATTATTAATGAAGGACTTACAAAGATAACTTCAAGTCATGCATGGGCTCCACTCTTTTTAATACATTAGAAGTCTTGTTACTTACGTATTCATGTGGGGATGTAAGTAAAATGAGTGTTCTTGAATAACAAAGAAATTGGTGTCAATTTCGTATCGAAAAAGAATTGCGTGATAACCATTTAATACAAAGAAGAAATACTTCACTGCCCACGCAGCTCGCGCATGCAGAGAATATGAAATCCACAATTATTTAAAGAACATACATAAAATATTAGCCAGTACATGTACACGTTGCATGATATGGAACAAAAAGAATCTGGCCTTTTTCTTTCACTCGTATGTATCCGTATAGTTCATACAACTGATCATACACATATGCAGGTAGTTTTCGTTAAACTGAAATATCGTTCTAAAGCTAGGAAAAGGCCAGAGAAATTTAACCAGAAATGTCACCATAAATAAAATAAATGGAAATATTGCTCACAGCGACTTTCTAAATTATTTTAAGTGGCTAATAGTAAATATTATGCTCAAAATTATAATGGATCTAAAATTTTCAGTTGAACAATTTATTGTAGTAACCCTAACTTGTAATGTAAGTTTGAGTCAAAACAAACATTTAGTATTTCAAGTGGCTTGTTAGTTTATCGTTATATTTCACTGTAGCATTTATTTTTCTTTGCGTTGCATGCATGCCGTCTGGTTTTATTGTTTCATTACATTTTTTCAATTATATAGTGCGGAAATTAGGCTGAATTAATTAATAATAATCATGTTTATCTTTATTATGAAAATATCATAGGGGGAACGATGGCAATCTCTTTCTCGACATATTATTTCGTATTTATATCATGAAAGGTAAACTTGTAGTTGGAGTTCAGTTCAGTCCTCCGTTTGATAAAATGGCACTTGTTTTGTCTTTGTCCCCATTTAAAACTGACAAAAAAATTAAACAAAACAGCTCCTCAAACACAAGGCGGTTTAATTGTCTGTTATTTTCTGGAAGAACAAACTCTTAAAGGAGTCAGACTTATTAAAGTATACTTAGGATCATTTGATCTCCAGTAGATATAATATCTTCAGGGTCTCGTTCGTAATTTTCTTTTTTGTATTATTAATATTTAACGCAAATTGTTTCCCGACAGCCACAATAATTTACTAGACATACCAGGGAGGTGATAATTTCTGCTGCTACTCATAAAGCAGCCAAGCATATATTGATACAGTCGATGAACAAGGTTCGCTGTTGGAAACACCTCAGATCTGAATAGAATTCGAGGTAGGGAACTCAGTTTTAAGTGGTCATTCATTCTTGTTCGATCATTCATTCTTGTTCGTTCGCAGCAGTAGTTAAATAAGATATATTGTTTATTTTGTAGTTGTGGACTGACCATAGCGATCTCATACGGCAGACTAGTTTTCTTTCATCGTTGGTGTCAATATATAACAATTATTTCTCTTCAAGAATAAACAATTTGGTTTCCGTTTTAAAGCATCATCTGGCACCAAAAATAAGTCTTTTTTTTCCGATTTCAAAAAATAAGTTTATGCGTGCCAAACCATCCATCATTATTACATTTTGAAGACCTTTGTGCAGGGATTCTCGGAATCGCCTGCTCAATCAAGTTCAATTCATTGCCAACAAAGACTTGAAGATCCAGTTTGGCGTTGTCGACAATGATTTCAATAATGGTTATATATATTTTTACCTTTACAAGACGACTTATCCCAAAAACATCAACTAATTCAACTAATCCTCGATTTCAAATTTACTCTGAGCTAAGTTACGCAACGAACAAACAAAAAAACGAAATTGCTAAGCTGAACAAGCCATAGCCGGATAATATAAAATGCAAATAATATGGAAATATGCTAGCTAGAATCTCGGTGAATTCTGAGGCGTGGGCTGAAGAGCAGATGGGCGCGTAGCAAACCGTCGGTAAATGTACGAGGATCATGATTCTGAGGCGCAGTCAATTACTCGAGCGCGAAGCTATGGTCACTTGGTCCTAGCAGCAGCTATAGATCGAACGGTTCAATTCACTACATGCGAACTTTACTCGAGTGTTACACGGAGGGCCCATGAAAGTTTGTCGGGCTGGTTTTTACAGCCGGGAATTTCAGCACAAATATTAATTTTAAAGGAGAGAGAGCCTCTCTGCATGTTATATTCACCAGGTAAATTCCAAATTTCCGTGAATTGAACAAGTATTGTTTACATAGAAAGACATAACATAGCTGAATAGTCAATTTTGTCTTCCTCTAATTCAATGCACTTGAAACCTCATTTACTACTCTAAAAAGCGTATGTTTTTGTAAACCAGGCTGCATTAACACTCACTAAGCCTGATCTTACATTCAAATATTTAGCTTATGCAAATGTTATTTTTAATCCGATTGAGTGTGTTGGAGAAATGTCTCACGAAAGTCTAATCCAGGCTTAATCTCATTACTGACACTGCATATTATACTCAGGAACCAAAGATGAAGATCGCCTAGCTTAAGTAAGTAAGGGTTTCAAGCGTCAAAATTAATTAGGGAGGATAATCAGAAGTACCAGCTGTCTCCTCGCCCCAACCCCCTCGAGAGGCCAGGCGAGAGGGATGGAGGGTTGGGGCGAGGAGACGGCTGACACTACAGGGAATACTGACAGCCAATTAAAACAATTGTTCAGTGGTAATTGTGGTAACTGAATATCAAACGTGTCCTTTGTGGCTCCGCTGCCGCAAATAATATGAAACAGGTCATCCAAGCTTTATTTTCGTTCATTTTTTCGAGTTTTCCACTTCCCAATCACTCTGTAACGCTGATGCTTTCGGTATCAGAGTATTCAGTCTCAGATTAAGCCTTATTTTCAGACTCAATTTAATACTGGCGAAGATCTGAACTCGACATTAGTTCGTCTGCTCCATGGCTGAAATTCAGACGAATCTACATAATCCCGGATACAAAGAATTTCAGCAGTTCACCACCCATGTCTGTTTATATAATTATAAAGAGGACTGTTGGGTATAATTACCAGTCAGTTAAACATTGACGAGTAAAAATGCCCAGCCGTATTACACAAATTTCCGCTGAATAAATTGTTTATTATATGACTTAATTCATTCCTAAACTATAGGCTTTCAACAGTGTTTTCCTTAGCGCGTGGTCAGGGGGACTAAGACGAGTGTAATACGGTGTCATATTTGCACTCGTTTTGGTGCGTATTCGCTCTCTAGAATGCTATGTCGTATAATAATTCCCTATACTTATCAGTGGGGGAAGAAATCGATATATCACCAAGATTGGTGATAGATATTGAATGACTTGCCGACATGCATATATTGAGCATGACATGCATATATATTGAGCATATATTTGCATACCGACATGCCTGTGACACGAAATTTGAGACCAAGCCGTGTAGAATGGCTCAGTGAAAAATGTAAATATACTGATGTAGAAGCTATCACACGACTACCAAAAAAAGAACGAGACCAATCTTCCAAAATAAGGACAGAAAAACGCTAGTGTTTAATACTGAAAGCCGAGTTTTATTATAATGACTCTTTTACCCTTTCACTCCCAAGAGTGCTAAGTTCAAAACTGAGGAAGAAATCGTGAGTTTCGTTTTGCAAAATTGTAAAAAATAAACAGTATCACATAAGTACTGCTCAATAGCTTTCATTTGAATGGTCACACACTAGGGTTTCATCCACAGACTCAACAAGTACAACCACATTTATTGACTCAAGGTTGGACTCTGGGAGTGAAAGGAGTTAAACTTTGCTGATAATAATGCACCACTCTCGGCAAACGCTCGCGCCAAAGTTGAGCATATATTTGCATATTTCACGCTACTTTCGAAAACGTTTAAAGGTCAAATGCAACGAAATTTGGCATTTTTTTCTTTTGTCGCGAAAACTGTTCTTTATACTAGCATCAATCATACTCAACCCTCAAAAGCTGGTTTGGGGCGATCTGTGGCGCTATAAGGCACGAAATTCGATAATTTCCGAGAATTTCCGACGGCTTAACGAAAACGAACCAGGAATGACCGCGCTTGGAATGGAAACGAATTTATTGTTTTTGTGATGTCATATGTGGTGAGCTTATTTTCACGCGTGTTTTCGCTCGTGTTTTCGCGCGTGTTTGAAGCTTGTAATTTGCTTGGGTCAAGTGTTCTGGTTTGTTCGGAGATTATTCCATAGTGTATTGACGAAAATGGATGAAGACCATGACATCTCCTTTGAAAATGCTCAAATTAATCTCATCCATTCCTTGCATCTCTTCTCGTCGTTAAGGAATGTAAAAAAGCTTACGCCTGATTAGCGACCTTAAGCAACCACGACGGCGACGGAAACGAGAACGTCACAAAACAATAGAATTAATTAGTAGTACAATTGCTCCGCACGTGCGTTTTGCATTTTAGTACATTTCTTTGCCGTCCTCTGCAAAACAACAACGTCAAATGACCACATTCACGGTATTATGGAGAACGTGAACACACGACGGTGAATTTTCCTTTCTCTATCTGGACTTGAACTCTGTCCCTGCGAATTCAGCTCCTGGACGTGTTGGAATAATCGCGAAATAGTTTATAGCAATGTGAATTCACTTTTTAAGTGACGTTTTGAACAGTTGCTACAGTTAAAAGCAGCACAAATTAAAACACCATACTTGTTGATGTTTTGAAACTGCAGAATTTTGTAATTCTCGCTCTTCTCGCGGACTCGCGCGTGTATGTGACGTCATATGTGGTGAGCTTTCCATTTCCGACAATTTTCCGAAGTTTGCCCGAACGCTTCCGTTTGTGGAAGCAAGAAATAAGGCGGTTTTCAAAGTAGAATATCTCGGCGACGTTTTGTCCAAATCGTTTCAAACTTCAGAATATGATTGTTCAGAATATTCCCTATGATTTCGACTTAAAACTAATCTTATTAAAATTTCATTGCATTTGACCTTTAACCGAAATTGTCCTTTCTTTTGTTTGACGTTTCATAAAACAGGAATTCGGCCAAATTAATTCGTCAACGATCCATCTTAGCAATCCTCAGTTGCAAAATTCGGACCGCTCAGGGAACCAATCAGAATGTTCCTTTTATCATGGACCAGTAATTTTTTTGCCATATATATAGACTTTATAGTGTCCGATTAAAGCGATTAGGCTACTCGCCCACATTTTCACTTAGCGATAGTCAATTCGGCTGCGCCTTGTTGACTATAAACGAAAGTGAATAATCTAATTGTTTAAGGTGATATACATTTCTGATCTCGCTAGCTCAGTTGGTCCTGTGCGCGAGAGAAGCAAAACAAACTCGTTTCAGGTGTGACGTCACATGTGGAACGCGCGAATCCCATCTCTTTATTTGCTCAGCAATTATATCGTTGCTTAGAGAGAATTTTCCAAACCGATTGATTCAAGCTAAAAGGAAAATGTTTTTGCTGGAATAATTGGCAACCATATAGTGCCATGTTAATAAGCTATTTATGCAGAATAGAGCGGCCTGAATTGATCCACGTATAAACACCTATAATTGTATTTTGTCAGGTTTTGTGCACGGTCAAGGCCAAAAAAGCGAACAACAAGATATAACAAAGAACTTTGCCGGGCTTCATAACCATTTCGCTCTAGTTACTACGAAATTAACGGAGTAAGAAATTTTTCCGTATACCGATTAATAGCCGCTTCATAATTTATTGATATACCCTGAAACTACAGTCGCGTTAATGGATATTTTCGGTGAATTTTTAATCTCTTCAGATCTAGGGGCTGTATTAACGCACTATATTCTTGCAACTGATTATCGGCCCCATAAATAAACCTTTATCGTGATTGGACATTAATGTCGATAAAAGAGTCATTAAAACCTTAAGAGTTTTAACATCTCCAGATATTGCAGATAAGCTGTTATCTAAAGACATTTATATCTTCAAAACAGTATATGCATATTTTAAAACTGTTTTAAGATTATCACTTCAGAGCACTCTGAATGCGAAGATAATTATCAGATCAGTGTTGTGCTAGCCTAAGGGCAATGCTGGCAAAATATTTATTAACGAAAACATATATTGTTTAAAAACATTTTCAGTTTCGCTCATAACCTATGCTATTTATTAACTTTTCTAACATAACATCATCTTATTTGCTATAAACTGACAGAGATTATAGACATAAGTATTTGTTTAACAGAAGTCGAAGTTCTCGAGCCAAAAAAATATTTTATTATTATTATTTTTATTATTTTCCAACTCAAAGCTGTAATATTGGAGTTATCAATTATAGCAGGGTGTAAACCTTGATTGGCTAGTGAAAGAAACTGTCTTAAAGAATATTAAAATGTCTGAAAATGGACATATATTGTCGATAGTATGAGCTGGAACAAAGAGCGGCATGGAACCGAAAAAACCCTCAGACATTTAGACGTCAGAAATAAATGAGTACTGGCAAATAAATGACTGGTTTTTAATGGCGGAAAAAATCAATAGCGATTTGAAGCCGGTTCCACAACATTAATTTACTGAGGATTTCCGTCTGTTAAGCATTCCATATGCTTCTGCTTGCGATTTTAATCTTTTTGATGTGCTTGGTTTTGAAACGTTTGTTTACAATATCGTAAAATCTGTAACCCAGCCCCTTGAGGTATCACACATTTTCTATTCTTAAACATATTGTAAGCAATGCAGAATTCGCGTTTAAGTGGAGATATGTATAATGAATCATTATTAATATTGCATGCGGTGCATGCGAAGATGTATGGCTAATAAATTAACCACATTTGATACTTTAACGTCATAACTGTGTTCAAGTCCCCAAAACAATTAGGCGAAGGCAAAAGTAAGACGCACATTTCGAGAGAGAGTCCTTATTTCAGCGCAGATTGTTGTGGGTGCAAGATCTAAGGATTAACAAAGCACTGAATAGTGGAAGTGGGGTAAGGCTTTGCTTAACTCTTTTATTGATATTTATAACAAAACTTATGAAGATAGGTATGCATTCGCGAACTAACCGAATGCGGATGTTTTTCTTTTAGTAAAATTAGTAAAGACGCCCATTTGCGCAAAGGTTGATTTGTGTTAAGTGTACCAAACAATTAATTAGACAAGGCAAAAGTAAAGTGCACATTTCGAGAGAGACTCCTTATTTCAGCGGCGACGACTGTCGATGTAAGAGCTAAGAATTAACACAGCAATGAATAGTGGAGTTTGGTAAGGGTTTGTATACACTTAGCTCTTATTTTATTGATATTTATAGCAAAACGTATGAAGATAGAGAAACTCGTTTTATTCAAAAGGAGACTTCAGTCCGGCTTTGAGTTCTATGTATAGGTGAAAATATCAGTTTTAACTGAAGCGCACGCGAACTAACTCAATAACGGAAGTTTTTTTTAGTAAAATTAGTAAAGACGCGCATTTGCGCAAATTTTAATAATGCGACGTATCGTGTCAACAGCATGGGATCTAGCTTGTTAGAAATGATTTGAAACATATTTATCATTCGACCGGTACCCGTTAACAACACTGGATCGATTTTGCAAACTGACTGTCAACTCCAAACTCTGAACGTTTTCTTGCGGCATTTCTCGGCGGTAATTCCCGCTTCAGAATGACCTTGAAATTATTCGCTTTGATCAGCCGGAGATTCCCATTCATTTAATTGTGTGCCACACGACGGGTTCTTCTCGTGTCAAAATCAATCCTTTGATAATTCCGTATTTTGAAATCCTAAACTACCTTATTGATAAATTCAAAACGCCAAACAACTCAGCATGAATCGGCGGTATGACGAAGTTACTTTTAAACGCTATTCAAATGCTACCTTTTGAATTTGTACCGATTTTTCAACAACAAAATACCACAGCTTCAAAGCTACAAATATTTGAACAGATTTAAAACTCCCCTGCGTTTAATTTTCATCTTTTTTTAAATTGCGCAACGAAATTCAATCCCATGTCGGTTATTACAATTTAATTTACATGTTGCGTTTCACTGAGAAACAAAAATTTACTGAGAATCTATTTCTCATCGAATTCTCAATTTCTCTTGGTCGTTTTGAATTCTTCATTGAAACTGACGCGTAAATTTTGAACTTGCAATCACTGGTCACGCGTGAGGAAGATTAGCTGTAAGCTGTGTTTACGATCGAAAGAAAAACATCATCTATTTGTAGATAGCTTAAAAACCACCTAAAAGTATTTATGAACATTATGAGATAAACACCGGTCATTGGTATAACTATAAACTTCAACACAGTGGCCACCAGGACTAACCGGAGCAGAACACGTTTACTACAGTGAAATCCCGATTTTTCGAGCCTCCAAGGGAAACGAAAATTGTTTCGAGAAATCGGGGGTTCGAAATATCGGGGGTAAAATTACAGTGAAACAAATCCAAGGGAAACGACTTTTGGTTCGAGTTATTGAGATGTTTGATCGAGGGTTCGAGAAATCGGGATTCCAAACTGTAGAAACGTTTGAGTTTCAGCTGTAGTTTATTTTTTTCCTCAAGCTTACTACCGCAGCCAGGCTGGACAATTAAATGAACTAAATGACGCCATGGCTAATTCGTCATGGTGCGAATGGCGACTTCTAGCTAGTGTAATAATATAAGATTCTGATTAAGTCTCATTAATTTACGCGAATTGCACCAAGATTTTCAAGTATTCAGTGAAGGACAAAAATCTCGCGAAACGATTAACGGTACTATAGGTAAAAGTTTTTTTTTTTTTCAGCTTAGCATACGTTTGAATTCTAATGAATATATGAATAGGATGGTTTACGGTACTTAGAACCAGTTCTGATGCCCTGAGGCTTAACTGCCTAATGCATCGAAAATTACAGCAAACGCCTCTATGTGTAAGCAATTTGTCAAGTAATTATGCAAAAACTTCGCGGTATAGTAATATAAAACACACCGACACATTTTGAATTAAGATCTGGCGAGCTCTGACAATCTCCAGTCACAATAAAAACGAAAAAGTAGCGCTTAATCATAAATCCATTCTGTTTATTCCCACGTGGAAAAGGATCTATGTTAGAAAAAGCGTTTTAGACTAGATTAATTTTGCGACAATCTTCAATTATTTATATGCTTCTTGTTTGTCGGTGGTGAAATATATTGCTTCCAATTAACAGGTTTTAACAGGTTTTTAATACCTTTCCTTGTTTTCCAAATAAGCAACTTTCTCCCTTAAAGATGATTTCCAGCCCGTACTGCGCGCAATCTCCGCCCGGCAATGTTTTTGAGTCTCAAACGAAGGAATGTACGTAAATACTAGCCAAAATAAAAATTCCGGGACAAACTTTCCTTTTTCTTAATTATTAACGCCAAATATCCTTGCCAAACAATAATAACCAGCGGAAGAATCTTGACGTTATCCTAAACCGACGTTTCAGCTCATCGAGCATTCCGTGGCGGCAAACCCTGAGGCTGTGTAGTACAGGCTGGAAATCATCTTTAAGCTTGATAAATGTTTATGACAAATAACCAGACAGAACTAGAATTAATCTCGTCAACAAAAGCTACAACTGTACATGTATGCCTGGCTGTTAATGAATGAGTTTTATGCATTAAAAACGTGGAAGCAGAGTTGTTTTGGAAAGTTTCGAACTGTTCAAAACCCCTCTTGTGTTTGTTTCGCGCTTAAAATCGCTTTTCATCACATTAAATAGTCTATGTCGCCAATTAAAAAGGATTAAAAAATAGCAAAAAATACTCAGTTCAAAATGTATTTTTGCTTAATTAGCCTTGGCTTTATCAAACCGCATTTTAATTAGCCTCAATTGAATTCGTTAAGGCGGTGTTTAGCACCACATAAAACAACAATGGCTTTTCTGGGCGGAGTTAACAGAATTTTACCACTGCGCGACGACTTCCAATGCCTACACCGGGCGCCTAGCTAGTACCCTCCTCAAACAGCAAAACATCGTGATCATTCCCGGGAAAATTAATTTAAGTTGAACTTAGATGAAAACACCAGAAGGGATTGCATATTTGCCTTTATTTTTCAGTAATCTAGTCAATACAAAAGCAGCTATACTAACTTTATTCAATCCATCTTAGACAGTTTATTAAAACCTGTTATGATGTCGGAAGAAATTAGGACGAAATCCATTAGAAAATCGAGTAATATTTATGGCCAGTGGAAAAAATCCTGTACTATGACGCTATACGCTTTCACGCTTAAACTAGACATTCATAAGCCATATCTTAACGGTATTCACCAAATAATATAACTCCAAAATCAGCTTAAATTGCTTTCCGCCTTGAGTTTCCTCCAGTGAAATGGGTTGAGTCATGAGAGGTGGCAGAAACATGGCTGCCACCTCTCATGACTCAACCCATTCACGGGAGGAAACTCAAGGCGGAAAGCAATTTAAGGATTTTGGAGTTATATTATTTGGTGAATACCGTTAAGGTATGGCTCATGAATGTCTAGTTTAAGCGTGAAAGCGTATGGCGTCATAGTACAGGATTTTTGTCCACTGGCCATAAATATTACTCGATTTTCTAATGGATTTCGTCTTAATCATTATCCTCGACCCTGCTACTAGCTGGATTTGTTCTCGGTAGTCCTGAGTTTAACTCCTCGGTCGCGCTTTGGTTAGCCTCCCACCAGTTGGGATTCTTAACAGTTTATGCTCAATTTACAAGTATTTGTTTGTTGATTTATAGTGTCCACAATAGCTGTTATTACAGTTGAGCCTGCAGTCAAATATTCTTTTGTTTTCAAAAGTATGCAAACGAGGCTATTGGGTCAAAACAATGCCAGATTAGCCAGTGTACATCCGCCTCCTCCCCTAAAAAAAATTGTCCTCTCTAGCCGATTTTTCCTGGAGGGGGGAGATGACGGATGTGACACAGGCTATGCCAAATTGACCCTTTCGCCTCGTTTGCATGTCAAACCGCTGACATCTGTAAGCTGTACTAAATCTTGACACTAAATAAAGTTGTTTATTTTATCTTTTATTTTATTATTTCAAATTCGAAACACTTTGTAGTATTAAAAAATGAGGAGCTTATTCAAAGCTTATTCTGACGTGCCATAATGCCGCATCAATAATAACACTTCTTTCTTTTACAGATCCTTATTCCAACATGCAGCTTCCCCAACTGATTATTTTTGGCGTTGTCCTCTTGGCACAGTCATTTCTCGTGCAAAGCATCTTTCTCCCTTGGTCAAAAAGCAAGAATGAGACAACCGATGGCTTTCGCATTTCGAAAACACTCATTGATCTAAACAAGAAATATAACTCTTTTGGAGGCAAGCTACTTGAACGGCTAAAGAACACGACCAGGCAAGTATCTTTGGACCAGAGATGTTTTGGTGCCAACGATATGCCAATATCGGTGTCTTTTCACAAGAGTCACCCGTACGCCTATTTTGAAACCGGTAAAAAATTTCTTCACATCCGGGGAATGATGCCTTCTATACTAGCGGGGATCCTTGACTACTGTTGCCAAGGAGGAGTCGACAAAGTCAAGTTCGCCAAGTTATTGCGCACGCCGTTGGAGGCGGAAGATCATTTCCTAAGTGAGAAAGTTAACGAGTATGATTTCACTTTCCCGATTCACGCGCCCGCGGGAACACGATCGTTTCGGGACCACCCGTTCATCCCGCTAGTGCGCGCGCCCAGTGTGGTGCTCCTGGCGTACGATGGGAACGAACGAACAACCAAGACCCACGCTATTGCCACGACCATCCTGAAGGCCTGGCCCATCATGGTGTTTATTTTACTCACAGCTACCTTTTCTGGTATCATTATTTGGTTCTTGGTAAGCAATATGATGCATGCTTATATGATTGCAACTGTAGCTTGACGTAACAGACGTCTGTCAATTCTTCCCCGCTCGAAAGACGTCTGAAATTCGCCCGAAAAAAATTCCACACTGATGACGCGGCTGTACAGACTGAGTGATCCGTGTAGTACGTGTCTCTGATTGGCTGTTGCTCGGTCATGAATATTTATGCCCAAATCAGTGAACAACCAATAAGAGACACTACACGGATTTCATCATGAGCAATGAATTTTTCTGGTCGAATCTTAGACGTCTCTTTCGCGCACGGGCCCGGGGGCGGAGAAGTTGGTAGAATTTATCACCGGGAGTCTACAGATCTGCATATGTCAGTTGAAGCAAGTAAAGAGTGATTCGTTCTTACCAATCAAAAGCAACAAAAGTTTCTGTTACTGCAGCTTCGAGCAGCTAGTTTAATTTGTGTTTCGCGTTTAATTTCATTGGTAAAAGTTAAAGAGCTACGTCACGGATGGCGCATCTTTAAAAGATTGGCCAATTTTTTCAAGTTCGCCATTCGCAATCCGCCTTAATCTTCTCCATTCTCAACCATCCTTGTTCCTGTTTGGTTTATTATCACCTCTTTGGTGTTTCTCTACCTCGGTAAACTATTATTTTGAGGCTTTCTTCCTGATTTGAAGGTAATTTTACACTTCGCAAAAATGACTTAAAACATCATGACATAGCTCCTTTAAGGGTGCTTGTTTCGTGTATCAAATACCGTATGCCATTTTTTTAATTTTAAAAAGTGCGTTACATTTAATTCAGAAAAATTTGAAAAATATTTCGAATTTTGTGCTCAGTCAAAATTAATTTGTCAGAAATCGTTTTGTTTATAACATTTTTATTATCCCCAGGATCATCGCCAAAATCCTCAGGAGTTCCCTCAGACGTTTATGAAAGGAGTCTGGGAAGGATTTTGGTGGGCACTGGTTACCATGACAACAGTAGGGTAGGTAACATATAGTTCAGTTCATCCCCTTACTCTGCGAAATAAGTATTTATGAGAGCCATCTTTCTCAACAGCTATGGGGATCGTTCTCCCAAGTCAACTCTTGGCCGCGTGTTCTGCATTTTGTGGATTATCACGGGCCTTATTATTATATCTATCTTTATTGCCATGGTAACAGCCTCGCTTTCAGCCACGACCCACCCATACTTTCCCATCCATGGATCACTGGTAAGTGACGATTTGTTTTTCAGTCTATTGTCTGGTGACAACTGCCCGCGCTGTGATTGGTTGCAAGTCAATCCACCGTACGGAAAAAGATGGCGTCTGTACATTTTACTACAATACATTGTGTATGCTAGGTTTGAAGTTTTTAGAACTTTTCTTTTTTTCAATTTCATCTTGACTACAGATTGGAGTAGTGAACGGCAGTGAGGAATACAAACTGGGAGTGTTGATGAATGCGGAAATGAAGAGTAAGAAATATATATTACATCGCGATACAAATATTAATTAACGCTTACAGTTACTGCACGTCATTAGGTTATTTTAATAACCTAATTAATTAAAATTAATTTGAATAACATTACTCAGAAAATCGGATTTCTTTGTAGTTAACTTTTGAACAGTGGTTGTCGATCACTCGTGACTAGAGCAAACTCGCACCCTGATGTCGTGAATTTCTAGAAAGCATCGACTGGACTCTTGTTCCCGGGTTGTGGGTCCAAGCCAAGCCTGGCAAGACACTTCACTCTCTCAGTGTCTCTCTCTCTACCCAGGAGTATTGATGGGTACCCGCAAATTGTTGGGAAAACCTGAACAATTGCTGGATGGACTAATAAATAAGTTCTACGCAAACAGGGGATAAAGAATTTGAGCTCTCGTCAATTCTCGTTGACTCTCCTTCTCGTTCAGGGATGATCGGCCAACACGCGATTGTTTTTTTTTTTCGCTGATTGTTTTTCTTAACAGTTTTGTTTCGTTAATTTTCAGTCTTTTCCAAAATATACGACATAACGGATGCTCTGCTCAAATCGGAAATCGACGGTGCCTTTGTGGACAGTTTCACCATCACAGCACACTTGAACCTTATTAAGGACCACCCAATCAGGATTGAGCGTACGATTGAGCACCCGGTGACGTACGGCATAGTTTTGGCGGGAAATTCATCGCAGATGGCAGAGTGCTCGAGGCGTTACATTGAAAACTACCCGCGAAGAGTTTTTCAAAACATTGCTGATCATCTCAAGCCCCTCAAGGTACTGATCTATTGAAAAAAATAATACATTTTAATTCTTACTTGAATTATTAGAAAACTGTTGTCAACGCTCATATATATGCTGGGAGAATTAAACGCGAGAACAAAATGCTTTTTTTCTTGTCTGGAGTACAACCGATTAAATAGAACTGCGGTTCTGGTTCACATAAACTTTCGAATCCTCCCAAATTTTCTCTCGTGTTTTCATCACTCCAGTTTTCATCAGCTGCAGCTCCATCAGCTGTTTTCATCGAGCTCCCGTGCTCAATTTTGTGATATGTGGATAATAAAGTTACTACTACTATACTCAGACTATGTAAACAGGCGAGCCATTTTCTATTTCATTAAATATTGAATTTATCAATGTTCCTGTTGTTAGCGAAAACACCAGGAGCCCCCAGCCTTCTCCCGACTCGGGGCAAACAGGCGGCATAGAAGCATCTATTTCCCATGGGTGAGGTGAACGTATCAGAAGAAATGGTAAATGGAATTACAGTCGAAGTTCCCGTAAGCGGACTCCTTAATGGGAAGAAGAAAAAGTGTCCACAACTAGAGCTGGCCGCTTACGGGAATATATAAATACAGAGTTTGTATATGAGCTAGAGTTCAAACGGGGTTCTGTCAAGGTGGCGGTAAGTAGAGCTGTCCGCTTACGAGAGTGTCCGCTCAGAGAGTTTCGAATGTATTGACTCTGAGTTCGACCAGAAGCCAGAAGTAATCCCCACCAAACATCCATTATTTAATCAATAAAGTTTAAAGTGACCAGGTGCTAATCATAATGCGTTTGCTTTTCAGAATCCATCAGATTCTGTTAGTCAGGAGGTTGTAGCAGCTGAGGGATTATTTTATGAAGAAGGCGCCTTCAAGTTGATTGTGTATTGTGGCGTCGCTATTCTTGGAGTGCTCGTCATCGCTGGATTTCTGTACGAGTATCTTGCCAAGAAATATCTGCATCGTAAGTCAGTCACCTTTATCAGCTGTTGTAATAAACCAAGAAGTTTTAGCATTTTAGTATTTTATCCGAAAAGATCTCGAGAAATCAAGCTTTCCCGTGATATATGGCCATTTTCGATCATCGTTCCATGTGCGTTACTAAAAATAGCTCAAAATGGTGGAAAATTCAAAATTCTAAACATTGTACTGTATCTTTTGATCCAATGAGAGATATTTCAATTATCTTTTCTGTTTTGAATTTCTCGGGGCTTGTTCTTTTCAAAAGTAACATCAGATATCCCATAACACTGAAAAAAAAAAAAAAATAATTTTTTGGTCCCCGTTCCGAAGTTCAAATGGAGACTGTAGACGAGTTTTTAAATTTTGATTTAATTAAAAATTGGAGCCCATCACAAGAAAGATCGCATTAAAATTAGTCGGTTTACCAAGTTTGGGGTTGTTTCGTTGGATTTCAACCATGTAGAAGGCTTTCAAAAATCAGAAAAATTAGAGACTTTGTATGGATTTGGGGGACGCCATCTCTGAATTATTTGCTACTTATTCACTTTCTGAATTAGAGACGTTTGTATGGAATTTGGACGACCTTTGACAGCTCACAGCCTGGTTACTATGCAATGTAACATAACCAAACTTGGTAAACTTACTAATTTTTTTGCGATCTTTCTGGTGATGGGATTAAATTTTTAATATGACGTAATTTGAACAATTGGTAAACTAGTGCCCAGTCCCTTTTTGAACATCGGAATGTGCAATTGCGCGGCGTTTTATGAGTCATTAAGGCCGAAAACAAAAGAAACATTTAATGTGATGTTGTAAACTGATATTTTTGCTTCATTGTTATTTTTTACAGCAAAACGATTGAGACAAGAAAACAATTACCAGAATGTTGAGTTAGTCAAGCAAACAGGCGCTGATGACCAAGCCTCAGGCGAGGGGGACCTGGACGAGCTTCTGCAGGATTACAAGACCTTCCATGACACGTGGGTTGAGAAGTGCAAGAGGCTTCATGGGAAACCGCATGGTTGCTAAGCTACCCAGCGGTTATGTTCATTTTACTAGACAGTATAAAGCGGTTTTCCATTGGGTGTCGTAAACCAAAACCAAGGCAACTACAATGGCCAATCACAACAAACTTAAACAACACAATGAACCAATTAGAACTCAAAGCAAATACACGTAACCGGCGCCAAGCGCGGGAAAACGCGTGTGAGCAAGTCGCGATTGGTCATGGTTTTGCATCTGCCTGGTTGAGAAAGTCAGGCGCGAGTTTTTTCAACTTGACCAATCACAGAGCGTAGAAAAGCAAAGTCAATTGAAGACCGCTCTATATAACACAGAAATAGCTATAGCAAACATGTGTATCATCAAAGACTATCGAGAATGTGTTTATTATTTAGGTTTATGTGGCCATTAAAGGCTTTATAGTAAAAGGCTAGAAATTAGGAATTAGGTTTTACGTAATCCTTGTTGCGTTGAAGACACTAGCTGACGTCAGTCTGTGGACTGCCTTTTTCGAGGGCTGTATAATAGCTTATAATGAGTTAAGCCGACATGGGCCATAAGAAGTCAAAACATTTAACAAAACTGTCACTTGATTGACTAGGGAACGGCTTCAATAACATGGCGTGTGCGAAGGATGAACCCTATTTGTCTGGAAAATTGTATATATATGCCACCACTCAAAATTGTACCTTTAGATCTCTGCTAGTTTATGACATAATCAAGATGGTGGACTAAAATTAAACTTTTGAAATGGTTCAAATTATCTTTTTAACATACGACCGTTCAAACCAGTTTAAATTGTTAAATTAATTGACAGCAACTTTTAAACAACACCACGAACTACACTTCCCCATGACGTCATAGTTACGTTCCCTATGACTTACCGTCGGAAAATTATATGGCAGTGACTCTACAAGTAGTTTTCAGTTTAATTTTTAAGACTGCATTAATATATTTAGGTACTATGGACCAAAAACCTAGAACTCTCTGTACGATAAACTGAGAACTGCTCCCACCATCGATAAGGGAATCAGGAAAATGACTTTCGACACATGTAACTGTTATTTATGTAGTACTTAGAATTCCAATGTTTTATTAATTTAAGTTTAAATGAAGTAATAAGTAATTAGTTGTAATACCAATTTTATTTATAATGTAAATACATTTGTACAATGTAATTGTAATGTAATGTCACTCACTCGACTCATTAGCGATTAGCTAGAGGCCTAATAAGCCTCATTTGTTCGAGAATAAATCAGTAAAGTATGTTTGTATGTATGCATATTTTCAGGAGGGCTCCTGATATTTTACTGTACATGATGGGCACCCGAATTAACTTTGTTAATTTAGATTAGTTACCTGGTGGTACCCTCTTTAAATAAGAAAAGAAACTGATTGAAGCTGATTGGTCAGCCTAGCTACCTTAGCATGCATAGTATTTTTCAGTCATAACTTGGCAAATCATTTAACATTACTAACAATGTTTGAGGTAAAAAAAAACTGAGCAACTAAGTGAATAGAGCGATTTTCAAATGATCACCAAAACCAAAGTAATCCCGATGGTCAAACACAACAGACGAAAACAGCACAATGAACCAATAAGAACTCGAAGCAAATACATGTAACTGGTGCCAAGTGCGGGAAAACGCGTGTGACCAAGTTTCGATTGGTTCAGTTTAGTTTGGCATTTGATTGGTTCAGTAAGGGGCGCGAGTTTTCAAACCAATCAGAGAGCGCAGTAAAGCAAAACCGAAGCTAACGCATGTTTACTTTTAACACTCAATTTAAAACCGCTCTAGCTAGTTACTGTTTTAAGTAAAGTTTATCCTGATTTCGTAGTAGAAACAACAGACTGTACATGTATGCACAGACCAAGAAATGTTCGCCCTGCAGCCGGTAAAAATTACATCTTCGTTACACCAGTGAAGTGCTGCGTATCCTCTTCATATGTAGTGAAACATAATACTACCGTGGTGTAGCTAGGGTCGAATATACTACTTGTAAAATACTAACAAATAATAAAAGAAAAAGAACTGAAAATATATGAAATGGCAAAAGAAACTTTTTTCTGTTACGAGGTGTTTGCCGATCTTGCAGGGATACCAGCAAAGTAAACTTGAATCCGGGTGCTGTAGAAGGCAAACGACCGATGTCTTCGATGATTAATAAGCCGAGAACTACTGAACGCGAGTTCGCGTCATTCTCCCCGGCGACAGGGAGAGAGGGCCTGGGATCGAGGTTGTGCTGTTGCCTGGCAGCCGGCATCTAGTTCCGTTTGCCCATGACAGAAATAAAAAAGAAAAGAAATGGAACATTTCCGAGTTGCGTTTTGCCTCTGTTTCAAAACGTGCTGGTGCTAGACTATTCAAATGTAAATGAGTTAGATTTGCATGGAAATGACCATGAGAGTAAAACTCATTTTCATGATAGGTTTTGCACCAGGACTCGTTTTGAAACAGAGGCAAAAGGCAACTCGGAAATGGCCTATTGAACCTGCCATACCAAGCTGATGCTAATTCTACGTTAGCTTAATACTGATTTGAACAACCGAGATGACAAGAGCTACATTTGAATGCTCATACAATATTTACCAAGACCATATCACCCATTTATCAAAATTAACAATGTGATTTTATTGAATAACCGAGATACAAGAACTCAATTTGATTTTAAACTGTTACTTTAACTTGCAAAATAAGGTGATGGTTATTTATTTACAACGAAATAGAAAAACATCAAACCCACCATTTGTGGTTGTGGAAACAGTCAGCCTCGTTCCCGAGTGTGTTCTTGGCGTTGTTTTATTACATGGAGTAGAGAGAAGCCTCCATTTTGAAAACAACGACGAGAGGACCCTGGGGACGAGGCTTTTGCGACTCACTACGCATGAGCGAAGGTATTACAGCTAGCCCAGCTAGCTATCATGCTATTCGACTGTATTTTTAGACGAGCTAACTTGGAGTAATGCGTAGGTTAAAATTACGCCTTATAATTACTCTATAGCACCTTTATTGTATTTAAAAACAATACTTTTAGCAACAAACTGTCGATGTTATGTTATTGATGCATCAACAACGAGCATTTTATATTGAATAGCAGGATTTTCCTTGGGAGAGGCGATATGTAAAATTGCCTTTAGAATCCAGAACGTGTTGAGCGCTCCATTCGAGACCAGATAAAGCCTCTCGCAATTTATCAGGTTGCTCCAACAATTAGCTCCAATTTTACGTCGGTACCAATTTATACACCTCGATTATTAAAACAGCTGTTGAGAAGCCAAAGAACACAACACAAGGACAATTCAATAATGAACCTTAGTTCAACAATCATTAGGCCACCACGCCTCCCACACAATATACAACGCAATTTTCTTTTTCTTACAAAAACTGTCAAAACTAAAATGTTATTTTCACAATTAACACATTGGTATCTATTGCTTCTTACTCTACTTTTTAAAAGCAAACACAACAAACACAAACAAGCAAACAAACAGTCAGGGGAACAAGTGCCGGTTTTGGCAAATTTTCGTGGACGCACTGTACTCGAAGAGTTTCGGAATTATTTTTCTCCAATCAGAAACTAGCGCGAGCACTCGAGTACTCCGAAAGCAATCGCGTCAGCAAATACGTCATGTTGCTTAGCAACTTCGGGGACGAACACCGCGGGCTCAGTCCCGTCTCGGAGGCGGGATTTCGCCATCAACTGGTACTTTTTCCCCCAACTGTAAAGGTCTTTTAGGTTTATGGGGACCTAGACCTACTTGTAGCTGCCTTGTGGAATAAGTTTCCTAAGCTTGAAATGTCAATCCTCCTGATTAGGCAAGAGAGGATGATCTAAGAGAAGCATCCCCCCATACATGGGTCTCTGCCAATGATACCTTTTAAAATCTATTTTTAATTTTCAGTCCATAGCTGAGCTATTTTAAAAAGCGCTACCTGATTGGTCAGTTCGAGTGAAGTGATGTCGGAGCCTCGATCAGAAAGAAATAAAAATAAATTTCACAGCATGGCGCGAAACTATTAATAGATTTCAAAAAATCGTCATCGGGCACGGGAATCCTTCTCTTAGATCATTATCTCTTGATTTCATGAAATGAAAGTTCTGGTATTTGGTATTACATCGAGAAAACGTCCGCCTAGTTGACGAATTTCATTTTTCTCGCCACTCGTCTGTTTAACTAGGCCTTAATTTTAAAGGACCTACGTCACGGATGGCGCATCTTGAAAAAATTAGCCATTTTTTTCAAGTTTGTTGTTGCTTCGCAATTTGTCTTAATCCGTCGAAGGTAATTTTGTTCATCAGAAAAAATGACTTAAAATATCGTGACATAGCTCCTTTAACATTGCAACGAGACATTAAATGTCGATTATTATCAGGAATTAACGTGTCCTTGATTAATATCTACAACTGAAGACAGGTAATTATATTCTACCAGTTAACGATCAATCTCGTTCCCAGAGTCCTCGTTACCCTTGTCCAGTGGTGGAGCGGCCAACAAGGAGCTCTGGGGGTAAGCGATCCGCCATGACAGGATTATTGGACTTCCGGCTCTACTGCGCATGTGTTCAACCCATGTTTCAACTGATGAACGCCAAGATTCTTGGACTTCCGGTCTTACTGCGTAAGTCAGGCGGATCACTCTATCCCAGAGGTCCTTGTTAGCCGCTCCACCGCTGGACAAGGGTAACGAGGACTCTGGGAACGAGATTGGTTAACGATATAAACATCAGTTCTGGAAAAAATGTTTGCATTCTCACACTGCGACCGTTTCTGTATTGCCATTGGTGCTTACGGAAGTACCACCGTTAGAAGCTGGGTCAGCGGCTAATTCTTTATCGCGAAGTTTCTTCAGTCCTTCGATCCAGCGGTCGTGAAACATTTGATATTCGGCTATCATGTTATCCAGGGTGGAGTGGGTGGAGTTATCAGAAGGATGGAGTTTCACTTCTTCCTCGTTGACCGAGTAAGTACCTTTAGGAGCAAACTGCATGTGCTGGTTTCCTGTGAAACAGAGGAAAATGTTTGTCATAAATATTTGACATGTGGAGAATTTCGTTTCCATATCAAAATAAATGGACAGCAAATTTAATAGTTTCATTGTCAAACTGCTGAACGTGAAACGACAACAACAACAACAACAAAAGCAACAACAACAACAATAACAACAACATAACATCAAAATGCATGAAATCAAACAGAACTGGCCGCGAAAAGTAATTACAAACCATAGTAATTACAATGGCCAATCACAACAAACCTAAGCATTACACGAACCTACAGAACTAGAAGCAAATACACGTAACCGGCGCCAAGCGCGGGAAAACGCGCGTGACCAAACATCGATTGATTTTGCTTTTCCATCTACTGAATTGGTTGAGTAGGTAGTGCAAGTTTTTAACCAATTAAGTTTTTAACCAATTTTAACCAATTACAGAGCGTAGTAAAGTAAAACAAAGCTATTCCAGATTATTTTCGACACTAGCAATGCACATCACATTATCAAGAAATGCATAATTACTAAAACGGACAAAAAAAACAAAATTTGACGGCACAAAATGACACATATTCATATATATTTATTCTTCTTAATTTTGTTTGATTAGTTTTGTTTTGTTAGTTTGTTAGTTAGTTTTCCTTTCTCTTCTCTACTTTATACAGAAACAAAATTACTACTTTAATTTCTTTGTTCTACGCCATTATATAAATTGATAATTTTCTTCTTGTTATTTATTACTAAAACCCTACTATTAGCTACCCTTATTATAATTTGTTTTTCGTCACCTCCCGCCTCGAATAGCCCTGCTAATTTGCGGGAGGTGAAAATCATTGTACTTAACCAAAGAGTTAATAAAGCTTGTTGTTGTTGTTGTTGTTGTTGTTACTTACTTATTTTAGGCCGTCGACAAAAAAATTCCCAAGTAAGGCCAGCAATAAAGAAAACAGCGGCAACACCAAGTCCGATATACATGACGAGTTCAATATATATCTTCTTGATAAAACAATCCTTCTGCAGCTTTTAACTGCTGGTTCTCGTCATCTGTTGGATTCTAAAAAGTATAAATTAAACAACAAACTCGTGTTAATCAGGCACCACCTTGAGCTTGAACAGCACATCGTTCTTGGAACAGATAGATTAGGTCGCACTGAAAAGTCGACTACAGCTGTTTCGAGAAAGGTTGTCGGAAAAAAGCGCACGCGACAATCCCGAAAGGTATTGTGGGTAGTTTTAAGTTCACGGTTCCTTGACTTCAGCATTTTAGGGAAATCTGAGAAAATGGCACGAGATGCCATGGACGTATGTTGCGAGTGCTAAAAGAAAGCAACAAAAGTAGGTTCGACAGCTACAGTGTCAGGAACGTACCTTGCTGATCATATCCCAGATTACCTTTCGGGATTGTCGCGTGCGCTTTTTTCCGACAACCTTTCTCGAAATAACTGTATACCGCGTCGAAACTTATCCCGGTTTCTGTAGCATGAATCGAAGCGACTACAATCATGGTCCAAAGTCCTTGGTACACTCGGCACAATTACTATCGTAACATGGCAATTGCAGTTGTCCGCCACGAAAACGATGTTTTTAACGATGTTTTCAAACAATGTTGAAATGTAAGCAGCACTCTGGCCACACGGATTCAACATTGTCTGGGGGGAAGAGGGGGTACTGGCCGAAAAATATGGGTAGTTTGTTAAAACAGGCAGGAAATCACCTTAAAAGTACAAAGTGTCCCAAGACTATTGTCCATGATTGTAGGAGTACTGCTACTCCCCTGGATGGGATGCTAGTACATCGCAGGTTACCCCCAGCATTTTGTCAGGTACCGCTAACAGTTCACCGGAACCCCTTTACATTCTTGGCCGCGGAGAGAGGCACTGTACATGTGAGAGTAAAGTCAGATTTCCCAAGAACACAAAACAGTGACCCCGACCAGCGCTCGAACCTGGACCGCTCGATCCGAAGTCCAACGCGCTATACTAGCTCTGATTAGGCCATCGTGTCTCTCACTTCAGCAAAACAGCAGATTGTACTGACTAAAAGCTGAAAATAAAATCAATCTTAACCATAACATAAGCTTTTATTCTCACCTTCAGTGGCACAAGATTAGCAGCGATGATTTCAAAGGTTTCCTGAGGATGATTATGTAAGAACTGTCGAAGGCACTTCTCGAGCTTTGACGAATTTTTAGACAACACCACTCCATAAGTGATTTGGTGATCGATATATCTCTCAATTCGGATCGGTTCGTCTTGAATCAGGTTCAAGGAATGCGTGATGACGTAATTATCAACCAATGCTCCGTCAATTTCGTGCGCCAAGAGAGCTGTCGTCATTTTCATGACGTGAGGGAAGACTGAAACAGGAGTAAATTGATCAGTTTAGTTGCACGATACACCACCGTGTTTCAGGAGAAAATATGCAGATTATACAGTAGATTATACAGTATAATTGGTACAGTAGACTCCCGCTATCTCGAACTCTCAAGGGGAACGAAAAACAGTTCGAGATAGCCGATAGTAAATGACTGAAAAACAAGGGCAAGGGGAATTGGTTTGAGTTCGAGATAGCGGGGTTTTCGAGATAACCGAGTTCGAGATAGCGGGAGTCTACTGCATACCTTAATATCAGCATTCAGGGTTAATACATGCGCGTATTTACCTTTCATATCAGCATTCATGGTGACACCAAGCTTGAACTCTTCACTCCCATTCACTGCTCCGATCTGCAAGACAGGAATCAGAAGCTCTAATATCAGCAATCAAGTGAAAGCGAGTAATCAGAAGAAATTGCGTTTCGCTGTCTAAAAAGACTTTTACAACCGCTTCGATATGAGCCACAGGTGGTTAGAGACAGAGATATATCATTGTAAAATGAGAAATGGGCGCCAGTATTGTTTCCATCATTGGAGACCCAGGGAACGGAGCTCTAGTTAAAGTTAAAACGCTCTGAAATAGCTTGACATAAAAGAGCTGGACTGGAACTGCAGACAGGGAGAGATGATTGTGGCGGTCTAAACACGGGGGCGATTAACGATACCAGACTGACGAGGGAGGTGAGAAGGAGGAGGAGGAGGAGGAGGAGGAGAAGGAGGAGGAGGAGGAGGAGGAGGAGGAGGAGGAGAAGGAGGAGGAGGAGGAGGAGGAGGAGGAGAAGGAGGAGGAGGAGGAGGAGGAGAAGGAGGAGAAGAAGGAGAAGGAGGAGGAGGAGGAGAAGGAGGAGGAGGAGGAGGAGGAGGAGGAGAAGGAGGAGGAAGGAGTGGGTTTTCGAGGATCGATGTGCGTCAGTTATATATAAAACGTTATACCTTTGAACCATGGATTTTGAAAACCTGTAAAGTACTGGCAGACAGTGAGGCTGTGACAAGAGCTGTAAATATGGAGACGATGATAACACCAGTTATAATCCACAGAATACAAAATACGCGACCCAGGGCTGACTTAGGCGAGCGATCACCATACCTGTGAATGAGTAAGAAGTCAATCAATCCGTCGGTCGGTCATTCATTTAGTTTTTTATAGTGAGAACTAAAACATACGAACCCCACTGTTGTCATGGTAACAAGAGCCCACCAGAAGCCTTCCCATGATCCTCGTAGAAACGGTGGTGGAAATTCTCCAGGGTTGCTGGTGTGGTCCTACCGGAAAAAACAAATATTTGAGAAACATATCAACTCGCTGTTTTTTTCCATACTAACTTTCCTATGGGTGGCAATTGATCTCCTCATTCATCAATACAAACTGACTCAGTGTAGCGTTGGTTTAGTTTTACAATTAAACCAGTGTCGTAGACTAATCAAGCTAGTCTCCAGTCCTCTCTTCATTTTGGCCACTGAGTACGTCACAGAGGGTCTTGAACATTCAGTAAAGTAAGTAGAAAACGTTAAGCCCTGGCGAAACGGAGACGCAAATAGACGGAAGTTTTAAAATATGAACTTGGGTACAAACTTGCGTTGGATGGCTAACCGGACATGCAAGTTTACTCGCAAGTTGCTGCGCGCGCTGTCAAATTCAGCGGCTCGAAGTAAACAAAAATACTTGCGTTGACTTACGTTGGGTGGCCAAACAGTGAAAAACTTGCGTCGACTTGCGCGCAAATTTGATCTCGATCAAAGTCAACGCAAGTCAACGCAAGTCCGCGCAAGTCCTGGCCAAACGGAATCGCAAGTAGACACAAGTTGACAACTTGCGTAAGCTTGCGTCTCCGTTTGGCCAGGGCTTTACACTCTATCCGATTTCATTCATATTCATCACTTATGACACTTATTAATCTGGAACTGTTTTGACGTCAACCTCAAACAGAGTGTCCAGTGCCAAATTTTTCAACCAACAAAATCCTATTTTTTCGTCAACTATCAACGCAAAGCATGACACCCACTTTTAGCTCAGAATCTGGTAACAGCACTAATTATTGTCATTATTGTAACAGCAGCTACGATCTAATAATCACGCACACATCAAAAACTGGAAAACAGACCTTTTACTAACTTTTTATAAAAAGTTACGTAAAGGAAAATGCATTGACAACTTACCAGAAACCAGATGATTATTCCAGAAAGCGAAGCTGTTACAAGGATAAACACAAGCATTGGCCAGGCGTTCGCGATGGTTGTGATAAGCACGTGAGTCTGCGTCTTGTCTTCTTGGTCACTGTGTATGAGGAGGATAACGCGGGGCGCTCTCACAATACTGACGAATGGCCGGTCCCTTGTAAAGGAAAGGATCGAAATTTAACTACACAACTGCTGAAAATATGGTAAGAAATTTAAACCTTATAATTGTAATTAAACAAGACGAAAATATTGAAACTCGATTATTTCAGTGGTAAAACTGATCCGATTCAAATACAAAAGCGAGGCCCATTAACCTTTTCACTCCCAGAGTCAAACATTGAGTCAATAAAATGTGGCTGTAACTTTTAAGTCTGTGGATGAAACTCTAGTGTGTGACCATTCAAATGATAGCTATTGAGCAGTACTTTCAAGTGGTACTGTTTGTATTTGACAATTTTGCAAGATGAAATTCAAGATTTTTTTCTCAGTTTTCAACTTAGCACTCTTGGGAGAAAAGTACCCGCCCTGAACTATCCCATACGTAGGTACGTGTCGTTGCAATGGAAGCACGATATATAAACATGACAAGAAGGCCATACAGTATATTCCCTCTCGTGGCTTCATCATATCTTGGTCTAAGCCAGACAAACAATTCCGATAGAAATGAAATTTCAGTCAAGTTTACCACGCATGGAATCAAGAAGTACAGTCCAGAACCTCCACTAACGGCCACCTCTCTATAAGGGGGTTTTCGTCTCAAGCACGCACCAAATTCATTATTACTCTTCTCACAATGTCCCTTCAACAGCCACCTCTCTACAACAGCCAATTAATTAATTCTGTCACCAGGGTGGCCATCGGTAGAGAGGTTCGCCTGTATATTCATTTCCATGCAGCATAACTTTAAGTCGGTACACACGAGGGTACGTGTTCCCGGTACTAGTCCCACAAGTCCCTTGACGTGTGAACTACCCATATTTTCGAATTAAAACTGGTTTGAATTGAATAGACGTGCACCCAGGGATTTGTCCCCTCAAATTGTGTTTCTATCCTTGTGTGAACTGTTCGTGGGACAAGTCCATGCGACCAAATGAGAAACTGAATAAACCAATCAAAGACCAAATCGGGTTCATGGGGCTGGTTAGGCCTCTGGTTAGGCTGGTTAGGTACAGGGTCTTGCTACAAGTCCCTGCAACCCGTCCCCTCGTGCGAACAGCTACAGGGGACTTTTTGCAGGAACTAGTCCTGGAGACAGGTTCCTTCGTGTGTACCGGCCTTAAACGTTACTTTACCTGAACGAATCAGAATTGGCGTCATAGCCGTAAAGAGGAAACGTCAAATCGTAAGTGTCTGCTTCAATATGACTCTCTGCATTCCGGACAGATTTCAAAAACTTTCCAAATAAAACTTCGGTGTCCTTATGGCAACATCCCGATAACACAGCATTCAGAATTCCAGGAAACATCCCGTCTACAGTTAAGCCTCGGATACCTTTGTTCTTGGTTGGATAGACTGTAGTGTACGGGGAGTACTGGTGCCAAGCGATGGACATAGGCAGACCATTTGCACAGCGGTAGTCCAAGGAGTAATATAATAAACATAATACTATCGTGGTGTAGCTAGGGTCGAATATACTACTTGTAAAATACTAACAAATAATAAAAGAAAAAGAACTGAAAATATATGAAATGGCAAAAGAAACTTTTTTCTGTTACGAGGTGTTTGCCGATCTTGCAGGGATACCAGCAAAGTAAAC